>OU343220.1:278652234-278702703 GCA_910596185.1 Chrysanthemum makinoi | reverse complement strand
TGTAATCTTCCAGATGGAAAGAGAGTTATTGGAACCGTATGGGTTTTAGAGTCAAAAGAGATGAAAGAGGTAATGTTATCAAGAATAAGGCAAGGTTAGTAGCTCAAGGCTGCCTGCAGACAAGAAGAAGGAGTAGATTATGATGAAGTGTTTGCTCCTGTAGTAAGAATAGAAGCTATTAGAATATTTCTTGCTTTTGCTTCTTATATGGGATTTCAAGTTTACCAGATGGATGTCAAGAGTGCCTTTTTATGTGGCAAGATTACAGAGGAAGTTTAGGTCAAACAACCTCCTTGTTTTGAAGATCCTAAACACCCAAACAAAGTCTACAAGGTGGTTAAAGATCTTTATGGCCTTCATCAGGCACCTAGAGCTTGGTATGAGAGACTCTCTACATTCTTATTGCAACATGGATACAGAAGGGGAGCTATTGACAAGACTTTGTTTATCAAGAGAGACAAGAAAGATATCATGTTAGTTCAAGTCTATGTTGATGATATCATCTTTGGGGCTACCAAACAGTCCATGTTTAAAGAGTTTGAGCAATGATGCGAATGAATTTCAAATGAGTTCAATGGGAGAGTTGGCTTTCTTTTGGGACTTCAAGTTAAGCATCAAAGGAAGGTATTTTATCAGTCAAGAAAAGTATGTTACAGACATACTTAAGAAGTTCAATTTTGATGATATGAAGCCTGTTACTACACCTATTAAATCTATCAATTCATTGGGCAAAGATGAGGATGGACAACCTGTTGAAGTCAAATTATACAGATCAATAATTGGCTCTCTTATGTATCTCATCGCATCAAGGCCCGATATCATGTTTGCAGTTTGTTTATGTGCAAGATATCAAGTCTCACCAAAAATATCTCACATGAATGCAAAGTGAAGAGAATCTTGTTATTTGAAGCAACAACCAAAGTTGGGGTTGTGGTATCCAAAAGAGTCACCTTTTCACTTAGAAGCTTTTTCAGATAGTGATTATGCAAGTGATAACTATGATAGAAGATCAACCACTGGAGGATGCCAATATCTTGGAAGAAGGTTAGTGTCCCGCAATATAAGAAATAAACAATTGCAGAACATCCCTACTAAAGCTGAATATGTAGCTACCAAGTCGTTGTGGACAAGTTTTGTGGATGCAAAATCAACTCTTGGACTATGGATTCAATTTCAAGAATACTCCTATCAACATTGATAATGAGAGTACCATTTGTATTGTGAAGAATCCAGCTTTATCATTCCAAGACCAAGCACATACAGATTAGGCATCACTTTATCAGAGATTGCTATGAGCACATGCTCATTAATGTAGTTAAGGTTCACTGAGATGATAATGTAGTCGACTTACTCACCAAAGGCTTTGATGTTTCAATATTTAATCACTTGGTGGTAAGTATTGGCATGATTAACTCATCGAGCTACATTTAAGGGAGGACTATTTAGTATTAGTATAGTCCTGTGTATTGCTTGAGGGGAGGATATTTATGTATACTTAGTTTTTATAGAAGAATTTGGAAAAGTACTGCATTTTCTTGAAAGTACCGCTTGGAAAGAATCGCTTGGGAAAGTACTTCGCATACGTGGAAAGTACTGCTTGTCTTATTAAAGTAATCGCTCCAACGGTAATATTGAGAGGTAATTAATTCTAACTGTAACTTTGGTATCTATGGTCGTGATTTTTAAATCTCACCTATAAATAACTATTCTCCGATTTTCCCTCTCATATTGATACATTAGAATCTTTTCCATAATTCTCTCATCTTCTTTATAATATTCGGTTATATCTCTTCTGTGCTCACATAATCAACAATGGCTAATTGTCCAACCGTTTCAAAGCACAATATGGTGGCTAATTTAGATAAGACGAAACGTAATACACTCTTTCATGATATTATTGATTATCTTATCGCTCACAATCAGCTTATGCTCTTTTAGTGGAGCCGGATATAATTGAGCCCTGGATTCAAGAATTTTGGGCTAATGCTAGTGATAACATGGAGAATGATGAATATTATGTTCGATCAATTTGTTGGAAGAACTGTTAAGATTTACCAAGCCTCCATCGAGAAGATTTATTGTTCAATGATGCGTATGGAGCTATAAGGTTTGATAAGCAGTTGATTTGGGATACTTTTCGACATATTGGTTATGAAGGATCTTTGAATGAACAAACCTTTAGGAAACAACTATTTTGTCCTCATTGGAAATTTTTGGTTCATGTGTTGCTCCATTGCATAAGTGCTAAGAGTACCTCTTAGGAGCAGTTTGGGTCAAATATAGCATCTGCTATAGTTGGGTTAGCTACAGATCGAATTTTTAACTTCTCAAGGCTAATATTGGATGGAATGCTCTCACATATCTCAGATGGATCTACTTGGCTAATGTACCCAAGGTTTATACAGGTTTTCTTGAACAAGAAACTTGCTGATATACTAAAACCTACAAACTTATCGCCTGTTATTGTTCAACAATCCAAGATTTTACCTTTATGGCAAAAAGGAGTGTTTTATTCAGGGGTCAAGATACTCCCTTAACTACTTCTATGATGGACGTTGTTCAGTTGTTAGAGCCGATACTAAAGATGATGAAGCTCTTGAAGGTATTGCATCTCGCAAGATCTCAAGTACCGCTCTCAACAAGCCGATCAAAAGAAGGTACTGCATCTCCACAAGGTATTGCTTCCCAAGTAATCTTGAAGTTCAAGAAGATGTTGCGCTTTCACCTTTTCCATCTCCACAAGGATCTGCTCGCTTCTCAATCGAGGAACATTCACCAATTCAAGGAGAGGATTCACATACCATACCTCCTGAAGAAATAACATTGGATAATTATGTTTTGACAAGGGAGTTGGTTAAGTTGAAAAAGACTACTGAGGCTCAAGCTAAGCAGATAAAGAAATTGAAACTCACGTTTAGAAGGCTAAAGACTTTGTGTGGCCATTAGTTCAAGAATTTCAGTGATCGGTCAAATCAAAGAAGAAGGAGCAAAGAAAGTCTAGAAAACACAAACGCCAAAAGGTTCACCAACAATCTTCTGTCAAATTGGGGAGGAATTTAGAAGAAGAAATTTTGAAAGAAGATGTTGAGAAGGAGAAAGAAGATGTTGAGAAGGAGAAAGAACCTGAAGGTACTGAAGAACATGAAAAGTGTGAAGAACAGATCATTCAAGATATCTTGAAGAGCAAGTTCAAGTTCAAGGTAATCAAGATCAAGGTACCAACAACAAAGTACGCTTTCAACAACAAGGATCCTACAGAAAACATTGTTAACACCAAGCTTGTTGGATTTTGAAGAGGAAGCTGGTCCTTCAACACCTGTACATGAAGAAGTTGTTGGTCCCTCTACTGTTTTACAAGAGGAGGAAGCTACACTTAAACCCATCCATTCTGCAAGTGATGATGAGTTTATTGCTACAATTTTAGAAGATTTATCACAACCAAGAGGTGGTGTTACTATTCGAGAAGTGCAAGAAGAAGAACAACAAAGAACTTCTCAACCTGCAATTGATCCTAAGGATAAAGGGAAAGGTGTTTTGGTTGAAACTAAGAAGAAAAAGCTAACTTTAAGTAACTTAGAGCAATTGAAGTTGCTAGGAATGAAGCTGCAGCTAGAAAGTTTCAAGAAGAGTTAAATGCTAAAGATAAAGAAGCTCGTGAAGTCGAAGAAGCTCAAAGTAGAGAAGCGACTAAGAAGTTACAAGATGAATTAGATGTCAAGGCCGTGAACCATTACACATCACCTACCTCATTAGATATATGCCAAGAAGACCTAATTTAGCTAAAGACAGAAATGCTATGATGGCTTATTTGAAAGGTCGAGGATATAAAGGATTGCAAAAGCTGAATTATGTTGATATGAAAAGACTCTATGATGTGAAACAGAAGCTTATAAGAAGGATGTTGCAGGCATCAAGGATTTTAAAGAAGAAGCTAATTGGACCGTGGCTGCGAAGGAAGAAGAGTTTAAAAACAAAGAGGAAAACCGGATGTTGCGATGTTCAGCCTCAAAGAAAGAAAAGTTGAATTAAGATCTGAGACTAGAGATGCACTAAGGAATTATCTCAGAGTAGTAGATTTTGATTATTCAAAAGAAGATGCTGACATGAAGATGAACAGATCTCAGATTAGTGCTTTTGAAGTTGTGAAATCTAAAGAAGGAGATTATATGATTTTTCATAAAGAAGATGAAAGCTTCAAAGTTTTCAATAGGCTATGGGATTTATTACACATTATAGATAGAGTGGATTTATTCTATTTATATAATGTAGTGAAAGCTTATTTTGGAGATAATCCATCAGAAGGAATCGGTTTAGTTCTGCTTGGAGATCTCATAACTATGTGGGAAAAAGAGGAAAGCATGATGATATATGGAAGAATCAAGAAAATTGGGAAATTGTCTGCTGGAGATTCTTTGAAGAGTCCGGTGTTCATGTTTTAGAGCTGGAAAATGGTACAATGATACACATGTTTGCAAACAGAAGATATCCTCTTCCGTCGTAACTTATGAGAAGAATGCTAGAGCACGGATTGGAAGTAGAAGAGGATAATGAAACCGCATGCATGGTCATCAACTTGTTTATCAACTGGACTACCATTGCTGAAGATGATGAGTAAACCGGGTATAAATTTCATTGAATAAATTAGTTTTGACAAATCAAGACTTTATTCAAAGTATCATGATCAAACAAGATTTCATCAAAGTATCGCTTGCGCCTTTACACCAGTTAAGTGATTTTTGAAAGAAACCTTTTGTTAAGTAACAAATATTTTGAAACAAAGGTTGAAAAAATAAATGGTTTTTGAGATTGAAACATCAATAGGTCATCAATCCACCGTGGTTACAAAAGGATTGGCTAATCCATGAGCAAACGGCTCTGTAAAGATATTTCAAATCCGTTTTTAGTTGACAACTTGCTAATAAGTTGTATGGTAATCAACTCACCATATCAGTTTATGTGAAGAGTTGGCTAGCCCACAAGAAAATGGCTTGTGGTAAAGACTGTGGAAAAACCATTATTGGTAATTAGTTCACCATTAGATAGAAGAACTAACTAGTCCAGAAGGGTACAAATTTTGGTAAAGACAACTCAAATCTATTGATAGCTGATGATTTGCTAAAAATCATATGGTTATCAATGTACCATGGTCTTACACACCAAAACATTTGGCTACTCCAGAGATAATGGCTTTGGTAAAGAGATCTAAATCCATTAAACTTTCAATGATTCACCTCTCACAGGAGTTAACACACCGGAAGTGATGAGAATAGTATGCAACTTAAACTGAATTAATGTACAAATTGTCATATGTTGTTGTGTTACTGAAAAGATGGAGCTTGCTAGATGCTGCTATGAAAGAATATTTCTAGAGATACTTTGACAAGAACAGAAACTACAAAGATAAATTTCAAAGACATAGAAACAATCTGTCCTTAAAGATGAAGCTGTTAAAGATACATTCACAAAGGAACTTGAAGTCAAGCAAGTAGAATTCAAGTTAGGGGAGGATTGTTGGGATATGAAAGTGCTGAGGATATGAAAGTATCAAGATATGAAAGTAATCTTGTAGTCAAAGAATCGAAAAAGTCAAAGAGTCAAAGTATCGTTAAAGATAAAGTCAGTACTGCACAATGAAGTCAAAGTATCGCAAGAACAAAGAATCATATATTCTATTTATGGAAAGTATTGTAACTCTAGAATATTCTATATTAGATTACTTGTCGTACAAGGATACCATTTGTAAACCGACTAGGATATCCTTGAGCCTATAAAAGGACTGCTAGATTGGCATTAGAGATATACGAAGTCTATGAGTTTATGAGTTTTAGAGTTTACGAATTCACAAGTTTTTTAGAGTTTTAGAGAGAAGTTCGATAATCTTAGAGTTGTTTAGTGTATCTGCATAATAAGCATATTTAGAGTTAATAATAAAAGTTATTCTTCTTAGCTTTGTTAAGTAAATTCCGCGTATTTAATAAAGATTGCTCAGTGTTTCTTTGTTAATAACTTAGGATTTATCCGAGGTTGTTAAACCTTAACAAGCTAGTTAAGTTAGTTGATTAAAGTATATCGATCCAACAAAATCCAATACCTCGAGATTCGTACCTTTCCATTTTCTAAAAAACATAAAAAAGATAAAAAAATAATCTTCCTCAACCCCAACCTTAGCGTAGTAATTTCTCACTAGCATTCCTATTCCCCTAGAGACCGATATCAATTCCCGATGCTTACCCTAATACTACACTACAACGATTAGGTTCACTGCCTAGGGTGTTGAAAAACTTGCTCGACGAAAAGGAAGTTCCTTTGACCCCGAATGCGCGTTGTACGCGTGTCATATACCGACCATAAAAGCCTGCAACACATCTTGGACCAGAAGGAGCTGAATATGAGAAAGTGCCGCTGGTTGGAATTACTCAGTGATTACGATTGTGAGATTCGTTATCATCCTAGTAAGGCCAATGTCATTGCAGATGCCCTCAGCTGAAAGGAGAACATTCCACCATTACTCGTTCGATCCTTAGGAATGACCATTAGTTCACTTCTACCATCTCAAATCTTAGCCGCTCAAGCCGTGGCGTTGACGAAAGAGAACCGTCCATCTGAGAACCTTCACGGAATGGTAGAAAGTGAAAATGGCTTCTTGAAGCTACGGAACCCTATGCTTCGGAGACACAAGCTGGATACCATTTCATGGCGGAATCCATGAGTTGATTATGCACGAGTCGCATAAATCAAAATAGTCTATTCATCCCAGAGCCGATAAGATGTATCATTACTTGAAGAAACTCTACTGGTGGCCGAACATGAAAGCCGAAATAACTCTGTCTGTCAGTAAGTGCTTGACTTGTTCCAAGGTAAAGGCCGAACACCATAAACTCTCAGGATTACTAGTTCAACCCGAACTCCCTGGAAATGGGAGCGAATCACCTTGGACTTCATCACCAAATTACCGATATCGAAGCATTGTGACGCTTACCGTAATTGTGGATCGTTTAACCAAATCTGCTCACTTCTTGGCCATTAGTGAAGTCGATAGTATTGACAAGCTCGCTCGGCTATATGTCAAAGAGATAGTATCTCGTCATGGAGTGCCTATATCTATCGTTTCTGACTGAGATATCCGTTTCACGTCCAACTTCTGGCAATCCTTACAAACGGCTTTAGGAACAAAACTGGATATGAGCATGATGCAGGTTTTACTGACCAAATCTTAATATTTATAGTGTCTCGCTATACCTATGGTCTACCCTAGTGCACTAACGGGCAGTGTACCTGGTCGCGTGTAGTGTAGTAAATGGTAAAACCAAGGTCGTCCCAAGAGCTATGTGTGTTGGATTATTACTAAGTCTAATTGTCACAGAATAATAATGATTTCGATATGGATTTAATTAATTAAACTACTAATGCATAATGAAATAAAAGCAGATAAATGGATAAAGGGAAATCAATAGAGGAATAGTGGTGCTAACCTAGTAAATCTTCCTAGCTAGTTATGTCTACGTCTACCTACTTCCAATTACTCAATGTGGGTCAAATTCGAGAGGACAACATTTGGTCAATTCGCTCTAACCTATCAACAAAGATGCCACCACAGAGAAATCAGCACCGTCAGAAGTCCTCCGTTGTTCCGGTCCCTAAGCCAAGTCATTAAGTACCGCTACATGCTAGATTCAAAATAGTAAGTGCCCGCCGCTAAGAACTTAGACACTACACCCCCAATTCTTAAGTTCATCCAAACGATAGGTGATCAGTTGGTCAAATCGCACAAGTAGAAAGGGTCGTTAGTTGATCACATCTTACCCTTCCCATCTCCGCCACCTAGGGTCAGTTGGTCATATCTCCTAAATTGGCCTCTACCGAATTCAAAACTACCAACCAAGGGTGACTACCAATGAACTATGCATGCATACACTTAGAAATAATTGTAAAGAAGTAAAGGTAAACGCAAACAAAACAATTAAGGAATCATAACTAGGCTAGCACCAAAGGGTGCTTAGCCGCCATATGATCATGCAAATCAATTCAATATTCAAAGGTACGAAATACATGAATTGAAAGTAAAAGAAATATAAAACGCTAATGCTTATCGTAATGGAGTGACTTCTCCCTTGGAAACAGCTCCGTATGCTCCCCTAGACCTGCCTTGAGCTTTTTCCCACGTTCTCAGAGTGTTGTGTGTTAGGAATTGGAAATTCCATGTTAAAGTGTCGGTCACCCCAATTATGGTCTAGCATATGTTAGCTCGTAGACGTGTCGTTATTTACGTTATTTAGTAGCTTATTAGTTAGTTTATAGCGTAGATTAGTTTAGTGTAACACCATGGAGGAAGGACGGTCTTTACCCATCAGATGCTCGATCCACGTTCGCCGGGAGAGGCGCTTAGTTTGTAGTATAAATACCCCTTCCATCCTTGGAAGGGGTGGTGCTTTTCAATCTAACCTTTTATTTTCTTTGTTATTTCTCTCTCTAGAAAACACCCATCTCTTATATTTCTCTCTCTAAATGGCTAACATGTATTTCCATCATCCAAGACCACCCGAATCATCAAACAACATATTATACACGATCCTACAAATGGTACCAGAGCCTAGGTTGTGTTGTTTTTGATGATTCTTATGGTTTTTGTGTGGTTGTCTTAGATGCGATTTGATGTTGTTTTGAGTCGTATGGTTATGGAAAAAGTTATGTTTTAAGTCGTATGTTGTTTTAAATCGACATGGTTGTTGCTGCTGTTTGATGTTTTGTCAGCCAGATAGATGTTGTTTGTTGATGTTGTTTATCGCATGACGTCTGTGTTTACTCAGATTCTGGTTACGACAGATATGTGCTTATATGCGGTTTGACTATTTTTTCTGTCCAGTTTTCATCTATGCAGTTTATGGTCTTGTTCTAATGTGCGATTTGTCCAGTTTTATACTATGCGGCTTGTCCAGATTCGTCCTTTTTATGATGCGGTTTGTCCAGTTTTCTACTATGCATTTTGTCATAAGCTTGTCCAGGTTCAATGTATCTGATGCAGTTTGACTTTTTAGTCAACTGCGATTTGTGCTTATTAAGTTTGGGAAATATGCGGTTTGTGTCATGATGCGATTTGTGTGATGCGTTTTGCTGAAAACTGCATCTTGCATTTTGATAAAGGTTCTATGCGGTTTGTCCTTTTTTAGCATGCGGTTTGATATAAATTAAAGAAGCGTTTTGGCTTATGCAGTTTGTGACTATAAGACAATGCGTTTTGAGGTTTGACAGCTTAAGACAAGTTTGAACCGATTTGAACTGATCTAAGAAGTATAAACCGGTCAAAGGATATGAACCGGTCAAAGGATTTGAACCTGCCAAAGTGAGTTGAACCTGTCAAAGTGATTTGAACCTGTCAAAGCAATTTGAGATATTGGTTGTAAAACTGTTGCCACTTACAAGCTGCGATTTGGGATAAAGTTGAAGTGATTTTGGTACTTGACACTTCAGGCTACTTGAAGACTAAAGTAGCTAAGATCACATAAGATTCATCTCATCATTCAAGACTCATCAAGACTTAAGGCTACAACCAATACTGATCTAAAGTCACAAGCAACACAAATCAAACATCACTTATTCTAAACAATAAGCATCATCACACAATCGATAATTAATTAAACAATATAACCTATCATTCATAATGAATTCTAAACAACAATTATCACATTCAATCCACATCTTATTCCTTTCTTATCCATGACTCAACTTGGACATCAACAAGACTCAAAACCAACAAACTCATCACTTGATTCAAATAATGATTTAATACTAATGAAAGATTACTCGAATTTTAAGTAATCTAAGTGATCTCAGATCTTGCTCGTGCTAACAAATGAATCATGAAGACTTCGAGAGTCTACCACACGAACAACAATCATCATCAATCCTTACTCATACCCTACAGATCCAAACTCAATTCGTATTCAACCTTTTGGAACCATTTCTTGGAAATTTTTGAATCTTAAAAGAAAATATGATTAACAACTTGTGCTTAAAATTTTTCATGAGATTCGGATGGTTGACTATCAAAGATAAGAAATTAAAGAAAATGGTTCGATCTCAGCTATGTTTTTGCGTACGGTTTTACAACACATAGATCTCAAACGATCTATACACATAGAAACGTATGCCTCATAGATCGATTTTCGAATATTATTTGTTTGAATATTCGAATCCTTGGGAATGTCAACTATCAAGAATGATAATTGTTACATCTCATGATTCGGTCTAACTAAAACAATGTAACATACGTTGTGACTTACCCAAATTAAACTCTACCGGTGTACATCCTTAAATGGACCTTGAAGTCGAGTACTATGTCTCAAGCCATCCCTGTGGCAAGCTAACTGGGATACGTTTTGACTAGGTTAACAATTTTTGTGATAATGATATGTCTTATCATTCGGGTTTGAGTATGGAAAATATTTGGACTTGTTTTGATTCGTTTGATTTGGAGAGTTTTGAGGATGAAGGCAACTGATGTAGCAATTAGGGTTTGGATGGTGTGAGAATGTTTAGGAAAGAGGCGGAGCAGTTGAGAAATATTAGGATCAAAAAGTGATATTAGGGTGCGTTTATATATCCGGTTTCTTAGGGTATGAGTGGTATTGGGTATACGTAATTAGTAAGCTGATATGTCTTGGGCCAGTAGCTAATCTATTATGGGCCGTAGCTAATCTATCATGGGCCTTGTCCTTAAGAGTTATAATGTGATTGAGTATTAACGCAAATGGGCCTTGCATGTGATGCTTTATGGGATGCTTTGTATATTTGGGTCGGATATATATTTGATACTATGGGTCGGATATGGTTGATCACAACGGTTTATGTGTTATGGATACACATATAACCACACGTCATGGTTATGGTCTGTAAGTGGTTTTGTCACTATATTATTTTAGGCCTCGTGGTTTTTGGTTTTGATTTCGTAAGTATAAACGAATTGAGTGGGCATGCTTTGGAGTAATATTAGTATTTTATTCGGACCATATGGTGCATTATGATACTTGTCATTGGGCCAGGCTTGAACAGTATATATGATGACTCATGACTTGGATTTGGATGACGGTAAAATGGGCTTCTCAATATTGGATTGTTTCTATATGAATTGTTAAAGAGTCTTGACGGTGAGATTTGTGATATGAGATTTGTCGATGTGATTTGATGATGAGTTATGATGCTGAGATTCGTTTTGATTATGTGGTTTGGTACTTTGGTATATACATTTTCATGGATAATATTTCGTCATGGCTTGAAATTGTTTATTTGAACTAAGTTGACTACGGAGTTGTCTGTTTTCTCCAAATGGTCATTGCTATAGCCGTCAGAATACATGAATGGTGTGTATACCAAAGTGTTTAATGGTTGTGATGTAATCAGCAATTCTCATGGGTTACTCGATGCTACATTTGACTTAGTATGGTTTGTGAAGTTGTCTACATTTGAGTAAAGAATTGTTGATGATGTTGTTGATGTTGGTGAATGAACCATTGATGAACCGCTGCATGTTCCCCTAAAACATATATTCACTGAAACCAAAGTTGTCATAACACATTCAAGCCGACATTGTTTACGGTTTTGTCTTGATTTTGTAAAATCCCGCGAAAGAATCTATTTCTCGGTTTAAATCATAGACTTGTAAAATCCCGTGACAATGGAAACATCCTGGTAAAAGTAAAGTGCATTTCCGGATTTTTCTTACGGTTTATTCTTGGCTTTGTAAAATCCCGCAAAAGAATCTATTTCTTGGTTTAAACCATAGAATTGTAAAATCCCGTAATGATGGAACCATCCTGGAGAAAGGAAAGTGTATTTCTGGATCTTTTCTGATGCTGGTGCTATGATTTCTGCTTCGAAGAAGGGATAAAAGGGTGTACTTCATGAATTGGGTGTTTGTTTGGATTCTCTTCATGACGGTTTGGTTACTTCAAAGTTTTACGGGGTTATGCTCATTAAACCATGGTCGGGATGAAACCATTATCATAGTTCACTTAAAACGTCAATGGAGGCTAGATTTGAGCTTTAACCAGAAGATGTGAAAACGGAGTTAATTCACTATTATTTATTTGAGGTTGAAGTGAATTATCACGGGCGAGTGTACTTAGTATCTGAAGGTATCGGGGATGGTTGGATGAAGATTCTTCAAGATCCTTGTTCGAGCTTATTATCAAAAATGAAGACTTGGAAATCTAGTTATTGTTGGGTGACTTTTTCCTTTTCTTTTACCACTTGGGGGAATTGGACTCTTACCACCACAAAATAACTATCACTTTAAGGAGTCACGTTGTAGTGCTCAGTGTCACATTGAATTGTGGATTTTCAAGAGGTGATGTACGTCTATTACTTGATGGTTGGTTGGTTGAAGAGTATAGAGTACTTAGAGATTCAATGGAGGATGAATGCTCGGCACCGCTCTTTGTTACATATGTGCAAGCTTAAGTCACTAGTTCGGGTTAGTCTACTTCAGGGTCAAATTCATCATATTGGGTTTTCTCCATCAGTTGTCATGAAAAAGAGCCTACTGAATGATAATGGGTTGATTACAAGTTTGCCAAGAGTAGATGAAAAGAGAGAGATTATGACGTTTGAACACAACAGTTCAAGCCTCATTCTCTAAATAAAAGAAATGTGTACGTTTCAGTGCGCATTATCTTCGTAAGAAGAGAAATCTTCTTATGACGTTTAACACAACAGTTCAAGTCTCGTTCTCTAAAGAAAGAAAAGTGTACGTCTCAGTGCGCTTTATCTTCTGAAGAAGAGAAATCTTCTTATTATGACCATTCCCATCAACATGCTTCATACTTTTTCCATGCGCGTACAATTATCATGTGAACCGAACTACCAGTACTAGTGCTCAATTAAAATGGAGATGGCGACATCATTTGCAACCTTCGAGGGGGAGAAGTGTGAAGAAACTACATTATGAAGATAATCACTTGTTTAATCAAGAATGGAATCTCCATATGCAATTCTTGAAGGGGAGAAGAAGTATGATAATTCTACATGTTGAGTTATATCTGAGAATATATGGTCATACAGCTCCTAACTCATGTAAGAACCGAGCTTCTTCTTATCGGGTCATCTTTACATGAAGTTTCTTCTAAGAGCCATTAGTTGACATCTTCTCACGGACTGATGTGTTTATTGACAAACTGTTTCCGGTTAATGCTTTACATACACATCAACATGATGATTCTGAACAATCTCTCTGTTCTTGTTTGATGTGATTGGTAGTTTGGTGTTACCATTTAGTGTGTTCGTTGCAGGCTGATTGCTGATTTCCTTGATGAACATCTTTCTGTTCTTGTTTGATTGGGAGGGATTTGTGTTAACGGGATTTGCAAGAGGTAAGTTAATTGGGATGCTTTTTTGGTGAGATGAAGATGTTAACTATCTATTCCCCAACTAGACAGTCTTGAAGAAGGTCGAGTCTACAGTCGGTTCTACATTCTCTGCTACATGTTAGAAGACTAAAGATGAGTTGCATTTGATTATCTAAAGACTTCTTCTTAATCTGGGCATTTATCAAACAGATTGTCGGTTTAGGGGAGAGCACTATATGGGGGAGAGTGAAATGTCAGATTTAATTCCCAATTAGACTTGCTCACATGCTTCAGCAAGTTGATTCTCACAAAGATTAAATGTGGTTTTCTTAAAAAGATTTCAAGTATTTGGGCTTAAAATATGTTGTTGATTCTGAAGTATCAAAACCAGCAAGGGGGAAGGAGACACATATCTAAACGCGAGTAAACTTGATGAGCTTAATACTTCTAAGTGATTGAAGAAATCCCGGGAAGACATATGTCATTACCGCAGAGAAACTCAAGGTTTGACTCTTGGCGTTTAGTGTTCTTATTCCAACTATGTGGGGGAAGAGATGGAAGAGTTAGTTTCTGGTGATAAAAGAGGTACACAAGTGTGTGATGATTTCGATGCTAATCGCAATCATCAGGAGAGAGAGATTGTGTACATTGGGGACTCTCAGCTATTTTACTTGAGTGCTTAATCAGTGATTCAGAGATATAATCACTTATTCCGGGGTTGTCATCCACAGAAATAATCAGTGATTCGGCCTGCTTCTTCAATGTTATCGGTTATTCTCTCTTTGGGCATTCAGGTACTTCGGGTTCTTGAGCTTCATACATTATCATCAGGGGAAAGAAAAGTATACATCAGGGTTATTCTTTGGCTATCAGACTTAATATGCTACTTCGATGGTATAAGTTTCTCTATTCGGGTATATGTGTATTCGGGTTCGTGAGCTCTAGACTAAGAGACTGGCTGCATCAATTCATCTACTTGAGGGAAGTGGTCTCTTGACACCTTTTGGGGATGCATCGTTTTAGACTTCAGTGGTTATGAAACTTGAGAAGATTATTTATGAGTGGGATGAAACGTTGTTGTTCTTGTTGATGATATAACCCCGAACGAAGAATCACAAAGATCATTTTTTTAAAAGAGCAGCAAGATCGATGATAATGGTGTGCTTCCTTGTTGATGAGTGTGTAAATACTCATCATTTTTGGCTAAACTGAATCGCAAAACGTTTAAAATGCTCGAAATGCATCAAAATACTAAAAATATCTCAAAGTTATATTTTATATGTTTCAGATGCAAAATGTTTAAAATCAGATGAAAAATGAGCTAAGTTTGCATAATTGGCAGTTTTAGTCCCCCAAGTTTCAAAAGTTGTCAGAAATAGTCCCTGAGCACTTATTTCAAAAGAAAAATCACCAAAGGTCCTTTTAAAATCATAACTTATCATAATTAGTCCTTTGTTGAAAAAAATGTCAAAAGTTTTGAGAAATTACAAGTTTGGTCATTCAAGTTTCAAATTTGGCAAAAATAGTCCTTGGAAGTTTGAAAATGTCCATTATGGTCCTTGTACTATTGAAACTTGTCAGTTTTGGTCCCTTGAAACAACTTTGAGAAAATGGCAGATTTGGTCCTTGGTCTTTCAGAAATTGCAAAACAAGTCCTTGTATTACAAGCCTTGACCCTTTGGACCTTAAACCCTTGTCAAAACCATTTGGACCCCTGCCATATCCACTTGACCCCCCTATTTTGAACCCCTGCCTATTAATACCACCCAGTCAAACCAACACCCCTTGCCCGCCAAAAAGTCTTCTTCCCCAACCGCTTCTCTGCAACACTCATACTCCCATCACTCCAGCTCAATTCCCACTCTCCTTGTTCCCCCCACCTCAACAACCTTCCAAGATGCATTTAATGCCCCCTCCTCCATTTCACTCAACCCCCACTGCTAAAACCAATTTTGGCGCCAAAAAGTGATCAAACAGCTAAAATCTTTTCAACTGATCCAATGGCTATCTATGCAAGTGGGATTCACTCAGATTGGAGAGAGAAGCCTTTTGGTGTATAAAAGGAAGAAGAAGAAGCAAGAGAAAGGGTAGATTTTAGTTTTTAAATTTCACTTATGTCGTTTTAATATTAAAGTTTTAGTTAAAGTGTAAAAGCTGTAATCTTTTGTTTCATTGTACCAAACTCAAGTAGTATTATCAGTGTAATGTACTTTTAAACATCAATTTCAAAGTTTAACCAAGTTTCAAGTTTTAAGTTAACTGTTGCAAATTTCAGTTTCAAATTCCTATGTCCAAGCTTTTAGTAGCTTATTTTTAAGCTAAAATAAGTTTATTTAAGCTTATTATAGCTTTTAGTAAGCTCATAAAACAGATTCAAGCAACTTTGGTTCTTGGTCAACAAAAGTCAACTGAGAAGAGATTTTGTTAGCAGGAATGAAGTGGATATGGGTTGATGCAGAATTGGATATGGGTTGAATTTGAGTTAGGGTATGGTTTAGAATAGGTTAGTGGTCCTTTGGTTCTTGGCAAGCCATAGTGGTGTGGAATCAAGTGAGTTTTCACAAAATCTATATCTGTCATAATCTTATTTTCAAGCCTGTTGTTCATTTGATTGTGTTAGTTGGTTAAATAGCATAATTCAGGTGTTAGTTGAATCACTGATTAGGATTTAATGTTAGAAGAAAAGGATTAAGTAGAGTAATTTGCAAATCAGTGTCTAAAAGTAGTGTTTGGATTGGCTTACGTAACCAAGTTGCGGCTTCTACATGTTCTAGGAGCAGTGGTTTTACTTTCATTTAGTTGATAGTGGTAGTTTCTAGTCAAAAACTTGTGCTCATTTCCATTCATAGTCAAAATTCACTTTAATCTCATTCATTGTTTACATCAGTTGAGTTCAAGAGTATACAAGCTTGCATTTGGACTTAGAATCACATAGGTCAGTGTAATTAGGTTTTATTCCATCCTAAAACATCATTAATAAACTGTTTTTAGAATCAAAGTTCATTTAAGTCAAACCAATAGGATCTTCAAAAAGTCAAAAAAAATTTGCTTAAGTCTGTTTTTATAAAACTTTGTGGATTTATCACTGGTAAATCCTTGGTCAAGAGGTCTTGGTACTTTGAACTTAGCAAGTTTAGCTGGTCTAGTTTCCATAACTGATTTTTGCAAAATTTTGCAAAGCTTCTAAGCTTCAAATAAGCTTGTCTAATCTGCCTAAAGTGCCCCGTGACAGGCATAAATCACCAAGACAATTTTCTCAGCTTTGTGCAGAGCTTGGCACAAGCTCATAAGAGCTTGTCCAGGGCTCACATTTGGTATTTAAGTAGCTAGCCGGTCAACTTTAGGTCCCAACATCTGCTTTGAGTTTCAGCTTAGTTGAGGTGCTTATTTTCTAGCCACAAAGTAGCACCCAAAACTGCTTTTTGGCACTTAATTTCAATTCATCAAATCTGTGTAGCTTGTACTTTAAAGGTTTAGGTCAGTTGTATCTAGTTGCTTTTGAGTAGTTATAGCTTATTATAGCTTCTTGTGTTCATTGGTGCTCATTTGGTACCTTTGGCTTATTCCAAGTGCTTATTTATAAGCACTTGTAATCTAGCTTCCATATTCTCACACACAAGCCAGTGTTTTTATATTTTTCATAGACTTAGAATATTATTTTAGAGTTTTCCTGAATTTTTCATATTTTTCTAGCACTGTTTGCTATTTTTCTTCATTTAAAACAGTTTTTAGTACTTTTTAATTAGCCTTTAATACAATTAAATCAGAAAAACTTCAAAAAAATAATTTTTCATTTTTCTTAGGTTAAGATAAATATAAAAAGTTAAAAAAATATTTTTCCAGATTTTTCTTAGTTAAATTTTTATTTTTAAGCAATTTAAGTAGTTTTAAATAATTTTTAATTCATAGAAAATACAAAAATAATCAGAAAAATACAAAATTAGTTTTTAAAATTCTCTTTAGTTATTTTAGATTTTTCTAAGTCATAATTTCATTTTTCTATCTTTATTTTATATTTTCTTGTATTTTAGGTTATTATTTAATAAGTAAAAATAGTTTTTAATTAATAATAATTAGATAAATAGTTTTAAAAATAATTTTCTTTTTCTAAAAATTTTCTCTTATCATTAGGTTTGTAAAAATGTCATTTTCATATTTTTAGGATTAATATTGTTTAAGTTTTACATTTTCTTTTATACGTCAATTTAGTTTTAAATTAAGTTTTATAAAAGAAAAATCAAAAACATCATTTTGCAAATAGTGATAGCGTTTATTTAATATAATTTATCTTTTTAATTTTCTTTAATTTGCATTTAAGCCCCTGTAGTTTATATACTTTTTCTGTAGTTATAATCAATCAAAACCTCTTTTTCGTTCAAATTCTCTCGATCACTATTCGTTTGGTGATTCATCGCACAGCTCGTTGGGACATAACGACCTGGGGAAACCCTATACTCTCCTGATCTTCATTGCATTTATGTCTGAACTGTTTTAAGTTTCTTACGGTTAGCCATTCACAAGTGGCTAGCTTGTGTGAGAAAACTTGACGGTTTAGCACGAATCAAAATTTTGCCGTGCTTGTTGCGGGAGCTGTGCTAATTATCTTCCGTTTAGCAGATTAGTGATTTGAATATTCACTCCTTGTTTATACCATCTATATATATTTATATTTTCTTATAAAAATCCAAAAACCCAAAAACATCCAAAAACGTATAAAACACAAAAATATTTTTCTTTTGTTTCTATATATATAAGATAAAAATACAAAAAGATTTGTCGCTCTTTGTTTAATAATAACAACATATAAAAAATTACCACCGCAAACCAAGGCAGTGTACTACCTAACTGGGGTACGACCATAATAAGTTCCCGAACCAAAGATTAAAACTTGCCTTTGTGTCCTTGTGAGTGGTGTACCTTTTTCAAAGAAGCCATTCATCTTGTGATTATTGGTTTAAGTTCACTGTTGTTTTGCCTCGATATTGTTTTAATTAGATTTGTTGTTATATCTACTTTTCAAAACCAGAAAACTCAAAAAGATTCTTCTTACCCCATTTTCATAATTCACTTTCATAATCTCTTAGAGTTAACTCTAGTGTATGCGCACTCGCTCTTCTAGGTCTGTAAGCCCATTTCGTGAGCTTGTCAAGATTCCAAGAAGGTGTGTCCGTAGACTTTCTCGCCCTCATCAGTTGGATTCAGATCCGGATCGCTCACACTACTTCCGTTATCATGGCGGAAGAACGTCCTATGTGTGAGCTTCTCCAAGCACCCATCGACGGGTATGGAGATGCTATTGTTATTCCAGCCATTGTGGCTGAAAATTTTGAACTCAAAACCGGGTTACTGAATCTTGTAACCTCAAGTCAATTCTATGGTTTTGAGAGGGATGATCCTCATGCTCATATTCGATGGTTTAACAAGATTGCATCTACCATCAAATACAAGAATGTCCCTACCGATGCTGTTAAGCTTCTTCTGTTCCCATTTTCCCTTGAGGGACAAGCCCGGATTTGGCTTGAAAAACAACCCCCTCAATCAATCGAAACATGGGAAGACCTGGTCAAGAAATTTTTGAACGAATTCTATCCACCTTCCAAGACCACGAGTCTTAAAAACGAAATCATCAAGTTCACACAAAAGTTTGATGAACCCTTCAGTGAATCGTGGGATCGTTTTAAGGAGTTGCTCCGCAAATGTCCTCACCATGGTTTCTCCGAGTTGATGCAACTCGATACTTTCTATAATGGAGTGAGTCTATCTGATCAAGATTCTTCAATTCCTCCTACTGGAGGAAATTTCTTGAGCAAAACTGTAAAAGAAGCTTTAACGATAATTGAAAACAAGTCTAAAGTCCGCACTGCATGAAGCAAACCGGTTGTTTCCCAAGTCAGTGTTGGTCCTTCTTCTTCATTGCTCGTGAGTCAATCTAGCACCGATGCTAAGATTGACAAACTCACGGAAGCAATTCAAGCTTTGGTTCTCTCCAACCAAAAGAAGGTTTCTTTTCCACAAACTTCACCTCCTGCTGAAGTTAAGAAAGTGGAAGTCTGTGTTACTTGCAGTGGCCCCCATGCCTATTACAACTGTATGGCCACCGATGGTAACCCTTTTGAAGCAAACGCCGTGGGCGGGATTTCCAATTCAGGAGGCAACCAATACCGTGCTCCTATGGACCCGAACCACCGTCCTAACCACTACCTGGACCACCCGGTTTCAACCAAAACCAAAACCGTAATCAAAATCAGAATAAAATAAACCAAGGTTTTCAAAACCAAGGTAATTTTAGTCAAAATAACGGTTTTCAAAATCAAAGTCAAAATTTCCAAAACCAAGGAAATTTCAATAGAAACCAAGGTCAGGGAAATTTCAACCTAGGGTATTTTCATGGCAATAATCAAGGAAATTTTCAAAATCAAGGCCCCAATCCAAACAATAGAGGCCAGAATTTTCCTACACAAACTCAAGCCATTGTTCCAACTGGACCATCATCTGATGAGCTGTTGAAGCAATTCATGAAATCCCAAGAGGAAATGAACAATTTCTGACATTAAGAAGTCTTTAAATGATCGACCCTCGGGCTCATGTACTTTACCTAGCAACACGATCGCTAATCCGAGGGGCGATGCAAAGGCGATCACAACCCGAAGTGGTGCTTCATATGATGGACCCGCTATTCCTACTACCTCTTCTTCTTCTCTTCCGAAGGTAGTGGAAAGTGAACCTGAGGCGACAAAGGACCAAGTGCAACCTACTAGCCCACAAAGTACAGCACATGTCCATCCTCAAGTTGTCCCGAACCCCAAAACCAAACCTAGAGTTGTTTTTGAACCTCCAGTTGACAACCCCAAATCCAAAACTTCTTTCCTTACCCTCACGCTTAAATGAGCAAAACTCCGCGAAAAAGCCAGTCATCAAATGGAAAAAAAATTTCAAATTTTCCAAGAGCTACATTTTGACATAAGCTTTGCGGATGCCATCATGCTGATGCCCAAGTTTGCATCAACTCTCAAACACATGTTAAGCAACAAGGAAAAACTGTTTGAAATGGCTAAGACTCCTCTGAACGAGAACTGCTCGCCAGTTCTGTTAAAGAAGCTTCCCGAGAAGCTTGGAGATCCCGGAAAATTTCTTCTTCCTTGTGTTTTTCCAGGAATGATTGAATGCTTTGCCCTTGCCGATCTTGGTGCAAGCATCAATTTGATGCCTTATTCAGTATGGAAGAAACTTTCTCCTCCGAACTTGTTCCTACCGCATGACTCTTGAGCTTGCAGATCGTTCTATATCGCGTCCTCTTGGCATCGCCGAGGATGTATTTGTGAAAGTAGGAAAGTTCCATTTTCCAACTGACTTTGTGGTTGTTGATTTCGATGCCGATCCTCGGGTTCCCTCATTGTTGGACGAGGATTCCTGAGAACGGGCCGTGCTCTCATTGATGTATTTGAGCAAGAAATCACGTTACGTGTGGGTAATGAAGCTGTCACCTTTAACCTTGATCAAACTTCGAGGTATTCCTCAAATTATGATGTGAATCGTTAATCGAATCGATTTAATTGATATTGCTTCAGAGGAGTACTCTCAAGAGTTTCTTGGTTGTTTTCATAATTCTGTGAGTGGGGATTCCACCACATCTTCTCAACCAATCATTGCCGACTTTTCCCCCTCTCTCACTCCG
Source organism: Chrysanthemum makinoi (assembly GCA_910596185.1). NCBI lineage: Eukaryota > Viridiplantae > Streptophyta > Magnoliopsida > Asterales > Asteraceae > Chrysanthemum > Chrysanthemum makinoi. The sequence goes on along the minus strand of OU343220.1, from coordinate 278,681,688 downwards.
TTTGAGGGAGGTGACTTCTTTCTGGAAGAGATCGATGACTTTCTTGCTAATGATGAATCAATTCCGCCGGGAATTGATGGTGTTTATGATTCGGAGGGAGATATCCTTTATCTTGAGCAATTGTTAAATGAAGAACCATTACCTTCACTCCCTCCGAAAGAGATCACAATTGAGGAAATCAAATCAATACAAACATCTACTGAAGAATTTCCCGAGGTTGAACTTAAGGACCTACCTCCTCATCTCGAGTATGCATTCTTGGAGGGTGATGATAAATTGCCCGTCATAATTGCTAAAGACTTAACTGAGGAAGAAAAGACTGCTCTCATAAAGGTCTTAAAGTCACACAAGCAAGCAATTGCTTGGAAACTCTCCGACATTAAGGGTATCAACCCTGAGTTTTGTACTCACAAAATCTTGATGGAGGATGACTTCAAACCAGCAATCCAACATCAGAGAAGGGTGAATCCTAAGATTCATGAGGTTATCAAACAAGAGGTTCTTAAACTTCTTGATGCCGGTTTAATTTACCTGATCTCTGATAGTCCGTGGTCAGCCCCATCCATCGTGGTTCCAAAAAAGGGTGGCATAACCGTTGTCACAATGAAGAAAACGAGTTGATTCCAACTCGATTGGTTACGGGATGGCGTGTGTGCATTGACTATCGCAAGTTAAACGAAGCCACCCGTAAAGACCATTTTCCTCTACCCTTCATGGATCAGATGCTTGAGAGATTAGCAGGGAACGAATACTATTATTTCCTAGATGGTTTCTCAGGATATTTTCAGATCCCCATTGATCCGCTGGATCAAGAAAAGACCACATTCACCTGCCCATACGGAACTTTTTCCTACAGACGTATGCCTTTTGGCCTATGTAACGCTCCTGGCACGTTCCAACGATGTATGATGGCAATTTTCCACGACATGATCAGGGAAACAATGGAGGTGTTTATGGATGACTTCTCGGTCATTGGGGACTCATTTCAAACATGTCTCTCCCATTTAGAAAGAATGCTAAAACGGTGTGAAGACACCAATCTTTGTCTAAATTGGGAGAAGAGCCACTTTATGGTCAAAGAAGGCATAGTCCTTGGCCATAAGATTTCCAAAAACGGGATTGAGGTTGATAGAGCAAAAGTTGATGTTATTGCTAAATTACCTCATCCTACTACCGTCAAAGGTATTAGGAGTTTTCTAGGTCATGCCGGGTTTTATCGTAGATTCATACAAGATTTTTCTAAAATCGCTCGACCTATGACCCATCTTCTTGAAAAAGATGCTCCTTTTATCTTTTCCCCTGAGTGCATCGAAGCTTTTGAAACACTAAAGAAAAAGCTTACGGAAGCCCCCATTCTAGTTGCCCCGACCGATTTACCCTTTGAGCTCATGTGCGATGCAAGTGATTTTGCTATCGGTGCAGTCTTGGGGCAACTAAAAACCAAGCATTTTCAGCCTATCCACTACGCGAGTAAGACTATGACTGAAGCTCAAACCCATTGCACCACTACGGAAAAAGAATTATTAGCCGTGGTGTATGCGTTTGAAAAGTTTCGGCCATACCTTATCTTGACCAAATGCGTGGTGTATACGGATCACTCGGCTCTCAAATATCTCTTTGCAAAACAAGATGCAAAGCCGAGATTGCTCCGTTGGGTTCTCCTCCTACAAGAATTTGATATCGTTATACGTGATAAAAAGGAGGAGAACCGGCTGCGATCATCTGTCCCATCTAGAAAACCCTCACCAGGATGTGTTCGAGAAAAAGGAAATAAATGAAACATTTCCTCTCGAAACACTCAATGTGGTTTCTTTTCGTGGAGACTCTTCTACCCCATGGTTTCTGACTTTGCAAATTACCATGCGGGTAAGTTTGTGGTGAAAGGGATGTCGTCCCAACAGAAAAACAAATTCTTTAAAGATGTAAAACATTACTTCCGGGACGACCCCTACTTATTCAAAATTTGCGCGGATCAAGTCATCAGGCGATGTGTGTATGGTCTGGAAGCCAATGACATTCTCAAGGCTTGCCATTCGGACCTCTTGGGGGACATCATAGCCCCAACTACACCGCCAAGAAGGTGTTTGATTCCGGATTCTATTGGCCCACGATTTACAAGGATGCTCACGAATTTGTCAAAACCGTACGCTTGTCAACGTCACGGGAATATCTCACAAAGAAATGAAATGCCGCAAAACGCCATTCAAGTGTGTGAGATTTTTGACATCTGGGGCATTGAATTTATGGGGCCATTCCCTTCATCTCGCGGTAATAAATACATACTCGTGGCCGTTGACTATTTGTCAAAATGGGTTGAAGCGAAAGCTTTGCCTACCAACGATAAACGAGTTGTTGTGAAATTCTTAAAATCTCTTTTGCTAGGTTTGGAACTCCACGAGCTATAATCAGTGATCGTGGTACGCATTTCTGCAATGACCGGTTTGATAGAGTCATGCAAAAGTATGGTGTAACTCACCGTCTCTCTACTGCGTACCACCCCAAAGCGAGTGGGCAAGTGGAAGTTTCCAACCGAGGGATTAAAAGAATTCTTGAAAGGACAGTAGGCGAAAATCGTGCCTCCTGGTCGGATAAGCTAGATGACACACTCGGGCCTTCCGTACACTTATAAAACACCCATCTGGTGTACTCCATACAAGCTTGTATACGGGAAGGCATGTCATCTGCCGGTTGAGCTTGAGCACAAGGCATACTGGGCCTTGAAACATGCCAACTTCGATATTGAGACAGCTGGTGATCACCGAAAAGTTCAAATGAATGAATTAAATGAACTCCGTGATCAAGCATACGAGAACTCTTTGATCTACAACCAAAGACAAAGAAGATTCATGACTCTAAAATCAAGAACCGCGTTTTCAACGTCGGTGATCGAGTCCTTCTTTTCAACTCAAGATTGAAGATTTTCTCGGGAAAATTAAAATCCCACTGGTCTGGACCATTCACCATCACTAAAGTATTTCCATATGGAACCATTGAGTTATCTCAACCCGATGGTCCAAACTTTAAAGTGAATGGTCATCGATTGAAGCACTATTTTGGAGAGGACATTCCTCATATGGTTGTCCCGGATCTACAAACTTTCCCCATGAACCAATAAATGCGGGGATCGAGTCAAGCTAGCGACTCGGGAATCAAAAACAGTAGCATGCCATATGGGTTTTCACCCATATTTCTGACTTCTTTCTACTTTCTACCACCCTAGTGTGGGGGAGTTTCCCCCCGCTGTTGTATATAAAGTTTTCAAAAAAAAAAAAAAAAACTTTCAAAATAATGGCCGTAGTATTTCCCTTTTACGTTCTATGTTTCGGCATAACCGCCGGTACTTTGAATATTGATGGCAATATTCATTTCTAGTGTGGGGGGAATTCTCACGAATTTTATCATGTAATTATACCACCCAATTCCCCCATTCTTGGCCAAATTTTTTTTTTGGAGTAAGTGTTTTGCACTTACTCAACTTATGGTTATCAGTCCGCCATGTCTAATAAACAAAAGGATTGGCTAATCCAGGAGCAAACGGCTCTTGGTAAAGATATCTCAAATCCGTTAACGGCTTGCAATTTTCCCAAAATTGTATGGTATTCAGCTCACCATATCCTTAAAAGTGAAGAGTTGGCTAGCCCGCAAGTTTATGGCTTGTGGTAAAGGCAGTGGAAAAACCATAATTGGTAATCAGCTCACCAAAGATAATATTGATAATTTATCTAAGAGTTGGCTAGTCCAGAAGCAAACGGCTTCTGGTAAAGACAAATCAAATCCGTTGGAAGCTGGTGATTTGCTCAAAATCACATGGTTATCAGTGTACCATGGTTCTTACTTGAACTGAAACATTTGGCTACTCCAGAAGTAATGGCTTTTGGTAAAGAGATTCAAATCCATTAAGTTTTTCTCAAAAGATTGCTAGGGACTAGCAATAGTTTAGTGTGGGGGATTGATGAGTGTGTAAATACTCATCATTTTTGGCTAAATCTGAACTGCAAAACGTTTAAAAATGCTCAGAAATGCATCAAAATACTAAAAATATCTCAAAGTTATATTTTATATGTTTCAGATGCAAAATGTTTAAAATCAGATGAAAAATGAGCTAAGTTTGCATAATTGGCGGTTTCAGTCCCCCAAGTTTCAAAAGTTGTCAGAAATAGTCACTGAGCACTTATTTCAAAAGAAAAATCACCAAAGGTCCTTTTAAAATCATAACTTATCATAATTAGTCCTTTGGTGAAAAAAATGTCAAAAGTTTTGAGAAATTACAAGTTTGGTCCTTCAAGTTTCAAATTTGGCAAAAATAGTCCTTGGAAGTTTGAAAATGTCCATTATGGTCCTTATAATATTGAAACTTGTCAGTTTTGGTCCCTTGAAACAACTTTGAGAAAATGGCAGATTTGGTCCTTGGTCTTTCAGAAATTGCAAAACAAGTCCTTGTATTACAAGCCTTGACCCTTTGGACCTTAAACCCTTGTCAAAACCATTTGGACCCCTGCCATATCCACTTGACCCCCCTGTTTTGAACCCCTGCCTATTAATACCACCCAGTCAAACCAACACCCCTTGCCCGCCAAAAAGTCTTCTTCCCCAACTGCTTCTCTGCAACACTCATACTCCCATCACTCCAGCTCAATTCCCACTCTCCTTGTTCCCCCCACCTCAACAACCTTCCAAGATGCATTTAATGCCCCCTCCTCCATTTCACTCAACCCCCACTGCTAAAACCAATTTTGGCGCCAAAAAGTGATCAAACGGCTAAAATCTTTTCAACTGATCCAATGGCTATCTATGCAAGTGGGATTCACTCAGATTGGAGAGAGAAGCCTTTTGGTGTATAAAAGGAAGAAGAAGAAGCAAGAGAAAGGGTAGATTTTAGTTTTTAAATTTCACTTATGTCGTTTTAATATTAAAGTTTTAGTTAAAGTGTAAAAGCTGTAATCTTTTGTTTCATTGTACCAAACTCAAGTAGTATTATCAGTGTAATGTACTTTTAAACATCAATTTCAAAGTTTAACCAAGTTTCAAGTTTTAAGTTAACTGTTGCAAATTTCAGTTTCAAATTCCTATGTCCAAGCTTTTAGTAGCTTATTTTTAAGCTAAAATAAGTTTATTTAAGCTTATTATAGCTTTTAGTAAGCTCATAAAACAGATTCAAGCAACTTTGGTTTTTGGTCAACAAAAGTCAACTGAGAAGAGATTTTGGTTAAGCAGGGAATGAAGTGGATATGGGTTGATGCAGAATTGGATATGGGTTGAATTTGAGTTAGGGTATGGTTTAGAATAGGTTAGTGGTCCTTTGGTTCTTGGCAAGCCATAGTGTTGTGGAATCAAGTGAGTTTTCACAAAATCTATATCTGTCATAATCTTATTTTCAAGCCTATTGTTCATTTGATTGTGTTAGTTGGTTAAATAGCATAATTCAGGTGTTAGTTGAATCACTGATTAGGATTTAATGTTAGAAGAAAAGGATTAAGTAGAGTAATTTGCAAATCAGTGTCTAAAAGTAGTGTTTGGATTGGCTTACAGAACCAAGTTGCAGGTTTCTATATGTTCTAGGAGCAGTGGTTTTACTTTCATTTAGTTGATAGTGGTAGTTTCTAGTCAAAAACTTGTGCTCATTTTCATTCATAGTCAAAATTCACTTTAATCTCATTCATTGTTTACATCAGTTGAGTTCAAGAGTATACAAGCTTGCATTTGGACTTAGAATCACATAGGTCAGTGTAATTAGGTCTTATTCCATCCTAAAACATCATTAATAAACTGGTTTTTAGAATCAAAGTTCATTTAAGTCAAACCAATAGGATCTTCAAAAAGTCAAAAAAATTTGCTTAAGTCTGTTTTTTATAAAACTTTGTGGATTTATCACTGGTAAATCCTTGGTCAAGAGGTCTTGGTACTTTGAACTTAGCAAGTTTAGCTGGTCTAGTTTCCATAACTGATTTTTGCAAAATTTTGCAAAAGCTTCTTAAGCTTCAAATAAGCTTGTCTAATCTGCCTAAAGTGCCCTGTGACAGGGCATAAATCACCAAGACAATTTTCTCAGCTTTGTGCAGAGCTTGGCACAAGCTCATAAGAGCTTGTCCAGGGCTCACATTTGGTTTTTAAGTAGCTAGCCAGGTCAACTTTAGGTCCCAACATCTGTTTCTGAGTTTCAGCTTAGTTGAGGTGCTTATTTTCTAGCCACAAAGTAGCACCCCAAAACTGTTTTTGGCACTTAATTTCAATTCATCAAATCTGAGTAGCTTGTACTTTAGAGGTTTAGAGCAGTTGTAATAAGTTGCTTTTGAGTAGTTATAGCTTATTATAGCTTCTGTGTTCAGTTGGTGCTCATTTGGTACCTTTGGCTTATTCCAAGTGCTTATTTATAAGCACTTGTAACTGCAGTTCCATATTCTCACACACAAGCCAGTGTTTTTATATTTTTCATAGACTTAGAATATTATTTTAGAGTTTTCCTGAATTTTTCATATTTTTCTAGCACTGTTTGCTATTTTTCTTCATTTAAAACAATTTTTAGTACTTTTTAATTAGCCTTTAATACAATTAAATCAGAAAAACTTCAAAAAAATAAGTTTTCATTTTTCTTAGGTTAAGATAAATATAAAAAGTTAAAAAAATATTTTTCAAGATTTTTCTTAGTTAAATTTGTATTTTTAAGCAATTTAAGTAGTTTTAAATAATTTTTAATTCATAGAAAATACAAAAATAATCAGAAAAATACAAAATTAGTTTTGAAAATTCTCTTTAGTTATTTTAGATTTTTCTAAGTCATAATTTCATTTTTCTATCTTTATTTTATATTTTCTTGTATTTTAGGTTATTATTTAATAAGTAAAAATAGTTTTTAATTAATAATAATTAGATAAATAGTTTTAAAAATAATTTTATTTTTCTAAAAATTTTCTCTTATCATTAGGTTTGTAAAAATGTCATTTTCATATTTTTAGGATTAATATTGTTTAAGTTTCACATTTTCTTTTATACGTCACGTAGTTTTAAATTAAGTTTTATAAAAGAAAAATCAAAAACATCATTTTGCAAATAGTGATAGCGTTTATTTAATATAATTTATCTTTTTAATTTTCTTTAATTTGCATTTAAGCCCCTGTAGTTTATATACTTTTTCTGTAGTTATAATCAATCAAAACCCTTTTTCCGTTCAAATTCTCTCGATCACTATTCGTTTGGTGATTCATCGCACAGCTCGTTGGGACATAACGACCTGGGGAAACCCTATACTCTCCTGATCTTCATTGCATTTGTGTCTGAACTGTTTTAAGTTTCTTACGGTTAGCCATTCACAAGTGGCTAGCTTGTGTGAGAAAACTTGACGGTTTAGCACGAATCACTTGTGCACCTGGCTAAAGCAAGCGTGAAATAGAGCTTCAAATCTGTTCAACATAAGGATTTTTGGTTTGGGGGGAAGCTGTCAAAGTCTCTCTTTCTCAAAGGCTCGGGTTCTATCTTCTATTCTGGAGCCTCGGAAGCTTTGGTGGTGGAAGTTTAAGAGATGACGAATTCTATCTTCTACGACGTGCTGTTCGATATCCTTATCTCGGTACTCTTATCATCATCTTCTTAAACTATATCATCTACTCTATCTGTGTATATATTTATCAAAAAGCAAAATACAAAAATATAAAACCAATAAAAGGAAAATAGAAAATTATAAAACCAACAAAAACCCATAAAAAATCAGAAAATTTGAAAAATACCAAAAATATTATTTTTCAAGTCATGTCTTCTGGTATAGATAACATCTACGGTCTTAGAAATGTCATTCAATAATGGAACGGGACTTTAGATGAAGTTCGAGCAGGAGGTGTAAATATTTCTTTCTAAACATGTCTCAAAATATGGCTTACAGTTACCTCAGACTGTAACCCATGCTTAAACCATGGTTTGCTATTATTTCTGATAGCAATCCGCTCTTTTAAAGGAAGGAAAGTGCTGCGCTAAAACAATTTTCATAAATTTGTGCACTTATCCAAAAACGATTTGAGGAAAGCATGTCACCAAAAAGACTGTTGTTCCTACACAAATGTTTTTCTTTCTAAAATTCTTCAGAAAAATATTTTTTGTATTTCAAAATGGTCGAAATCGAGTTGTTTGAAAAATCTATCAGAATAATAGTTTTCATATAATTTGGAAACTCAATCAATGACTTCAGCGCTTTCAAACTTTTTATAAAATGAGTTATTGATTGAGGGGGAGAATGTTTTCAAATCTATATTATCTATCGGGCTTATCTAATTATCCTACGTGCTTAACCAAAAATGAAAGTTAACCTACGTTGAAGGATTAGGTGCCTAGGATATGACTGTTAGGATTAGATGATTTGAGTTTGATAAACACATAATTCCCATGCCTTTGTATGATCTGATTGATATGTTAAATTGACTTTTATTAGTCGATTGCTGTTTGGGTGTTGTCGACCACCATATATCTGTTTGTATGTCTACTAACATATGCAGATATCATGGACTATAATAATGTTCCCGATCCGGATCCCACAATTGAAGATGATTGGATGCCGAAAGGAAAGGGTAACTATATCTCGGGTTGACAAATGAAGAAACGGAGCTTAATTTGACCTCTATGGAGAGTTGGAATGGAAAAATGCAACGTAAGAGGTCTCACTGCATCAGCAGATGGTTTTCTTCATCGACAAATGAATAAACGGAGCTTAATTGGACCTCTATGAAGAGTTGGCATGACAAGTGCAATGTCAGAGGTCTCACTGCATCAGCAGACGGTTTTCTTCGAGCCCTACAGCAACAACAGAAGCTTCTCAACCACCTAACGTATCTTTTTGCAGGAAAATTGAAACCATTTTTTAAACAATTTTTAAATAATATTGTTTTGAAAAATGGAAAAATATTGGTTTTGAAAATAAATTGGACTTAATTTTGAAAATCACCGGACTTCGCTGTATCAAAACTTAAGTCACTCAATCAACGACTACGGTCATCGATTGAGGGGGAGAGTGATTTACAATAAAGTATTTTCAAATGATATTTCTTCATAAAAAGCCTGGTTTGTACAAAATAAGTGGTGATCTAAAGATTTAATGTTATGTCATGGTATGATTCTCTTTAAAACTCAAAGATCTTTCAAAATGAATTTTTTTTCTGTTCTTGTTTGATTGTGAAATTGTTTTATTTTACTTAAAAATCTCTTAAAAACTATCATCCCTGACGCTAACAATCTTTAATGTAGAAAAACTGTTCCTTATCCATCATTTTTCAAAATTAAATCTTGTCACATCTTTCTCCTAAAATTTTTAAATGATTTAAATCAATTGGGATCACAAATCTCAAAAGGTTTGAAATTTTTAATCGGGGGAGAGATCGTGATTTAAATCTCAAATCGGTTTTAAAGGGTGATTGTTTCTAAGCACTCATTCCTTCATGTGCCAAACGATTTTGAAATACATAATGCACATGATTGTGGAGGAGCATTTAACCAAAAACCAAAAGAGTATTTAAACAAGGCCACATTTTCTCCCATGTTTTCTAAACCTTATTAAATCACTTGGGATCCAAAATCTCAAAGGGTTTGATATTTTTGATCGGGGGAGAATTTGTGATTTAATTAAGAAATCTGATAAATGATGATCGATTTGATTCAAAAGTGCAGGCTGCTCTCCCATATGTGCTAAACGCTTTCGAATCTCGAAGCACATATTGAGGGGGAGCATTTCAAAAGAAAATAAACTTACAAGGTACAAAGATTTATATGTTTCAACATAAAGTACCTTGATTGATTTTCTAAAGGTTTCTTAATGGCTTTTGTGATCATGGATGTGCTTCAAAAGAACTCTTTCCTCTATGTGATAAAATGATTTCAAATATCCTATGCACATATTGAGGGGGAGAATTTACCAAATAAAATCAAATGGCTTTTTCTATGGAAATTGAGATCAAGAATGTATTTCAAAAGAACTCTTGCCTCCATGTGCTAAACAATTTATAAAATCATATGCACATGTTGAGGGGGAGCCTTTCTAAAAGATCAAAACAATTAAGGTACAAAATGCTTTGATTTTATATCACAAGTACCTTGATTGATTTTCCAAATGATTTTTCAATTGGTTTCAAGGAAGAATGAACAATACCAAAAGACCGACCAATTTACTTTATGCATGGTGTTATAAGGATGGTTAGGTTAGGTATTCGTTCCCACGATCCCGCGAGAGCCGGAGGGATCTACCCAGGTACAATCCACTAGATAGTGTAGAGTCCTTAGGTATGATGAAAAAAGGAGAAAAATGAGAATATGGGAAGAGTGCGGACTGAGATAAAGCTAGTACTGGAATAAACCCAACAAGGTTCTAGTAATGAAGTCTCGGTAAGCATTGAAGGGGTTGAAGAATGAAAAAGAATTGAATGTGAAAAAGGGTGAAAAGAAATAGCCCTCCATTAATTCAACCTTAGGGCAGAAACCGGGTTCAATACATATGCTACTAGTGGTTACTAAGGTAACACCGGTATTGAAGACAAGACGTCATGGACCCAGTGACGCACTGCACCTAACTTCCCAAGCTACTCAAGTTCCTCTTAGAAGGAATTGTTTCATTCTCATGGGGAACCTACATAATCTATCGACTTTCTCTTAGAGATTGTTGATATTGAAGAAGGAGAACCTCTCCCTAGTCTCCGGCATAGGAACCAAATGTGCACAATTGAGTCTAGAGCCAAGAGATCATCCACAATATCTCATTAGGACACAAAATCAATGAAGACTTACTGTTTCACACAAGGTGGAAAGTAAGTATATATTTAGAGTCCTACGCATTATCCTTGTGATATTGCCAGAATATCCGAGTGATATGTTAAATATTCACGATGAAGATGGAAATCCTTCTAGAGCTAACATCAAACAAGCTCTTGGTGGGTGACATGTGAAATCTTGCAAAAGATCAAGCTTGTGACAACTGGATAGAAACAATGGGGCGATTCATTCTTGAATCAACCTTGGTCCAGGAAATGAATTGACGAATACTTTTGGAAAAACCGTTCGATGTGCAAATCTTCTTTTCTCTAGCACATCGAATGTGTATTCATTTTCAAATTCAAAAAGTATCTCTGATTGAAAAAATACTTTTGGAAAAACCGTTCGATGTGCGAATCTCTTCTTTTCTCTAGCACATCGAATGTGTACTCTTTTCAAATACAAAAAGTATTTCTGATTGAAAATTGATCTTTCTCTTAAAACCTTCATCGTATTGCAAAACACTTTCTTCTAAGCAATACGCGATTGTTTTCAAATCAATTTTTCATCAATCAGTGAATCTCAATTCGCTGGTTCACTCACTCCGTGTTATCTTCTTTGAGACATTCCGGTTTGAGAACAGCTAGAATAGCTGCGAAACCCTGTCAAGGAGATTCTTCAGAATTATACCTGATCACAGGCAGTACTTGTATTCATCAACGGGGAACCATGGGCCTTGTACCTCAATTCAACGAAAGTGATCAAAGACACTTTCGTGTGTTTTATTGCTAACTGTTGTTTGCAGGTACATTTGGATGGTTGAAGCTGATCAGAATTGAGAAGTCAATCCAAAGCCGCATGCTCACAGCATCCACACTTAATTGAAGAAATCATGACTAGTGCATATCTACATAACCTGATTCTGATATTTTTATACTATGCTTCTGCTACGCTGCTGCAAATATCATGAAGCAATAAAGCTTTCGCTACTCTGATGGAAATATGTCATGATCCTAAAAGTGTAAGCATGTTGGTCGAAAAGTCACAACATCACATGATGGCAACACAATAAAGGGTGATCCAGAGATTTACTATGGCTGATGATCTCAAAGAAAGCTCGAAGATCATCAAAGATGTGGATCAGTTAAAGCCTCCACTAAAAGTACAAATCAGTGTGGACTTTGAAGAATCGCTACTAAAGCACAAAGATTGCGGAACTTGAAGAATTGAAGTCTACGAGCTCAGAACTAAAGACAAATATAGAATGCTAGGATGCAAAATGTATTTCATGGGGTGACCTCCCTTAGGGGGAGATTGTTAGGAATTGGAAATTCCATGTTAAAGTGTCGATCACCCCAATAATGGTCTAGCATATGTTAGCTCGTAGACGTGTCGTTATTCACATTATTTAGTAGCTTATTAGTTAGTTTGTAGCGTAGATTAGTTTAGTGTAACACCGTGGAGGAAGGACGGGTCTTTACCCACTGTATGCCTGATCCACAGCCCGTCAGGAGGGCGTTTAGTTTGTAAGTATAAATACCCCTTCCATCCTTGGAATGGGTGGTGCTTTTCAATCTAACCTTTCATTTTCTTTGTTATTTCTCTCTCTAGAAAACACCCATCTCTTATCTTTCTCTCTCTAAATGGCTAACATGTATTTCCATCATCCAAGACCACTCGAATCATCAAACAACATATTATACACGATCCTACATTGTGTGTGGAATGGGATGATTAGAAATGTTGGAATTCGTAGGGTATTTATAGGCCAGGTCTGGGTTACGGCGTAACCAATATAGGAGTTACACCGTAACCTTCTATTTCTTCGTAAATGCACTAGATCTGCTAGTTACGGCGTAACCTTATTAGTGGTTACGCCGTAGTCTTCAATAAACTCGGTTACGTCGTAAGTGATGCAGTAGTTACGGCGTAAGTATCAGCGGCGTAGAACCTCATTTGACCTAATGGAGTTACGGCGTAACCTTTGGGAAGATTTACGCCGTAACCTCTTGATAAGTTGGTATTCTAGGTCACGCAATAGTTACGGTGTAATGTGAGAGAGGAGTTACGCCATAACTTCTTAAAAATTAGCATACTGTGATAAATCTTTAGTTATGTTTCCATTTCTGCGTCTCTTTAGCTCCAATGCTCGTAATTTACCTGAAAGTGGAAAACAATGGAAAACAAGCGTAAATCCATATAAATGATATAAATAACGAGCATTATCGGGGGAAATTGACACTTAATATTCAGGACTATTTGATGTTATCAAATATCCCCCCACTTGAACTCTACTTGCCCTCAAGTAGACCTTATTAGATAGATTCCTAAAAAGATATCTCCCAAAACCTGGAAAATATGGGTTTACAAATCACTTATGCTAGAATAAAACAAAGCCGAATACCTCACGAAAGGGGAACAAACACTCAAATCTCTCAACTATTCTAAGTGTCAATTTCGGGGTGATCAATCAATCGCACAGTCATAGCATGTATTCTATCATAAGCTTGGCGGTTACACAAATCTCCACCACTAGAGTTAAGGGCTAAACAATTCTCGAAGGCAATATGGGTAGACACGACAAAGGTTAAGGGGTGACTCGTCATTACTAACATGTCACGGCGAAGTGGACAAAATCAATGATACATGACCAAATCCATGGCCAAGACACCAAAGATTACTAGCTGCATCACCTAGACACGCTTCATGACTAAAGGGTAGGATAAGACATGGGATATATAATTGGTGTAAAATGAAAAACAAGAAGGTAGTCTAAATCTATAACCAAGTCATCACCACTTACCGTCCGCCCAAAGTTCAAGCTTAGAAGTCTAGAAACCGGATCATGAAATGCAAGGTAGATGTGTCATTAGAGGACGTCGTGATGGGCACACTACCTTTTCTTCTTCTGTTGGAAAAACTACCAACTCCAATCTTCAAATGTGACCGAGGTGGCCTCCTTGATACTAATCAATAAAGCTCATACTATAGTGCTTATAACATCGCACTTTACAATATCATAACTCAATCAACTTTTTTTCTTTTTCTTTTTCATCATAACATAATAACATAACAACCCCCCACTTGAGATGAACAATGGGAATTCGGGGGGTCTTCAATGATCTTCATAAATGTTGTCGATGAAAGCGTGATTTCCAAACCTTTCCACTCGAACCTTGAACTTAGGCAAATGATGACTTCCCAATCACAAATAAAGACTACAGGGTAGGCTAAGGGGTATAGGTGTAACGAAACAATATATTGGGTTGACAAAATGAAAGGAATGGCTCAGAAGGGTGTATCTAGGGGTATCTTGCACTAAAGGTGAGTGCAACAAAAGGGTTTCACATGGGGATCGAAAAGTCGAGGTGACTAATCGATAGACTCACAATGGTAGGCTGTTTGGGTGATAATCCTATAATATTTCCTTCTAAAACTTAAAAGTCCAAATACATCGAGCTAACTCAACATACCTCGTATATAGTCTCGAAATGATGCAAAGGCCAAGTTCTAAAGTTTACAAGCTACCGGCACACTCATAATTTGGTGGATTTGGGGTAAAATATTGGAAACGGATAAGGCTAATCTCACCATATAATGTCAAGGGTTGTATGTGCTCGGCTAAGGTCTAATCTAGTTTGGTTAGGAAAAACATGTCAAAATTTTAAAAATGGCATAATTTTTTCAAAATAAACTAAAAAAATGAGAGCGAAATAAAGTTTAAGAGATAATTCTACTCCCGTCCCCCCACTTGAATTGTACAAAGTCCCTTTTGTACTAGGCATTAAAATAAAGGTGAAGAGAAAGGTAGAATTAGAGCGAGAACTTCCCTGAAATTTGCTCCATAAAGAAGAAGGCCCACGAAAAAGAACCGTGCCTTCGCTTAAGCGTCATGAAAAAACTTCAATCCCTGAAATCACAATACCGACAAGCATAATTCTAAAAAGAAAAAAAATGAAAAAAGAAAAACAAACCTAACTCACTTTTGTAGGAATCACGGTTGCATTTAGCGCATGCAACAAGCCTTTTAAACCACTTGGTGTCCCAAGTGGACGAGTGAAGTCTCGTGAGGGTTTACAGGGAACACACCCACAAAGTTCATTTAAAAACTAATACAAGGTTGCTGTGTTTTAAAATGAAAGAATTAAAGCAGAGGAAATTTACGTCGTAACTCCTATGAGGGAGTTACGCCGTAACTGGCAAAACCTGGTATGAGCTGTAGAGCGAGTAGTTACGGCGTAACCACTGAGATGGTATTACTCCGTAATTGGTAATGCGTCAAGAATTCTGCTGCTCAAATGTTTGTTACGGCGTAATCACCAAGATGAGTTACGCCGTAACTCTATTCAGATCTGCAACTGCAGCAGCAATTAGTTCCTTGTTTCCTGCAAAAATGGTTAGAAAACACAAAACCAACAGAAAAGAAATAAAAACAAAAGAAAGGTAATTCGGGTTGTCTCCCGAAAGAGCACTTTTCTTTATTAACGAGTCTTTAAGTTAGACTCGGAGCCGCGGGGCTTCTATGGGGTCCTTTGGACATCCCCGACTTCTTCCATGTCTTTCATTAAGTTGCGCCTAACCCATCCGACATTTGTGGCGGTGCGGAGATATTCTTTGGTTTCAATTTTCCGGATCTTGCAAAATTTTTCTTCAGGCCCCAAATGGTATCGCTTAAACTCAAATTTTTCGGCTATAATAGGTGGCGGCCTCTTAAATAGGATGCCAAGAAGCTTGCATCTTCTTTTCTCATGTACTTCATCATCTGGGTCAATGAAACCGTCTTCGCCTTGTAACTCGAGATAATTGAAATTATCATCGTCGGAATCGGTATCTTCAAGTTGGTTGAGTATTTGCTTGCATTCTTCATTTTCTACCTTTAAACGAACCCTTGGTGTTTTCTTTTGGAACATCATTGTTAGGTTGATCTTTATTCATACACCCTTCCCAGATTTTCTTTTTATTTAACGCGTCAATTTTTCCGTATTTGATTTTGACCCAATCGTTGAATCCGAGATCATCTGCCCAAGGCAGTTCTGTTCTTTCAAAATCATTAGTCGAAGTCCAAAGGAATTCGTCTTCCCCAGCTCTCTCAATGCTGCTTCCTCCATCGCATTCATACTCAAAAGGGTTGCAGGAAGCCCAAACTTTTTCGTCGCTGGTTTTAATTTGTCCGCACCAATGATTTCGAACTCCTTCGTTATCTTCATCTTCAGAAGAAATATCATCGAGGGGCTTAATGGATTTTCCCCAAAGAATGTGTTTCTCATATTTAAGTTCCAGATTTCTGAACAGAGTTGAATTAATTATCGCGTCCCCGAATCTTATCGAATACCAATCACTGAATGACAGATTTCCAAAATCAACGTCGTGCCTCCCAGATTCGTGTGGGCATATCCAAACTTCATTCTTCTCATTACCTCCTCCGTTGCAATAGTCACGAAAAGGATTGCACGTTGGCCAAGCTTGAGTAGTCTCATCTTCTATGATGAGTAGGGTTTGCAGTAGTGCTTAATGGGTGGTCCTACCACTTCGTTAATCGAGAACTTGGCTAACCTTTCTTTATCAACACCCCCATCGCAGGTTTTCCTAGGATCACACGAGGCCCACAAGCTGTAGCATTCTCCATCGTCAATTGCAATAGCCTTACACCAATGACTTCTTCTTTTAGGGTTGTCGTCCTTGTTGCCCGTGTCCTTGCTTGAATTTGAGTTACGCCGTAACTCTGAGGTGTGATTATGGCGTAACTCACTTTTGCCATCAGTATTGGACTCGTCAGAGTATTTGTTGTTATCAAAGAATACAGCCTTACATATAGTGGATTTGCTCTTTTATTCTTCGTTTCTTCTTTGTACCTTGTCGCCAAGCTTTCCAATTAAAGTTTCCAAGTTTTTTAGTGCTAAGTCATGGGAAGAAAGGCTCTTGTTTGTATTATCTTGGAAATTTTTAAGCTATTCCTCTTGATCCTTTTGCCTCTTGGTAGTGTCCACAAGGTACTTGTATAGAATGGGATGATTAGAAATGTTGGAATTCATGGGGTATTTATAGGCCAGGTCTGGGTTACGGCGTAACCAATATATGAGTTACGCCGTAACCTTTTATTTCTTCGTAAATGCACTAGATCTGCTAGTTACGGCGTAACCTCATTAGTGGTTACGCCGTAGTCTTCAATAAACTCGGTTACGTCGTAAGTGATGTAGTAGTTATGGCCTAAGTATCAGCGGCGTAGAACCTCATTTGACCTAATGGACTTACGTCATAACCTTTGGGAAGAGTTACGCCATAACCTCTTGATAAGTTGGTATTCTGGGTCACGCAATAGTTATGGCGTAATGTGAGAGAGGAGTTACGCCGTAACTTCTTCAAAATTAGCATACTGTGATAAATCTTTAGTTATGTTTCTATTTCTGTGTCTCTTTAGCTCCAATGCTCGTAATTTACCTGAAAGTGGAAAACAATGGAAAACAAGCGTAAATGCATATAAATGCTATAAATAACGAGCATTATCGGGGGAAATTGACACTTAATATTCAGGACTATTTGATGTTATCAGAGCACTGCTTATCATCCTCAAACCGACGGTCAGAGTGAAAGGACCATTCAGACCTTTGAAGATATGCTTCGTGCCTGTGTCATCAATTTCGGAAAAGGCTGAGAGAAATACCTACCTTTGTCCGAATGCACCTACAACAATAGTTATCATACCAGCATTAAGGCCGCACCATTTGAGGCGTTGTATGGCCAAAATGATGTTCTCCGATCTGTTGGGCGGAAGTTGGCGAGAGCCAGCTTACCGGTCCCGAACTCGTTCTAGAAACCACTGAGAAGATACTTCAAATCCGTAATCGTTTGCAAGCCGCCCGTGATAGACAAAAGAGTTACGCTGATAGGAGACGTAAACCCTTAGAGTTTCAGGTGGGAGACCGAGTCATGTTGAAGGTTTCCCCTTGGAAAGGGGTGATACGCTTCGGCAAGCGTGGAAAACTCAACCCCCGATACATTGGTCACTTTCCAATCTTGGAAAGAATCAGACCAGTAGCTTACAGAATTGAGCTACCTTCGGAGTTGAGCAATGTATACGATGTCTTTCATGTTAGTAATCTTAAGAAATGTCTTTCCGAGGAAAACCTAGTTGTACCTATGAGATATATCCGAATCAATAAGCGTTTGAATTTCGTTGAGGAACCGATTGAGATCATGGATCGTGAGGTAAAGCGGCTGAAGCATAGTCGAATTCCGATCATCAAAGTTCGTTGGAATTCCTGTCATGGACCAGAGTTCACATGGGAACTTGAGGACGTATTCCGTAAGAAGTAGCCTAAACTCTTCTCGTTATCGAGCAACTCAGAGTGAAACCCGGGACGGGTTTTTTCTGAGGATGGGAGGCTGTGACAACCGGCAATTAGGGAGACCTTTTAGGTAACCGCATTACGCTAAGTTAGATCGAGTAGTTACCTTTAGTAGCTATTCCGGTTAACCATGACTTATTTTGATATCGTTTATTAGTTTTTATGATTTATTTTATTATCGTATGAGTTATAGTATGAGTTATAGCCCGTTGCGATAGGCACTATTTGATTCGGCACAATAAAATCCTATAACGAGAGATAACGTAACTTTTAAACCGTAACACGAAACGTGGCGCGTAAATAATCAAAATTCATGGAAAACGTAAATAAAAACAATATAATGATGAATAAAGGCCGTTAGACACTCGTAGGGTAAAATAGGAACTCGGGAGAGGTAAAACGGGATAGTTTACAAAAATTTGCGGGTTTGGCCCCTCCCATTTCCTCTAGTCGGCCCACCCCCTCCCATTTTCTTTTATTTTTAGTCCCTAACTCCCACAATATATAGTACCCTCCCTACACACACACAAATTATTTCTCTCACTAAAAACACCTAAACACACACACTCTCTCTCTCTCTAATCTCTCTCTAAAACCCTAAACCTAATCGGAACCTTAGCCGCCACCACTGTCCGGCCAATCTACGGTGCTTCACCCCTCACCACCACCACCATCACTATCTTGAATATCTTTTCACCCTCTTTCTATCCATATAAGGCACGCGCCATAAGCTCACGATTGGACCCTCAAAACGCGTGAAAACCATGTGAACATCTAGGGTTTCGTGTTGTATTTGTAGATTGGGTTTGATAAAGGTAAATGGATCCTTAAACTAACTCGTTTGAGTCATGGTGAGCCACGTACGAGACATTTTTTCTCGTGAACGTGGGTCCTTTGGTTGGTTGTTGATGAAAACGAGTCTAAAACGAGTTTAAAACTAATAAAACATGTAAACTAGTGTGTTGGTATCGTGTGTTGTGTCGTGTTTATGTGTTTTTGCATTTTTATCATATTTATAAGGTCTTGGTTATAACTAGTTGATGGGTTTTGATGTTTGATGTTGTTTGGTTGTGTTTGGGAATTGAAAGAGCCATTTGGGAGTGTTTGGATGGAGTTGGGATAGTGGAACGATCCATATGGACCACTAGGGTCCATATTGGTGGTGTTATGATGGTGAACGAGACCCTCATGGACCCGTGGGTCTGGGTCGAGTCGTTGTGGTAACATATTGGTTGTTGTTGTTGGAGTTTGGATGAGACGCGGGAAGCCAAAGAGCTTCTAGAGCTTGTTTGGTTCACGTGGTCTTAACTGGGACCGTGTCAAGACCATTAGGGTCGTGACATTGGTTACGGGTATATTTGGTACTTTGTTTGGATGGAGAGATTGATATGAGATTGTTTGGAGGTTGGTTAGAGTTGTAGAGTTGTTTATTTTGGACTTAATAATATATATGTCAACTTTGCGCAACGTCGGTGTTATCGTGACTTTTTAGTCTCGATTGACCCCGACAACGCTGTAACATGGATTTTAGTATTTATTGGACAATATGACGTGTAAAAGCCAAGAGTCATGACTCAGACTTGTGAACTCGAAACGGATAATGACTCGAAACTTATATTGAAACTTGATGTAATATATATATAAACAAGTAAATAAAACTAGAAAATATAGATAATAAATGGTTTTTATATTAAACATTCGATAACAAGACTCGCCTTGTTATTCGACATTTTAAAAGGGAAATAACGTCTAAAAATGAAAATATTTTGTAATTAATGAGTTATTAAATGTTTCGAGGGCACGTTTACCGAAATGTGTCATTTATGAGTATTTAATACCCATTATGTGTTGTGCGTGGGTTACGGATGACCTAACATTAATAGCGTCAATCCACGTGGAAAGCGGACTTATTAGGTTGACGAATCTAATAATTGCCCGTTATGTACGTAGGATAGCGTTATTAATGGTGAATTATCCTTATGACGTGACTAGTTTTTGGGATAATAAGCGACCTGAATAAATGGTTGAGTTTATTGAGTTGACGAATTCGATAAGACCTAACGATTTCAAAACTTATTAAACTATAAAGCTTATCGCTTATACGTCTCATTGTGTCGTTATGAGTCGCATTGTCGTCAATTTAGTGCATTCATGGTGTCTTGTCGGGTCGATACCACACACACAATGACACCAAACGCTAGTAACTAAATGGTGAAACGAGACATTTTTGGAGATAAGAATTGGAATATATTCGGGGTAGATAATATTGAAGTTTGGAATATATATATTAAGAATTGGTTTATATTAATAGGTTGTGCTGAGTCAGTAGTTGCTGAGCCGAGTTAGCTGTTATCTGCGTTGCTAGTGATTGTTTGTGCTTTGCTTGTTTGAGGTGAGTTTCATAGCCCCACTTTTATCTCTGTTTTAACTAAATTAGGGTGAGAAATCATGCTACTCTTTTGGACCTTCTTAAACTCTTTTGATTTGCTTATGTGCTGACTAGTTTATATTTATATGTGGTAGATGTTGCCTTAGTCTAGGGTAGCAATCATTTGATATAACACTTTTGCCTAGCTAAGAATACATATCTACTTCGACCTAGTCCAGGGCAGCATTTGTTTTAGGCCTTGCTACATTTGTGCTGGCTAGAGTCGCTTGATATCGTGTGTGTTGTTGGTGTGTGATTGGTATGTTAATTATGTATCTATCTTAGTCTCGCATAGAAAATAAACTCTTACAGTTCCACTATTGAATTTATACTTAAACCTATGCGTTATCTGACCTTTTAGCATGTTTTTCTCAGGTAACTAAGTTGATGTTTGGAATGCTCGTTCTGTTGAGGCTTGGCAATGAGGCATGGTTGAAGTATCATATTTAAACTCTAATAATACTATGCGGACCTATTTTATAATCTATGTTGGAACTTATATTTTACTATTTTGGGATGTGATGCAGGTTTTACTGACCAGGTTTTAATATTTATAAAGTCTCGCTATACATATGGTCTACCCTAATGCACTAATGAGCAGTGTACCCGGTCGTGTGTAGTGTAGTATTCGGTAAAACTTAAGGTCGTCCCAAGAGCTATATGTGTTGGATTAATACTAAGTCTAGGTGTCACAGATTTTGATAATGGTTTTGATAAGGAATTAATTAATTAACTACTAAAGCAGATAAAATCAAATAAAGGCAAAGGATAAATCAATAGAGGATAGTGGTGCTAACCTAGTTATTCCTCCTAGCTAGTAATGTCTACGTCTACTTACTTCCAATTACTTCAGGTGGGGTCAAAGTCGAGAGGACAGCATCTGGTCAATTCGCCCTAACCTATCAGCAAAGATGCCACCACAGGAGAAATCAGGTGTCCCCTCATAAGTCCTGTTGTTCCTGGTCCCCTAAGCCAAGTCATTAAGTACCGCTACATGCTAGATTTATAATAGTGAGTGCCCGGGCATTAGCAACTAAAACACTCACCCCCTAATTCTTAAGTTCATCCAAACGGTAGGTGATCAGTTGGTCAAATCGCACAAGTAGAAAGGGTTGTCAGTTGGTCATATCTTACCCTTCCCATCTCATTCCGCTCACCTAGGGTCAGTTGGTCATATCTCCTAGGCAATTGGCCTCTACCGCCATTCAAAACTACCGAAACAAGGGTAGCTACCAATAAACTATGCATGCATACACTTAGAAATAATTATACGGAAGTAATGTAAACGCAAACAAAACAATTAAGGAATCATAACTAGGCCAGCACCAAGAGGTGCTTAGCCGCTCATATTAACCATACAAATCAATTCAATATTCAAAGGTACAAAATACATGAATCGAAAGTAAAGAAAAGATAAAATACTAATGCTTATCGTAGGGAAGTTATTTCTCCCTTGGAGACAGCTCCGTATGCTCCTCTAGACCTGCCTTTAGCTTTTTCCCACGTTCTCTGGTTGTTGTATGTGGAATGGGATGATTAGAAATGCTGGAATTCGTGGGGTATTTATAGGCCAGATCTGGGTTATGGCGTAACTAATATAAGAGTTACGCCGTAACCATCAATTCCTTCGTTTTTAGCACTAGATCTGCTAGTTACGGCGTAACCTTATTAGTGGTTATGCCGTAGTCTTCAATAAACTTGGTTACGCCGTAGTTCATGAAATAGTTACGGCGTAGTTATCAGTGGCGTGGAACCTCATTTGACCTAATATAGTTACGTCGTAGCCTTTGGGAAGAGTTACACCGTAACCTTCTGATAAGTTGGTTTTCTGAGTCACGCTTTAGTTACGGCGTAATGTGAGAGATGAGTTACGCCTTAACTTCTTCAGTCAGCATACTATGATAAATCTTTTGATATTTCTCCAGTTCCGCGTCTCTTTAGCTCCAATGCTCGTAATTTACCTGAAAGTGGAAAAAAATGGAAAACAAGCGTAAATCCATATAAATGATATAAATTACAAGAATTATCGAGGGAAGTTGAAACTTAATATTCAGGACTATTTGATGTTATCAAATATCCCCCCACTTGAATTCTACTTGCCCTCAAGTAGACCTTATTAGAAAGATTCCTAAAAAGATATCTCCCAAAACATGGAAAATATAAGTTTACAAATCCCTTATGCTAGAACAAAACAAAGCCGAACACCTCACGAAATGGGAACGAAACACTCAAATCTCTCAACTATTCTAAGTGTCAATTTCGGAGTGATCACTCAATCGCACAGTCATAGCATGTATTCTATCATAAGCTTGGCGGTTACACAAATCTCCACCACTAGAGTTAAGGCCTAAACAATTCTGAAAGGCAATATGGGTAGACACGACAAAGGCTAAGGGGTGACTCGTCATTACTAACATGTTACGTCGAAGTGGACAAAATCAATGATACATGACCAAATCCATGGCCAAGACACCAAAGATTGCTCGCTGCATCACCTAGACACGCTTCATGACTAAAGGGTAGGATAAGACATGGGATATATAAATGGTGTAAAATGAAAAACAAGCAGGTAGTCTAAATCCATAACCAAGTCATCACCACTTACCATCCGCCCAAAGTTAAAGCTTAGAAGTCTAGAAACCGGATCATGAAATGCAAGGTAGATGTGTCATTAGAGGACGTCGTGATGGGCACACTACCTTTTCTTCTTCTGTTAGCAAAACTACCAACTCCAATCTTCAAATGTGACCGAGGTGGCCTCCTCGATACAAATCAATAAAGCTCATAAAATAGTACTTATAACATCGCACTTTACAATAACATAACAACTGTTTTTTTTTCAACATAACAATAATAACTTAACATAATATCCCCCCACTTTAGATGAACAATGGGAATTCGAGGGTCTTCAATGATCTTCACGAATATGTTGTCGATGAAAGCGTGATTTCCGAACCTTTCCACTTGAACCTTGAACTTAGGCAAATGATGACTTCCCAATCACAAATAAGGACTACAGGGTAGGCTAAGGTGTATAGGTGTATCAAAACAATATTTAGGGTTAACAAAATGAAAGGAATGGCTCAGATAGGTGTATCTAGGGGTATCTTGCACTAAAGTTGAGTGCAACAAAAGGGTTTCACATGGGGGTTGAGAAGTCGAGGTGACTAATCGATAGACACAAAATGGTAGGCTATTTGGGTGATAATCCTATAATATTGCCTTCTAAAACTGAAAAGTCCAAATACATCGTGCTAACTCAACATACCTCGTCTATGGTCTCGAAATGATGCAAAGGCCAAGTTCTAAAGTTTACAAGCTACCGGCACACTCATAATTTGGTGGATTTGGGGTAAAATATTGGAAACGGATAAGGCTAATCTCACCATATAGTATCAAGGGTTGTATGTGCTCGGCTAAGGTCTAATCAAGTTAGGTTAGGAAAAACATGTCAAAATTTTTAAAATGGCATAATTTTTCAAAATAAACTAGAAAACAAGGGCAAAATAATGTTCAAGAGATAATTCTACTCCCGTCCCCCCACTTGAGTTGTACAAAGTCCCTTTTGTACTAAGCATTAAATAAAGGTGAAGAGAAAAGTAGAATTAGAGCGAGAACTTCCCTGAAATTTGCTCCAAAAAGAAAGAAGGCCCACGAAAAAGAGACGTGCCTTCGTATAAGCGTCATGAACAAACTTCAATCCCTGAAATCACACTACCGACAAGCATAATTCTAAAAAGAAAAAAATCAAAAATGAAAAACAAACCTAACTCGATGTCCCAAGTGGACGAGTGAAGTCTCGTGAGGGTTTACGGGGAACACACCCACAAAGTTTATTTAAAATACTAATACATGGTTATTGTGTTTTAAAATGAAAAAATTAAAGCAGAGGAAGGTTACGTCATAACTCTTTAAGGGAGTTACGCCGTAACTGGCAAAACCTAACATAAGCTGCAAAGCGAGTGGTTACGGCGTAACCACTGAGATGGTATTACGCCGTAATTAGTAATGCGTCAAAAATTCTGCTGCAAAAGGTTGGTTACGGCGTAATCACAGAAATGAGTTACGCCTTAACTAGGATCAGATCAGCAAACTGCAGCAGCATTCTCTTCCTCGTTTCCTGCAAAAATGGTTAGAAAACACAAAACCCTACAGAAATGGAAATAAAACAAAAGAAAGGGATAATTCGGGTTGTCTCCCGAAAGAGCACTTTTCTTTATTTACGAGTCTTTAAGTTAGACTCAGAGCCGCGGGGATTCTATGGGGGCCTATGGACTTGCCCGACTTCCACCACTCGTTGGCACTCATTCATCCATTTGTTAAATCCCTTTTTCCTTGCAGTATTACGGGTGCCATCTGTTCTAAATTTTTGTGAAAGCCATTCATCACATGATTTTCCCCGGTCATCATCTTCAGCAATAAGACTACTAGTTATGCTAGATCTTTCACCGTTTATTGTGTCAGTGAGATGATTGTACTTATATTGTTTAACCAATCCCTTATGGATTTTTGAGTTCCCAAATCTTATTTTGTACCAATCTTCTAATGCTAATTCAATATCATGTCGCTCACCCTTGTGAGGGTATATCCATTCATTCGCCTTCCTTTCACATTCATGAAAACGATTATACGGGGGCCATGCTGTTACTGATTCGTTATCCTTGGTTAATATCGAGTTGCGGAAATGTTTGTTTGGAACTGGAGTTTCCTCAATGCCTTGGACAATCTTTTCATGTTTCTGCTTGCAATTATCAACATTCTCTCTACTATCATTAGTAATAGGATTAAAATGTCGAGGGGGTTCTAGTGATTGAACATCAACATCAACATTATTTGAAATTTCAACTTTTGGTTTTAAATGCTCTTTCATACTAAAATTTATTCGTTCATTTTCAGTTCCCAAAGAAATATATTTTTCAAAAACCTTAATTTGAGCCCTACAAGTGGCCAGAAAAGGCCTTCCAACAATTAAGTTGTAAGCCTCCCGCTTCCCCATGTCAATAACCACAAAATCAGTCGGGAAAAAAAATTTTCCAATTTTTAAAAGCACATTATTCACAATTCCCCTCAGTACAACTTTAGAGGAATCAGCCATTTCAATCATATTTGTTGTTTCTTTTAAATTGGTAAGTTTTATTTTATCAAATAAAGTGGTCGAGATAAGGTTTACCCCGGCCCCCAAATCAGCTAATGCGGGAATCTTAATATCACCAATAGTGCATGGAAGAAGAAAACTTTCCTGGTATTGCTGTTTCTCAGGAAGTTGGCAAGGAAGGACCTCGTCGTCTTCTGATTTATCATCCTCTCTTAGATAGTTAATCCCGGAAAGATCATTTGTGATAGAGGATGTGTACTGTTCTTTCTTTGCTTTATCTTGCGCAAATATGGCTTTGCAGGCAATGGCATTAGCATTACTCATTTCAAGGTTTCTAGCCAATTGCCCAATTTGTGTTTCGAGGTTTTTAATCGCAGCATCTTGGTTACACAGGTTCATATTGGTGTCCTCATTCACTTTGACCATCCATTCCTTGAGTTTATCTCCCTTTTTTATAGATTCTTCAATGTGGCTGTGCATTTTTTCTTCAAGGCTAGATTTTGGAGGATTCTTGTTGACTCTTGTGTAGAATCCTGGGGATTTTTCTCGATATCTGGGCCCATTATTATTGTAATTGTTGAAAGGGTTCTCTCTTCCATATTTAACTTCTCTGATCTTTTTAACTTCCTTGTTGGAGGAACATTCTTTAGTAGGTGGAGTTCCATTTCGCTCAACTTGAATGGAACGCACATTTTCCTTAAGCTTCTTCATGTCTCTTCCTAGACTTTCTAATTTGTTGTTTATTGCAGCAAGACCTTCCATATCTCCATTCTTACTTTGGTTGCTCCCTCCATTGTGCCATTTTTGAGAGTGGTCTGCCATCCTTTGAATAGTTTCTAAAGCCAAAGTGGGTGTCATACCAAGAATCGGTCTCTGAGAATCGACCATTTGTTTTGAGGAGATGTTCAGACCTTTTTAGAAGACGTTCACCTTTTGTTGGTTGTTGAGGTCATGAGTAGGGCATTTGTATAATAATCCGTTATACCTTTCCCAAGCTTGGTATAATGTTTCATCACCCTCTTGCTTGAAGTAATGGATTTCTTCTAATTGCTTAGCCGTTTTTTATGGAGGACAATATCTCTGAATGAAATACTTTTTTAGGATAGGCCAGGTGTTGACAGTCCCTGCAGGTAATCGATCAACCCATCTTTTAGCAGCACCCGTAAGAGAAATAGGGAATACTCGTAATATGATAGCATCGTGTGAGACTCTGGGAATTTGGAATAGGCTGACAATGTACTCGACGTTGTCTATATGTTCATGGGCATCATCGGTGATGCTTCCAGAGAAGGGATTTGCAAGTAATTCCCTCATGAACTGAGGTTTGATTTTGAATTGAGCATCTTCTACGATAGCCGGCCTAACAATTCCTGGTCCTTGTTCTTCCCTTGTTAATGCCAAATATTCCTCAAGAGTGAGGTCATCGATGTTAACAACTTCCATGGTACCTGAAAACTCGAATAATGATCGTGAGAAAAGTTTAAAACAAAACGAGAATGAAAGACTTAATATCAATCCAAATATAACTCCCCGGCAGCGGTGCCAAAAACTTGATGCAGGTTTTACTAACCAGATTTTAATATTTATAAAGTCTCGTTATACCTATGGTCTACCATAATGCACTAACGGGCAGTGTACCCGGTCATGTGTAGTGTAGTATTCGGTAAAACCGAGGTCGTCCTAAGAGCTATGTGTGTTGGATTAATACTAAGTCTAAGTGTCACATATTTTGATAATGGTTTTGATAAGGAATTAATTAATTAACTACTAAAGCAGATAAAATCAAATAAAGGCAAAGGATAAATCAATAAAGAAAAGTGGTGCTAACCTAGTTATTCCTCCTAGCTAGTAATGTCTACGTCTACTTACTTCCAATTACTTCAGGTGGGATCAAAGTCGAGAGGACAGCATTTGGTCAATTCGCCCTAACCTATCAGCAAAGATGCCATCACAGGAGAAGTCAGGTGTCCCCTCATAAGTCCTGTTGTTCCTGGTCCCCTAAGCCAAGTCATTAAGTACCGCTACATGCTAGATTTATAATAGTGAGTGCCCGGGCATAAGCAACTGAAACACTCACCCCCTAATTCTTAAGTTCATCCAAGCGGTAGGTGATCAATTGGTCAAATCGCACAAGTAGAAAGGGTCGTCAGTTGGTCATATCTTACCCTTCCCGTCTCAGTCCGCTAACCTAGGGTCAGTTGGTCATATCTCCTAGGCAATTGGCCTCTACCGCCATTCAAAACTACCGAAACAAGGGTAGCTACCAATAAACTATGCATGCATACACTTAGAAATAATTATACGGAAGTAATGTAAACGCAAACAAAACAATTAAGGAAACATAACTAGGCCAGCACCAAGAGGTGCTTAGCCGCTCATATTAACCATAAAAATCAATTCAATATTCAAAGGTACGAAATACATGAATCGAAACTAAAGAAAATATAAAATGCTAATGCTTATCGTAGGGGAGTGATTTCTCCCTTGGAGACAGCTCCATATGCTCCTCTAGACCTGCCTTTAGCTTTTTCCCACGTTCTCTGGTTGTTGTGTGTGGAATGGGATGATTAGAAATGCTGGAATTCGTGGGGTATTTATAGGCCAGATTTGGATTACGGCGTAACTAATATAAGAGTTACGCCGTAACCATCAATTCCTTCGTATTTAGCACTATATCTGCTAGTTACGGTGTAACCTTATTTGTGGTTACGCCATAGTCTTCAATAAACATGGTTACACCGTAGTTGATGAAATAGTTACGACGTAGTTATCAGCGACGTGGAACCTCATTTGACCTAATATAGTTACGTCATAGCCTTTGGGAAGAGTAACGTCGTAACCTTCTGATGAGTTGGTATTCTGAGTTACGCTTTAGTTACGGCGTAATGTGAGAGATGAGTTACGCCATAACTTCTTTAAAGTCAGCATATATGATAAATCTTTTGATATTTCTCCAGTTCCGCGTCTCTTTAGCTCCAATGCTCGTAATTTACCTGAAAGTGGAAAACAATGGAAAACAAGCGTAAATCCATATAAATGATATAAATTACAAGCATTATCGGGGGAAATTGACACTTAATATTCAGGACTATTTGATGTTATCAGGATGATTGTATTTGGATAATAAATTATGGGATTGGTTTTGAACTATTTTTATGACTATCTTGTTTGCTATACTTGTGTGATGTACTAATCCAGTAACACCCCGAAAACTTGTTTAAGTCTTCCGCTGTACCGAGATTTTGGGATGTTAAACTTGGATCCGCATCAGAAGGTCGTTTACCACTGCTGCTTTTTACAGGAGGACTTGTGGCGGTACTCAACACATTGGTTGGTGTAACATTCTCATCAGTTTGGAATTCAAGATCCTGCAAGTAATGGGTGAAATGCATTTAGTTGTTTTATAAAAACTTATTATCTTATAGAAGATGAAAAGGATTCAGGACTTACCAACGAAGATATCCCACCAACCTTTAAACTTGTAGCCTCATTATCCTATTAATTAAAGATGAAATAAAAGAACGTGTAAATAAGTTGTGCAAGATCACGTTACTGACAAATTATACTATAATACAGTGATTACCTTAAGAGGTGTAGCAGATGCGGTGAGAGAAGTCAGAATATCAATATCGTCCGAGAGACGCAAGACAGTGAATACATGCAACATCTTTTTTCAAATTGTATTCATCAATAGAGACTTTAAAAGCAAGCCTTTTACCAACCAATCCAGTGATTTCAGCTGGAACACTTGTTGATTAGCACTCTACATACCAATTTGTACAGTATTAGTCACATGATTTGTGGTCTTTAACCATACAGTTTTTTACTGTTATAAAACATAGTACATAATATTTACCATCAAGACA
>OU343220.1:278520360-278652134 GCA_910596185.1 Chrysanthemum makinoi | reverse complement strand
AGTTCTACGGATTGATCGGATGCTTGATTATGGATTTTAATTTTATGGGCCTTTGTCATTTATATTGATAACAATATTCCTATATGCATTATTAAAAATCCAGTTGCACATTCTAAAACTAAACATATAGAGATAAGAAATCATTTTATAACAGACTTTAATGAAAAGAAGCTCATTTAGGTTGATAGGATTGATACTGAGTTTTATGTTGCAGATCTTTTAACAAATGCTTTTGAATTATGAAGGTTTCAATACTTGGTCACAAGTATTGGAATGCTTCATCCATAATATGTCTTAATCTCTCACTAATTTATAAAGTTTTGTGAACTGGTGGTTAGTACTGATTGTTATCTGGTTAATTCTGCTAGTGTAAAGTTAATCGGATTGCAAAAAATATCTTGAATTGTGTTTTCTTGGTTTTTGCACTAACTTTTCGAGGGCATAGCAGCTGATATGGATGTGTTTTGGTGATTAGGTCGACTAATGTGGTTCACTCCTCTTGAACATCAAATGATGTAACCACATGATGGAAATTTCTGTAAAACTACATTTTAATGATGCCAAAGCATAATGTGGCATCTGGTGGTATAATGAACATGAATTGATGGTTTCAGTTAGTCAGATTTTTTTTGCACTAACCCACTCTTTGCCATTCTATTTGTTCTCAGAATCTTGTGCTTCCCAAGGGCATTTGGCTTAGAAACGTGAGCAAACGTGAATCCAACACTTGTGTTGGAGGCAACCACGCCACGGCTGAAACCTGTCGGGAAGGCGCTTTGAATGGGACTATCCACCTGCAGGCGGTGCTTATACTTGAAACCATTGGTTTTCACCAAACCCGGGAGGAGGCCATATGGTTGACTTTGATTAAGTGTCTGTCCGCACACACACGATTCCTTCAAAATGGGGTTCTGATATATGATTTCAAAACTATAAGATAATACTTGATGGGTAAAGTTAATACTTATGGTTATAAGTTAGTACTGATGAACTAGCCGTTAGTACTTCTACCAAAAGTCTGTTATGCAATGATTACCTTTGCAAATTGGGTTGTTACCATCGATTTCTTTATATAAGGGTTTCCTATTTGGCTAATCTTTACTTTTTACCAAAAATATCCTCAAGGCGGTCCAATCAAAATTCAAGAACTTCACTATATATGCATAACTTCTCAATTGCTTTAACCAAAATTCTCTAAAGACTTTTGTGAACTAATCCCACATAAATAACCCTAACTCTTATTGCTAATGGCTCCTCTTGATTTTATTGAAAAGCACAACATGGTGGAATGCTTGGAATTACCAGAAGGCAATACAGAGTTCACGAAGATAGTAGATTTTCTTAACAGAAGCCGAATAAGGTTTGCTTTACTTTTCAACCCTACTATCTTATGTACTCCTATCAGAAAGTTTTGGCAAACTGCCATTGTCTCAACATCTGATGAAGGAGTACAACAATTAACTGGTATAGTGGATGGCATTCAAATTGTTATTATTGAAGCATCTCTAAGAGAACATCTTCATCTTAGAGATGCTCAAGGTACTACCACTTTGCCAGCCACTGAAATTCTTGAACAACTTTCATTGATGGGGTATAGACATGAAAACACTTTTAATTTTAAGAAAAACCAGTTTTCCCCACAATGGAGGTTTCTCATTCATACCCTCTTAAATTCTTTGAGTTACAAAAGGACTGGCTGGGATGCATTCCCCACTAATATAACCACAACCTTGATTTGCCTTGCAATAGGTAGGGTATTCAATTTTTCAAACTATATTTTTGAGGGTATGATTAAAAATGCTGGTAATGAAAACAAATTTCTGATGTATCCCAGGTTTATTCAATTATTTTTGGATCTTCAGAAACAAAACTTGCAGTCTCACAAAAATTTTTATCCACCCAAAATCTTCACATCCAAAGTTTTCTCAAATATCTCAAGGGATGTGAAGGAGTATAGTGGGACTATAGTGCCTTTGTTTTCTCACATGTTGCTTGTAGAGGGTGAAGGACCATCAAGCACAGATGGCTCCCAACACACACACACCGATGGTGATCAATCAGCCACACACCAACATTCATCAACCGTAGGCACCTGAACAGGAGAGTGGGACAGCTCAGACCCATTCTCCTCCTCAGACTGAACCAGATAAGCCTATCTCAGGTGATGAAAGAGATAGAATGGTTAGGCACGCTACTCAAAAACCAAGCTTAGAAGCCGGTGAGGCCAGTGGTATCAAGGAGACCCACCCATGCCAACACTAGTGAGCAAGCCTCACCATGGTGGACCCAGTGCAAGGCTTAAAGGGGTTACATGCTGCTCAGCTAAGCCTGGAGTAACTCAATGCCCAATGACCCACCTCTCTGGCAGCACAGTGGAAGTGGTGAGGGCAACTTGACACTAAAGGATATGACGGAATTGTACAGGTTTCTTTGTCAAAAGGTTAACAGGCTGGAAGTTGCTTTGGAGGAGACCAAGAAAAATTCCTCCAAAGTACATACCAAGATGATTCTCAGGATGAAAGATTGAGTATCGAGGTTAAAAGTTCTTTCAAACTCTGCAGCAACCATTCCAGCCACAGCATCACAGAAAAGAAAGACCAAGTTCATGATCTCTAGTACTTCCAGTGAGGATTCTGCCAAACAGGGGAGGAGTTCAGACATTCAGGGAAGACAAGAGTTTGGTCAATGGCAAGGTGCTGCATTTGAGAGCCCTTTTAATGAAGAAGAGTGATATGTGCTAAAACACATATCATTTCTTTATCAAATCAGACCCAAAATAACCAAGAAAGAGCCGTTTATTGCTAATATTTCCTGTTTTCTTGAGTTTATGCATGTGCAGGTACGGATATGTCAAAACAAAACAAAGATAGCCAAATCGGAGAAAAAACCAGAACTACGAGAGAGACAAAGAGTACTAAAGTTGAGCCGGAAGGTCAGAATTGAGCATCTATGAAGATTTCTATTTTGAGAGGATGATTTATGAAAGATTTGATCAAGATTAAAGAATTGGCAAAATCAGTCCCTCAACTTTCAGCAATTGGCAGAATCTACCCTTGAGTTTTTGAAATGACAAATTATTGGAGATTGGCAAATTCAGCCCTTGAATTACATTTTCAAAATTACAAAATTGGTCCCTGGATTTTCAGAATTGGCCATTTTAGTCCTTACAATTTCAAATGGATCACATATTTAATCCTAAGTCCAAAATCAGCCAAAGCCCACATCAAGTTCACCTAGGCCCAAATCCATATTCGGTTCAACACTAAACCCCATACCCGTTTTTATTCCTACCCGGTCATAATAGTCAAAACAAATATAAAATTACTTTTACCCCATTCCCGCCACCCAATTCCCCCAAAACAATTACCCGCAATTTACCCAGGTATAAACCCTAAAAAGCCCCGACCAATTCAAGTACAATTAAGCCAATTAAAGGGTAATTCAGTACTTTTCCCTGACACACGGATGCCAGCTTGGTAATCCGTGTGTCATTCCATCAAAATCCTCTCCTCTGTTTGGCTGAGGTTGCGTGGCAATATTGATCTAAGGGCCGAGATTGAAGATATGAGGTGTAAGGATTAATCAAGGGTGGATATTCACTCATAGAAAGCACAAGAAGCTCGTTTCTAGATCATTCTCAAGCTCAGCTGTGGCTATAAATACCACCCTCATTCACAGTTGGAGATATCTTTCATTTCAGTAGCATAGCTGTAGTTTTAATTTGAATTTAATGTTTTCAAGTAGTTTATAGTTCTTGTAATCTCTCTTTGTACTCAAAATTTTCAAGTTTAATGAAATTCAGCTTTATTTCTCAAATCCTTGTTTAAGCTCTTCAATGATTTTCTTATTTGCTTATTAGTATTGTCTGTTTCAAATTACCTTATTTCAAGTAATCTCAGTTTGTTTCTCATCTTAATCAAAAATAAAAAAAAATCAGAAAAACAATTGAAAAATAAAAAAATACTTTAAAACTGCTTTTAAGCTTGTATAAGCTCAGCTACTGATTAATATAAGCCTATTTAAGCTTCATATAGCTTTTAGTAGGTTTAATTTTGTTTGAAACTCAAGTTACAATCAAAGTTCTAATTCAATCAACATAAGTCAAATGGAAGCTGTTTTGGATTGATTTGCTGGTCTGGATCAGATCTGGGATTAGTTTAAGCTTAATTGTGATTTGAAAAGGGTATTTGATCAATTGTAGCAAGCCATAGTGGTTGGACTGCTGTAAGTGTTTATAAACTGATTTCAAATTGCTATTTCATTTCTGTCTTAACTGCATAATTAGTTTAGTTTGAATTTGATAGTTATAGTTGTTATTCCTGCATCATTTAGTTTTTAATACTGATATTTGATCTTAGTTAATAGCTGTCATGGATTAGATTTATAGATATTTAGAGTTTATTGCATTTTAGTCTTATAAATAGTGTTTGGATTAAGCTGTGATTTGGTGATCTATAGTGCCTCAGTGGTTAAACTGGTTTAGGTTAGTCTTATTTAGGTTAGCTAAGTTGAATTGTCTTTCATTTTACTTTAGCTTAGTAAAAGTCAAATTCATATTAAACATGTTCTTGCATACACATCTGTTATATTAAGTAGGTATAATCTTGCATTTTAGGTATAAAATCATCATAGATAGCTTCTTTAAGTCATATTTCATCTCTAAACAACATTAACAAACTTTTTTGCATGATCAAAATCCATTTTAGTCAACTTTTCAAATCTGTCAAAAATAGTCAAAGGTGATTTAAGTGGTTTTGAGCAAAACTTTCTAGATTTTTCATGAACTCAATCCTGGTCCAAATTGGTTGAAATTTTGGGATAATAAACTTCAATTGGTTGAGTTTTCAAATATCATTTTACTAGAATTTTTGTAATTTTTCATAAGCTTCTAATTAGCTTGTTTATCAGACCATTTCTCCCCTGTGCACACTCTCAGCTTATTCTGAGTGTGTACAGGTTGCTTGCAGAGGCTCTTAAAGCTTCAATAAAGTTTTTCAGTGGCTTAATTTTGGTCTAAATAATCTTTGATTGGTAGTTTACAAGTTCCAACTTCTGTTTTTCAAATCAGCTAATTAGGTTAGCTTATACAGTAGCTGCAAGTTAGACAGTTAGGCCTGTTTGGCATAAGTGCTTAAATCAAATCAAATCAGTGTAGCTTGTTAATCACAGGTTTAGTATAGTTGTTTTTAGTTGATTTCAGGTAGGAATAGCATAAATTAGTTTCTTGGATCCTTTGGTCCACTGTATTAGCTTGTTGCTTATTTTAGAGTGCTTATTAATAAGCAGTTGCATAGCATCCATCATTTCCAGCACACTAGCATAGAATTTGTTATTTTTCCTAGATTCCTGAAAATATTTTATATTTTTCCTGAGAATTTCATAATTTTTCATAACTGTTTGCTATTTTTCCCATTTAATATTAGTTTTTAATACTTTTTAATTACTTTTTAATACAAACAATTCAGAAAAGGTTCAAAACAATATGTTTTCATTTTTCCTAGATTAAGAAAAATAATAAAAAGCCAAAAAAAATATTTTTCCATAATTTTCTTAGTTCAAATTATAATTTTTAGCAATTTAATTAGTTTTAAATAATTTTTAATTCAAATTAAATAAAAGAAAAATCATAAAAATTAGTTTCAAATCTTAGTTAACTTTTAAATTGCATTTTCAGTAGTAAAGTAATTTTAGATCATTTTTAGGACTTAGTTTAGACTTAGTTGCATTTTATTCGCGTTTCATTTAATCGTTATTTGCGTATTAGTGTAATTTCTTGTTTCCCCGTAGATTAATTCCCTTATATGCTTCCCATTTCCCGTAGTGTAGATAAAATCAAATCAAAATTCAAAACATCGATCATTTTAATAACAAACCTAAAGCGACGTTGTCCATTCACACCTCGTTGGGACACGACCCGGATTTCCTAATCCGGTATCACTTATCACTCACGGGATTCGATTCACTAACCTTTTTCCTAAGAGGTTTTTAAATCATTCCTTGTGGTTATTTTTGGTATTGATATCGTATATTTTCTCCCTACACATACAACACATACCAAAGAGGAAGTTCAGGTTAATGTTGAGGCCAAGAAATATACTGAAGAAGTACTTAGTACTCCTACAAGCACTATCAGTACTATCCCAGTTAGTATTGTTAGTGTTGTAGTTAGTACTGTTAGTACTATGGTTAGTACTCCCGAAGTTCCTGTATCAGTACTAACTCCCATATTCCAAGTAGCTGTAGAACTACAACAAATATCCACTACAGAAGCTACAAACATCATTATCACACCACATGAGGATATTGATGAGGAAGAAAGAGAGAAGCATGTTGTTCTGGGACTACAAAGCTTGAAGAAAACTATCCCCATCTCACCTGTTTACAAGAAGCCTCCAGTCCTATACTTGAGAAAGAAGCCCAAGTCAGCATCCAAACCTAAAGAAAAAGGAGTTGTGATCAAAGAATGAGGTATCTCATAACCAACCAGTTCAGCTCCAAGAATTGATCCCAAAGATAAAGGCAAGGGTATTCTGCAATAGGAACCAAAGAAGAAGAAACTTTCTAAAGTAGAAATGGATAGGATAAATGAAGAAGCTGCAAAGGCTCTTGCAGAACAATGTGCTGAGGAAGACAAACAGGAAGAAGCTACAGCTAAGAATAGCCAGAAGATGGCTAAGTTAGAAGAATATTGGCAGATATGGGATGAATTGAGAGCAAGAATAGATGTTTCAAAGGAAGTACAAGAAAAGTTGCAACATGATGAAGGCTCAAGCATCAATGAAGCAACTTTATTTTTCAGTGAAATTCTTGCAAGAAGACATAGTCAATTCAGACAGCAAAGGGAGCTAGAAAAGCATAAAAGACCTCCTACCAAGAGTCAGCAAAAGATGTACATGGTCAAGTACATCAAGTATCAAGGTGAAGACAAGAGGACTCAGAAGCAGTTGAGTCATCTATCTTGGGAGAATCTTCAAAGAATGGTTGATAGGAACCTATTCAACTAGATGATATTCTTGAAAGGTCACAGCCCATAGGAAGCTACAAAAGACCATCTGAAGAAGGTGCTTCCTCAACTGCTCCAAAAAGGCTGAAAACCTTAGATCAATATGATGATGGACTAACTAAAGAGGAGCTTAATAGGATGATGCTGATTGAAGCTCCTGAAGATGCACTATACTCAGAGCCCATCAACACTAGGTATCCAATCATAAACTGGGATATCTATACTGAAGAAGGAAAAAGATATTGGAGGATTCATAGAGCTGGAGGAAGAACAAGTGCATATTTGTACTTAGTAGACTTGTTTGCAGTCATTGACAGGGAAGATCTGCTCAAGCTATGGGAACTGGTCAAAAACAGGTTCCAGAATAAAGATCCAGATAATGATAAGGATGTGGAGCTACTATATGAACTTCAGAACATTTTTGAATGTGATCCAACAGGAGCACAATGGAAGTTTCAGTCTGGTGATGAAGAGTTCAGTTGGACTTTGCTGGATTATCGTGGACTGCATCTTGTGACTACTAGCAATGGAATAGACATCTACATGCTTATTGAAAGAACATATCCACTTGCACTTGGAACACTTCTACAAATGTTGGATGCAAGTTTAAGAATGGGCAATGCAATTGACATGGCCAAGGAGTTGCTGCTAAAGATTTTTGATCAAGCTGGAAGACCTAGCAGAAGGAAGTAATGCTTGAAAGAATTCTCTCAGACTGAAGAAACTTGTGATTCAAAAACCCAATCACAAGTTTAGGGAAGGATTGTTGGGAAATTCACAAAAAACAGTTAGTACTCTTAGCATTGGAAGTTAGTAGTGATAGTGATAATACAAGAGTATTAACTAGTTAGTACTGATAGTGTTGAAGTTAGTACAGATAGTGTTATAGTTTGTATTGTTCTGATAAGGATTTAAAAGGTACACTTTTAAGGGGTCATTTAAGCGCTTAATTGATCACTTTTGTATCTGTTACTACTTAATTTCGTTCCTTTTCAGTTTTTAGGTCTCTTGAAGGCAAATTGCTGGAATGACACTTATTCGGACAAAAAGGCGCGAATATACGAAGAAAATGGCCAAAGTCAAGAATCGAGAAACTCAAGCTGCTATAATTGAAAGGGGACGGTGTCACTGCTTAAATGCGACGCCATCGCGACACATCTTGAGACGACTCAGTAGCCAAATTGCTAATTTACAAGTGACGGCATCAGGTTTAAAAGAGTAGGGCGTCGCAACTCAGACGGCCTAGATTTGGATCCAGAAGGGGTTAGAGGTTGAATTCGACGGTGTCACGAGCCTAAGGTGACGCCGTCACAGAGTTGACGTGGCCAAGACGAAACCCTAATGGCGGCGACCCGACGGCGTCAAAATTAAAGAGTGACGCCGTCGCATTTTGTAACACTATATATAGAATCCGAATTTTTCAGTTTTTAGGGAGGTAGTTTTGTAGAGTAAAAACCTAAACAGAACCAAGGTTGTCTTGGGCAGTATCTTAGGGTTCCATACCCTATTTTACAACAAGATAAGTGTTTTACTTCATTGATTCAATCATGTCTTCAACTGTTTGTGTGTATGCTTCCATGTTCTCCATGTCCGGCTAATTTACTTGTGTGTTTGCTTAGATATTATGAAACCTAGTTATTGAATATTGATTGGTTGTCTCTTATCTTAATTGTGATTGACCTAGTATTGCGATAGGTCATTCGTTGTGTTATTAATGCTTGATTAGTCTTTGTTGAACCTTAGCTTATAGTTACTAGTGGAATTGTAGGCTAAATGTCCAAAGATAACCTTAGTGTTAAGTTTATGAATCCTAGAGATTTCGTAGTCATTAACCTTAGGTAGCTTCAAAGAGTTAGGGATAAACGCATACCCTACGACCTTAGAAACACAACGCGTTAAGAATAAGGACGTGACAATTCAACCATCAATAGGAGATAACTAGGGAGTAATAACATCTAAGTAAAGACATTTTTAATCATCATAAGAGCACACAGCAATAGACATAGACTACACTCACCTTAGTTTAGATAATTAGATAATTAGATAAGTAGAGTAATTGGTAGAAATACCAACCCCCAAATCCAAACCCCGAGATTCGTACCTTTCCATTTTCTAAAAAAACATAAAAAGATAAAAAAATAATCTTCCTCAACCCCAACCTTAGCGTAGTAATTTCTCACTAGCATTCCTATTCCCCTAGAGAACGATATCAATTCCCGAGGCTTACCCTAATACTACACTACAACGATTAGGTTCACTGCCTAGGGTGTTGAAAAACTTGCTCGACGAAAGGAAGTTCCTTTGACCCCGAACGCGTGTTGTACGCGTATCAAGTTTTTGGCGTCGCTGCCGGGGAATAGAATAGCTAGTTAGATTTCTATCTCGTTTAGGTTTCCTTACTTGATTCCTATCAAGTAAGCTTTTTTCTCATTTTTAGCTTCCTTGTAGTCTATCCCCCTTCTTTGTGCTTGTGTTCGTAAAACCCTTTTCATTTGTCGCTATGGCAAGTGAAGCTGCATTTGAATCATTAACAAATGAGGAACAATTGAATTTCGCAGATTGGATTGCTTTTTATTGTTCTAATAAATTTGTGAGTGATCTTATATATATCCAAAAGGAGACGGGTGTAAGGTTGGATGGATTTGATAAATTTTGTGCTTGTGTGGCTTCTATTCAACGATCATTGTTAGAATCAAATCCTTTTAGTGAGACCTTTTGGAAAAAATTTGAGAAAAGCCTCCTAAGCATAAACCATCAGTTGTCACAACTTGAGGAAATGGATAAGGAGGATTTATCCAAGTTTAGGCATCTTGATCAAAAAGACCTAGTTTTTAAGAACATGGAACCTAAACCCGAACAAGATTGTGAGATGGTTATAGTTGAACTACCTATTTGCATGCGTGGGATAGATTTCACCAAAACATATGACACGCGTGAGGAATCCTTTAGGCAAATAGAACATAGTGATCAAATTTTTGAGAATGATTCTTATGAATCGGACCAAGAATTTGAAATGGCTAAAGAAGGATTTGAGATACTTAGGAGTGTATTTGGGTTAGATCATACTAAAACACATGATGAACATTTAGGAGATCTAGATATAATGGAGAATGAGGTGGAAACTCCAAGCCCACAAGCCCTACCATCACTTGAGGAACGCACATCGCCTATAACTTTCCCGGAAGGAATAGAAGAGACTATAGGAACCCCGATTGATATAGAACCTTTGGATCAAACGCCACTAGAGAATGTAGGTTTAGATGCTTGTTGTCATGACCTCTCTCTCAGTCCTAGGGAAGTTCCTAATTTTGATGAACCAGAGCCTCAACCAAAAACCTTACCCAATTTTCCGTCTTTAGATGTGAATCTTGAAATTGAATTAGGCCCCAATCCACCCATCAAAATAAATAGTCCGGGTAGTTGCTTGATAAAGGTGGTAGACTCTAGGCCATGTAGAGTGGAAGCTAATATAGGAGTAACCCATGACCTTACACACTTATATCACCCATTCATGGTTGATAACAAGAAACATTATGGGTTTAAACCGGGTTTATTAGGTCAAAATGGATCCTTAACTAAGAATCTTTTGAAGTTGATAGAAGATGATCCATTTTTAGGAGAGATTTGATTCACCCGCTACACCAATAGAATTAGGTAAGGTTATAATGAATGGAGCACACTCCTTTGAGCATATAAATCACCCATCACTCTCTCCTCACGTAGCAAATTTCCACCCTAAGGGTGTGTATCGCTACTATCACCCGCACTTAAGCTTAAGTGTAGGAAAAATTTCCCCTTTATCCGTTAAATAAGGGTAGAGTCAAGCTCGTGACTCGAACAAAAACAAGCGCTTCTTGGGAGGCAACCCATGTGTATTTGTTTTTCATTTTTATTTGTGTGTCATATATCTTTTCATTATTGTATGTTCTCATGTTTGAATTTGTGAAAATGCTTTATTTTGTCTTTAACCTCATCTTAATTACATATAAAGGTATTTTACAAAAGTGATAAGTTTAGGGAAGATTACACACGTTTTTAAAAGAACGTGAACATGAGAATTACGATTATTGAAAAGACATACATGTGTATTTGTTAGATTCAAATTCCTGTATCGAGTCATAATGGATGTTTTGCAGGAATTTTTCCAGATTCTAAAGATATAACTTTTCCAGAATTTTTTCCAGAAAATCGCATACCATTTTTTGTCAGGATAACCTGACGGCGTCAGGAGGAGTAGAAACTGTTACTAATTTTTTCTCGTTTTCTGAGCTACTTATAAATTTTTGGAATTTTCCAAGTCTTAATTTTCCAAATAATCTGTAAACATCCATTCCACAAGCATTATATCCTAGTTTAGTAGAGTCATATATATATATTGTTATCGCCGATTTTACGCGAAGGTTTCGTTTGTTTTCTTCAAGTGTGCAGGTTTAATTTATC
This sequence comes from Chrysanthemum makinoi, assembly GCA_910596185.1. Taxonomy (NCBI): domain Eukaryota; kingdom Viridiplantae; phylum Streptophyta; class Magnoliopsida; order Asterales; family Asteraceae; genus Chrysanthemum; species Chrysanthemum makinoi. The sequence continues at coordinate 278,640,691 of OU343220.1, read as the reverse complement.
AAGAAGAAGATACATAAGATTGGAAGGAGCTTTTAACGCAAACACTCTTCTTGAAGAAAGATTTAACCACTACTTCACACGGATCCTACCGAGCTAATCAGGGGAGTACTAGTATCTTTCATTTTTAATTACCTTCCATTTTCATAACTTTGATACTTTCGGAGAACATTGGGGACAATGTTCAGTTTAAGTGTAGGGAGGGAAAATAAAACGAGAACTTTAAAACTATGCTTATCCTTGACTATTTTCCTTGTCCAATTTCATTTGTGTAATAAACCATGAGAAATATCGGTTAGGGTAATTTTGGCACCAAATTTAAAATTTTTCATGACATGTAGGAGTGGGCCATTAGTCTTAATAAAGCGTCTCATGGATAGGAAGTTATATGACTAGCACAAAAACCCTTTACTACTTAAATTCCACTCAAAATGTGAGGATCGCCCTTAGATTTGTAGGAATTAAAGCATTCCACTTTAATGCTTCGAGTGTGAACCGGTAGTATAATAGATTCTAGAACTTGTTTTGTGATGCATTCCGAGATCGCTAGTAAGACTACACTTGTGTAGTTAGGAATAACTAAATGATAAGAGGCATTAGGATAACCCTTGTTTGATACCCGTAATATAATTACTTCTTCCACATCGGTTGACTAATTCCCCCACACCCTTGCGTTGTACTCATCTTTAGTACACGATACCCCTAGTTAACAACTCAGAGCCTATCCTTTTCGCAGTTCTCGTGATGTTTCGGTTTTCCGGAATATCAATGAAGAGCATTGTTTACAATCCACTTCCAAATGTACACCCAAATCGCCTTAGCCTACCTTGTATGCACTCACTTTTAGTGCATTACTGTTTTCATACTAAACCCTTAGTTCAATTATCTAGTTGCTTGCATAAGTTGCTAAGTCGAGTCATATCCTTTGTACACAGTTTTGGGACGATTGGGACTCATGGGAAAACTTAAATTTTATGAAATGACGGGAAGGGAACGTTAAATTCAAATTCCCTTTATTGGCATAATAATGTACTCCAAGTGTTTTGATCTTGTCAATTCGGGTCAAATTAGTGTTAGAGTAATAAAAACTCAAGTGTAGGGATGTGCCTATAAATCCCTATCATTTTGATGTTATCGTAGAGGATGGTAGAGTAAAAGTGTATGAAAAAAAAATACGGTCTACCATCCTACATCTATCTTTAAATTTTGTTCGTTTGTTTCAATTTATCTAGAGTTTAGAGTGTCGAGTCTTGGCTTAGCAACGCCATTCTTCGCATGCTTGTAACATAAATATTTTTGACTTGCCACCACTAAATCGCCTATCCCACCAAACCCATTGTTAGGATTTGGAAAATCCAGTAGTTAAAGTGTCGATCACCTCAAGTATATGTAATCATTAGAAAGCTCGTAGTCGTAGTTATTTTAAGTTAAGTAGTATTTAGTTATGTAACACCGTGGAGGACGGACGGGTCTTTACCCACTGTATGCCTGATCCACAGCCCGGTAGGTGGCGTTTTATGTAAGTACTATAAATACTCTCTACCTTCCAAGGTAGAGAGTTGGAGCTCATAATAAGATTTTTCCTTCTCTCACTAAAGTTCCCAACTCTCTTCCATTTCTCTCTCTAGAACGTTCTCTCTCTAAACATATTAAACGCCCCATAGTGATTATGGTTTAGTATGTTTATGAAATCCTATATGTTACAAATGGTATCAAGAGCCATGGTTTGATCACTCATCTTTCATGCTCTTTGTTTTTGTGGATTTCATAAGGTTTTTGGGGTATTAAGTGTTTAGGTGAGCTTGAATCATTTGGACAAATTCTAGTGTTAAAGTTTGAATTTTGCTTGTACTTTTGTGTTTAGGATCATCATATGTGTTTATGTTTTGAATTGAAAGGCTTAAATCATTGTGGTTTGGTTGTTTTTGATTGATAAAGTGGTCATTTTTGAAATTTGTACTAAGCGAGTTGAGTCTCGAACATTTTGTTCTTCAATGCGAGTTGCTTTGTTACTGGATGCGAGTTGATATATGCGACTTGGCTATTTAGCGAGTTAAGCTTTTAAGCGACTTGGTAGTAAAGCGAGTTGTGTCTGTTTGCGACTTGCTATTAAGCTAGTTGATTATTAAAGCGACTTGTTTCATTAAGCGAGTTGATTGTGTTGCGAGTTGGTACTAAGGCGAGTTGACTATTTAGCGACTTGTTTCATTAAGCGAGTTGATTGTGTTGCGAGTTGATACTATATGCGACTTGGCTATTAAGCGAGTTGACACCTTATGCGACTTGTTTCTTTAAGCGAGTTGATTGTTTAGCGAGTTGATAGTTAAGCGAGTTGAGTGTTTAGCCACTTGTCTATTGAGACTTGTTACTTCTTCGTGCTACATTCTTACGGTTGTTCTTTTGGTTTAGTAAAATCCCGTGAAAGAATCAATTTCCCGGTTTAATCAAAGAATAGTAAAATCCCGTAGAACTTGTAATCATGGCAAACATCGTTCCTACTATTGTTTCTTCTGTAGCTGAGGACGTCCAAGCAGCCGGATCAGATACTCGTCCACCTATGCTTGACAGAACTGATTATGACTCATGGGCTCAAAGAATCCGATTGTACTGTTTGGGAAAAGAAAACAGAGTCAACATTCTCAAGTCAATCGATGAAGGGCCTTATCAGGTTGAGACTACAAGAGACTAAATTGATACAGCTGCAGATGGAACTATGATCTATTGATTAGACAGACCAAAGATGTATGATGAACTTAATGATAAGGAGAAAAAGAGATTCGATGCTGATATCAGGGCTTCTAACATCGTACTTCAAGGTCTTCCAAAAGACATCTACAAGCTTATCAATCACAACACTGAAGCAAAGGCTGTATGGGATAATGTCAAGATGCTTCTCTCAGGTTCTGAATTAACTATGGAAGACAGAGAATCACAATTCTATGATGAATTTGAGCACTTCAAGATGAAACCAGATGAGAGTGTCTATGAGTATTACGTGAGATTCCACAAGCTTGTTAATGACATGAGGAACATTAGAATGACTATGCCAAACATTCAGCTGAACTCAAAGTTTGTGAACAACATGAATCCCGAATGGCACAAGTTTGTCACCTCTGTGAAGCTAACCAAAGGATTGAAGAATACAAACTATGAACAACTCTATGCTTTCCTTCTTCAGAATGAGAGACATGCTATGTTTGAAAAGAGGATTCTTGAACAATTCAAAACCAACCAGGGAGAGACAAGCTCATCAAATGATTCAACTGCCTTCTACTCAAACATTGGGATTACCACTAAAGCTTCACAAGTTATACCCATGGGTGATGGCACTCACAAACTCATTCCCGATCCTATGTTCAAACAAGCTGATGCTGATGCACACGTGGGTAACTTCATTAATCAACTGGCTCTCCTGATTAGTCAAAACATGAACTCTATTCCACACACCAACAACAATCTCAGAACTGCATCCAATCCACACAACCAAGCCACTGTCAGAGATGGGAAAGTTATGGTGCAGCCAGTTCAAGAAAGACAGTATGAACAAGGAAGAGGTGGAGTTGGTAGAGGCAATGTGGCAAATCAGAATAGGGGAAGGAATGGAAATCAGGGACAAGCTAAGCCGATCAAGTGTTACAACTGTGGTGGTGAGGGACATATTGCAAGGAACTGCACATCTCCAAAACGCCCTCAGAATACATAGTACTTCAGGGATGAGATGTTGCTTGTTCAAGCTCAGGAGAATGGTGCAGCTTTGGATGAAGAGGAGTTGTTGTTTCTTGCTGAAGGGAATGCTAAGACATATGATGCAGATGTGGATGAGCTGCCAATTCAGGAGATAGGCCACAATCATCAGAATGCCTTTCAAGTCGCTGATTGTGATGCATACGACTCTGACGTTGATGATGAACCTACTGCACAAACCATTTTCATGGCTAGCATTTCTCCAATGGTCTCTCCTAAAGTCTCTTCATCACCACAAGCTGGTCCATCCAAAGACAAACTCATTTCTGAGGTATTAAAACTATACAATGATGCTGATGTGCAAAAGATGCATGACAAAGTACAATCAACTGAAACTATTGAGTCAGATATTGAAAATGTGGGTAATATCAATGTTGTCCCATATGATAAATATGTGAAACAAAGTGAAAGTGAGGTAGTACCAAGTGATGCATCTTCTGCAGTCAATGATGACTATCTTTTTGATGAATACACTGCATGTACCACTGATAATTCTGTTATCTCTGAACTTAATGCCTATAAAGAACGTGTTGCTATCTATGAACAACGAGCTAAGTTTGAATTAACTACTCGTGAGCAGGAGTTAGGTAACCAAATGCGTATAATTGTTAGAAAAAGTAATTTTAGAGAAGAAGTCTTAAAACAAGAGTTAAACTCCTTACAAGAAAAGCTTTCTAAAACTACTAAGCAAAAACAGGAACTTCAAGAAAATGTTAAAATGCTTAAGCAAGAATTCACTGCTAAGGAATCAAAACTTTTGAATGATTTTTCCAATCTAAAAACTTTGAAAAACAAGCTTGAAAATAAGTTGTACGTGCAAGGGAATACCATTCAGACTGCTCACTTGATCACTAAGCATAGAGTTCTAAGCGATAAGCATAGCATTCCCCTTGTTGAGGAACCAAATCCAGAGGTCATTAAAAAGGCTAGAACTGCTCATAAGGTAATTTATGATAGTAATGAAATCCTTAAGCCTAGACAGAAACCTAGTTGCGCTGAGTGCACTGAGGAAGATAAGAAATCAGATGAGGTCACTAGGGAGAAAATGAATAAAAAACTCAACAACCCTATATGTAAAGAGAAAAACATAACCATCAAACCTCATGATTACACTAAGGAAAATTGGATCTCCCTTAACATGTTTAAGCCTCAAACTCAATTAACCCCAGAACAGATTTTTTGGAAGAAAGATATGGAAAAGCAAAAAGCAGAGAATCTTGTTGTAACGAACCCTCCCCTTAGGAAAATGTCTGCAGCGACTGTGTATCCTCCAAATACACCAATGCATTTAGTTCCTAGAACTATTGCCACTAAGAGCAAGACCTTAATCATTCAATATGTTATTTTTCAACTATTTGTCGATTTTGAGAAAACTTGTAAGAAAAGGATCACACCCACTGGGATAACAGAAGGGGAAAGGGGTTTTGAGCATAAGTCAGATGGAAGCTGTTTTGGATTGATTTGCTGGTCTGGATCAGATCTGGGATTAGTTTAAGCTTAATTGTGATTTGAAAAGGGTATTTGATCAACTGTAGCAAGCCATAGTGGTTGGATTGCTGTAAGTGTTTATAAACTGATTTCAAATTGCTATTTCATTTCTGTCTTAACTGCATAATTAGTTTAGTTTGAATTTGATAGTTATAGTTGTTATTCCTGAATCATTTAGTTTTTAATACTGATATTTGATCTTAGTTAATAGCTGTCATGGATTAGATTTATAGATATTTAGAGTTTATTGCATTTTAGTCTTATAAATAGTGTTTGGATTAAGCTGTGATTTGGTGATCTATAGTGCCTCAGTGGTTAAACTGGTTTAGGTTAGTCTTATTTAGGTTAGCTAAGTTGAATTCAGTCTTTCATTTTTACTTTAGCTTAGTAAAAGTCAAATTCATATTAAACCTGTTCTTGCATACACATCTGTTAGATTAAGTAGGTATAATCTTGCATTTTAGGTATAAAATCATCATAGATAGCTTCTTTAAGTCATATTTCATCTCTAAACAACATTTACAAACTGTTTTGCATGATCAAAATCCATTTTAGTCAACTTTTCAAATCTGTCAAAAATAGTCAAAGGTGATTTAAGTGGTTTTGAGCAAAACTTTCTAGATTTTTCATGAACTCAATCCTGGTCCAAATTGGTTGAAATTTTGGGATAATAAACTTCAATTGGTTGAGTTTTCAAATATCATTTTACTAGAATTTTTGTAATTTTTCATAAGCTTCTAATTAGCTTGTTTATCAGACCATTTCTCCCCTGTGCACACTCTCAGCTTATTCTGAGTGTGTACAGGTTGCTTCAAGAGGCTCTTAAAGCTTCAATAAAGTTTTTCAGTGGCTTAATTTTGGTCTAAATAATCTTTGATTGGTAGTTTATGAGTTCCAACTTCTGTTTTTCAAATCAGCTAATTAGGTTAGCTTATACAGTAGCTGCAAGTTAGACAGTTAGGCCTGTTTGGCATAAGTGCTTAAATCAAATCAAATCAGTGTAGCTTGTTAATCACAGGTTTAGTATAGTTGTTTTTAGTTGATTTCAGGTAGGAATAGCATAAATTAGTTTCTTGGATCCTTTGGTCCACTGTTTTAGCTTGTTGTTTATTTTAGAGTGCTTATTAATAAGCAGTTGCATAGCATCCATCATTTCCAGCACACTAGCATAGAATTTGTTATTTTTCCTAGATTCCTGATAATATTTTATATTTTTCCTGAAAATTTCATAATTTTTCATAACTGTTTGCTATTTTTCCCATTTAATATTAGTTTTTAATACTTTTTAATTACTTTTTAATACAAATAATTCAAAAAAGGTTCAAAACAATATGTTTTCATTTTTCCTAGATTAAGAAAAATAATAAAAATCCAAAAAAATATTTTCCATAATTTTCCTAGTTCAAATTATAATTTTTAGCAATTTAATTAGTTTTAAATAATTTTTAATTCAAATTAAATAAAAGAAAAATCATAAAAATTAGTTTTAAATCTTAGTTAACTTTTAAATTGCATTTTCAGTAGAAAAGTAATTTTAGATCATTTTTAGGACTTAGTTTAGATTTAGTTGCATTTTATTCGCGTTTCATTTAATCGTTATTTGCGTATTAGTGTAATTTCTTGTTTCCCCGTAGATTAATTCCCTTATATGCTTCCCATTTCCCGTAGTGTAGATAAAATCAAATCAAAATTCAAAACATCGATCATTTTAATAACAAACTTAAAGCGACGTTGTCCATTCACACCTCGTTGGTCGAGTTAAGCTAGCGACTCGGTAATCAAAAACAGTAGTTAAACATGGGTTTTCACCCGTGTGTACCACCTTAGTGTGGGGGAGAAGCCCCACATGTTGTATATAGATCTAAAAAATGAATGAAAATTGTAAATATTAAAAAAGAGAATAATTGTTGTGTTACCACACTTGGCTAGTAATGTTTTTTTTTTACGTTCAAGGATTCGGCATAATAGTCGGGACTTTGAATATTGAGGACAATATTCATTTCTAAGTGTGGGGGGGAAATTCTGGCGAATTTGATCATAAATGTACCCTTTTAGTCCCTTTTTCCCCAAAATGGCCAAATTAAAAAAAAAAATAGTGGAAGTACTATGTACTAAACACAACAAATGGTAATCAGTCCACCATGTCTAACCCACAAAAGGATTGGCTAATCCAGGAGCAAACGGCTCTTGGTAAAGATTTATCAAATCCGTTTATGGCTTGCAATTTGCCCAAAATTGTATGGTGCTCAGCTCACCATATCTTTAATTAGTGAAGAGTTGGCTAGCCCGCAAGTTTATGGCTTGTGGTAAAGGCAGTTGAAAAACCATAATTGGTAATCGACTCACCAAAGATATTTTATCTAAGAGTTGGCTAGTCCAGAAGCAAACGGCTTCTGGTAAAGACAAATCAAATCCGTTGAAAGCTGGTGATTTGCTCAAAATCATTTGGTTATCATTGTACCAAGGTTCTTACTTGAACTGAAACAATTGGCTACTCCAGAAGTAATGGCTTTTGGTAAAGAGATTCAAATCCATTAAATTTTCATAAAAGATTGCTAGGGACTAGCAATAGTTTACGCTGTGTTCTCCAGTTTTTCATTAAAGAAAGGGAAGTAAAGTGGGAGTAAACACTTTACTTCCTTTTCACTTTTGGGAGGAAACCATTTACCTCCAAAATCACTCAAATCATACTAATTTTACTTCCATTTCATTTTCTTTTCCTCCTTAAGTAAAACTCAAGAACACAATGTGGGAGTAAACATTTTCACTTTACTTCCATTTCATTTTCTTTTCCTCCTTCATCCAGCTCGAGAACACAGCGTTAGTGTGGGGGATTGATGAGTGTGTAAATACTCATCATTTTTGGTCAAATCTGAACTGCAAAACATTTAAAAACACTCAAATAGGCATCAAAATACTGGAAATATTCCAGGAATTGTGTTTTATATGTTTTAGATGCAAAATGAGTAAAAACAGTTGAAAAACGAACAAAGTTTGCATAATTAGCAGTTCCGGTTCCCCAAATTTCAAAAGTTGTCAAAATCAGTCCCTGAGCATTTGTTTTTTTAAGAAAAGTCACTAAAGGTCCTTTTGAAATCATAAGTTGTCATATTTAGTCCTTTGGTGAAAGTTTTGAAAATTTACAAAAATGGTCCCTCTACTTTGAACTTTGGCAGATTTGGTACCTGGTGGAATAAAATGGAAAACATTCAATGTGGTCCTTGTACTATTAAAGATTGGCAAGTTTGGTCCTATTGATAACTTTGGAAAATGGGCAAGATCTGTCCTCGAAAAATTACTAAATTGCAATTATGGTCCTTGTGATAATACTACAAACCAAACCGGACCCAAAATAAAATATATAAACCCAACAAATATCCCAGGTCAAACCCGGTCAAACCCACCTTCCATCCAATACTACTCCTTCACCCACTTCTCTGCAAAACCACCCTTCTCCATCACCTTTTCCTGCAACTAGCACCAACTCCCCTTCCACCTGTCTCACCAGCTCATCCCCTCCACCTCCACAACAAACCAAGGGCATTAAATGCCCTGAAATCCCCACACGTTATCAGAGCCAGTTGCAACAAAAGTTAGCGCCAAATTGCATTTCAAGGGCTAGGATCATTTCAACCAATCCAAGGGCTAGGAGTGAAGAGAAAAGCTTTTTAGATAGCTATATAAAGACCAGAAGACAGAAGAAAAGATTTTCACTTGTTTTAGACCTTTTTATTAATTTTAATGTAATCATTTTTAGTTTGTGAATGTTAAATCTTTCTGGGTTTTAAGTTATTTGACTTGTATGAGTCAATTTAAGTGTAATTTAAGGTTCCTTTGCAATTAATTTACAGTTTCTTGCCCACTTTCATTTTCCCGCCAAAAATCTAATCTTGTTAAAATTCCAGTTTTAAGTTGTTAAGGTTGTTTTAATCAGTTGTTTAAGTTGTTTTTGATTAATCAAGAGAATTGGTTTCAAAAGTGTCTGCCCATCTGCCCATTTCCAAGCAAGAATTTAGGTGAATTAGAGTTAGATTTTGGGTGAGATTTTTGTTTTACAGTTAGTTTATAGCATGGTCAGTACCTGGTTAGGCTTATTTGGTGTTCTTGGATTAGTGTAATAACTTATTTTAGCAAGCAAAGACCCCCACCTGTTGTCTGTTTTTGATCCACTGCAGCAGTGCACCTGTCCCCTTAGCAGTCCTCATTCACCTTCTTTTCAGCCCCATTATAAGCTCTCAAAAGCCCCACAGGTTTAAAAGTTGGTTTTTAGAACAATAGGGTTAGTCATCTTCTAGGATTAGTGGCTTTTTAAGACTTTGGATCAGTGTAGCTTGTTTAAAGTTTAGTTGGAAGTAAACCGTCCTGAAGTGCAGCAAGCTTTCACTTTCTTTTCTAACTTACTTAGCTTGTGTTTAGCTTATTTATGGTCCCTTTTAGCTTCTTAGGTTAATTAGATCAGGTTGTACTCATTTAGTAGCTTTTTGCTTGCTTGTTTTCCCAATTTGTAGATTTAGGATCTCTCTAGTTTAGAACTTATGCCAACTGTTTTTCCCCTAGTTTATTTCATTTGTAATTAGCTTATTTTAATCCTAAATTGCTTATTCTCTCATTTGGTTGCTAATTCTCTGCTTGTCTATGCTTATTTTGTGCTTTAACTGCCTTAAGGGTGTGTTTGGTTGGGGTCTGCCCCTGATCAGCACCAGCTTTTAAGCTCTGGATCGAGCTTATTTTCTATTTCTTGATTGCTTATCTTGATCTCTTAAGCAGCCTTTAGGATTAGTGATTAACTTTTATTAACTTGTAGGAGTTGTTAGTGGTTTTTGGTAGCTTTTATAGCTTTGTATAATCCTCACAGCCAAACAGCCCTTTGGTTTCAATCTGTTTGGAATTAGTTTTTTTTTTGTGGTTCATAATCTATTTTTGAACCATTCTTGTGGTTGAAATAGGTTGCATTCAAGTGCAAATTAAATTGTTTGACTTTATCGTTAGTTTTCATTTGTTAAATTTGGCTTGGATAGTTTTTTTTTAGTCTACTTTTCTTCCTATCTTACTGTTAACATAACAGTCCATGGACCCTTGTTTTAGCTTAGATTTAGGGGTGTTTGTTTGTTTGAGTTGCTGTTATAAACAGTAAACATAAGCTGGTAAAAAGTCTTAACTTGCATTCCCTTTCTAGCTTGTAAAAGAAAAAAAAAAAAAAAAAAAAAAAAAAAAAAAGAATAAAATAGCAAAACGTGACTGTAAGGGAATCGAACCAGTACCTCTTGGACTGCAGTCCACGCACACAGAACACACATCATAACCATCTGAGCTGCGTTGTTTGTTTGTTCTCTTTGTATCATTTAATTGTTTTAAATACATTTAGGTTGTTAGCTTATTCCTTATGTTTAGCTTATTAGGAGCTTCTCCTCTACAGCTTTTTCAGTGCACTTATTTTTATTAAGTTCTTATTAGTTCAAGATAGTTTTCAGGAAAAATTGGAAATTTTCTAAATAAGTTTAATATTTTTTTTATTATCATTTAATTTCTAGTTTATAGTTTTTAATTCGTAATAAATAATTTAAAAGTCGAAAAAAAATACCCGGCTTTTTTCTAAAATTATTTTTAGTCATTTAGAATGTAGGAAAATTAGTTTTGTACCCGTAGACTTAAATTGCATATTTTTCAGTATACGTACACGTTTTAGGTTTTAATCGTTAAACGTTTTTAAATATAGAATTAAAATGACTTCAAAGTCTTGATTAGATTTAATTTCCTTAGTGTAAACAATCATCACCCTTTCCTGTTCAATATCACCCGATCACGAATTCGTTCTATTACAGTGTTCACACCTCGTTGGGACTTAACGACCCGGGGATATAACACTATACTCCTCAGGATAATTGCATTGCGTTCTCAAGTGATTGACTCTTGTTGACCATTCACCTGGTTAATTTGGGTTGACCATTAGGAGCGAATCAAAATTTTGGCGCCGCTGCCGGGGAGGTGTGCTGCGAACTACGAATTTGAAGCATCAGTGATTGTTGAATATACACCCATTGTATATTTACCATCTTTGTCCATATTTCCTTATTTTCATATAAAACCAAAATTATCGTGAAGTTAATTCGTTTGACTAATCGATTACCAAAAATATTTTCATTCTTTGTTTTTACAACATGTTTTTCAAAAATACCACCTTTTGATTCTTCATTTCTTACCCTCTGGAACCCTTTGATTCTTTCTATGTCTTATCCTCACCTTCTTGGTTGTCAATGGTGTGGTGGCCCTCATAATGATGATAATTGTCTCAGTTTTAGCATGGTAGAGTCAGGAAATGGGTCTGTCTATAACCAAGATCCCTATTCTTACCATGACACGACTGATTTATTCCATCAGCTACCACATCATGAGATTCAGACATATTCATGTGAATTTTGTGGAGGTCCTCATCAAGAATTTGAGTGTCAAACCGGGAACACGTTTGTCTATGAACAGTTTTCTGGTAACACTCAGGACTTTGGAAATGACCAAATTCCATATTATTCACATGACCAGCCACAACAATCATTTTGTTGTGAGTACTGTGGAGGTCCACACTTTAGATCTGATTGTCAAACAAGGAATCCATTTTCTTGTAACAATTACGACTCTTCGTATCATGACCAACCTCTACAGTACCAAATGAATCAGGTACCACCTCAGCCTGAGCCACTTCCTCAAAATCTTCTCCTTGATCTTTTGGATTTAGTGAAAGATTTGAAGGAATGTAAACATTCCCAAGATAATCCAAATCAAAATCCATGGAAGAATTGTTAGCCGAAGAGCGGTGCTAAATAAATTCCCAAATTGCCTTTGAAAAATCTATTAAGGAATCAATTGCAAAAGAAAAAGCAGCCAGATCTAGCTCTCAATTTCGTTTCATTCCTGATGACGATTATGATGAAGTTACCCTTGATATTCGTCACTTTTGTACAGGTTCTTCAAGTTCATCAGTTGAAATTCCTTCCATAAAAAATCAGGGAGAAAAGACTATGATGGAATTACTAGCAGAAGAACAAATGGAAATTGTAAAACATATGTATACTAGTCCTTCTCAACTCCCTCAGTCTGCTGTTATCACACCCGAGGTTCACACTCACTCTCTGAGCATGGGGAACGAGCATCTTGACACTGTTCCTGAAAAGGAATCGGACGAATTCATAAAGTCTAGTGTTGAGAACCTTGTCCCAATTCCAAGAGAGTCACAGGGAATTCTTGATCATGTGTGTGATATCCCTCCTCCTCTTGTCTTCCAAAATGATCATATTGAGATGTTCTCTGATTCTGATGAGGACTATTCTTTATCTTGTGGAGACATAAGTTATGTGGGGGAATTACCTTCTGAGCTTGTCAGCTTAGGAGAAGAGAATGATGAAGAAATAATCCAAGACGAAGCTCTTCGTCTTACATTATTGAATGTTAATCTTCTCATTTCTAGAATCGAGGCTTTTAATGAAAAGCCTACTCCATATCCTATCCCCTTTGAGGATAGTGAACTTTTGTTCGATGATTCTATTCCGGAATTGCAAACGTTCAATTTTGATCATATGGGAGAGAAGATTAGTGGTATTACCACTTCTCATTCTCATAATTCTCTCCCCGATTATGAATCATTCACTTTTGAGGAGTTCCCAGTGAACTCACTCAAATCAATCGAATATGAATCATTGCCTTTGAGGAGTTCTCATGTGAACTCACTCATATCATATCTCTACAGGAGTATGATAACTTCTACTTTGATCTAGACACACCCGGGATATGTCTAGACCAATTGAGCTTAAATGATGAGATTCATGCTATTATGAATTCTCCTGTGAGTAATGATGAGTTAGTCAAGATTTTTATCATGACTTTCTTTCTCTTTTTCACTTATCCCGTGGCTTGTCCTGTTCTTCACTCCTTCGGGAATGAAGACATTATTTTTGACCCCGGCATTTTCATTTATCATTTGTGAGCCGGGTCTGTCTATGTATACCTCATCGGTGTGGAACTTTCACGTACTTCAATGTTTATACAAACATCTTGAATGAAAGTCCGATGGAGATTGTCTCTTCCACTTACTTCCCCATGAACAAATTAATTCGGGGTCGAGTTAAGCTAGCGACTCGGTAATCAAAAACAGTAGTTAAACATGGGTTTTCACCCGTGTGTACCACCTTAGTGTGGGGGAGAAGCCCCACATGTTGTATATAGATCTAAAAATTGAATGAAAATTGTAAATATTAAAAAAGAGAATAATTGTTGTGTTACCACACTTGGCTAGTAATGTTTTTTTTTTACGTTCAAGGATTCGGCATAATAGTCGGGACTTTGAATATTGAGGACAATATTCATTTCTAAGTGTGGGGGGGAAATTCTGGCGAATTTGATCATAAATGTACCCTTTTAGTCCCTTTTTCCCCCAAAATGGCCAAATTAAAAAAAAAATTAGTGGAAGTACTATGTACTAAACACAACAAATGGTAATCAGTCCACCATGTCTAACCCACAAAAGGATTGGCTAATCCAGGAGCAAACGGCTCTTGGTAAAGATTTATCAAATCCGTTTATGGCTTGCAATTTGCCCAAAATTGTATGGTGTTCAGCTCACCATTTCTTTAATTAGTGAAGAGTTGGCTAGCCCGCAAGTTTATGGCTTGCGGTAAAGGCAGTTGAAAAACCATAATTGGTAATCGACTCACCAAAGATATTTTATCTAAGAGTTGGCTAGTCCAGAAGCAAACGGCTTCTGGTAAAGACAAATCAAATCCGTTGAAAGCTGGTGATTTGCTCAAAATCATTTGGTTATCATTGTACCAAGGTTCTTACTTGAACTGAAACAATTGGCTACTCCAGAAGTAATGGCTTTTGGTAAAGAGATTCAAATCCATTAAATTTTCATAAAAGATTGCTAGGGACTAGCAATAGTTTACGCTGTGTTCTCAGTTTTTCATTAAAGAAAAAGAAAGTAAAGTGGGAGTAAACACTTTACTTCCTTTTCCGCCCACTTTTGGGAGGAAACCATTTACCTCCAAAATCACTCAAATCATACTAATTTTACTTCCATTTCATTTTCTTTTCCTCCTTTAGTAAAACTCAAGAACACAATGTGGGAGTAAACATTTTCACTTTACTTCCATTTCATTTTCTTTTCCTCCTTCATCCAGCTCGAGAACACAGCGTAGTGTGGGGGATTGATGAGTGTGTAAATACTCATCATTTTTGGTCAAATCTGAACTGCAAAACATTTAAAAACACTCAAATAGGCATCAAAATACTGGAAATATTCCAGGAATTGTGTTTTATATGTTTTAGATGCAAAATGAGTAAAAACAGTTGAAAAACGAACAAAGTTTGCATAATTAGCGATTCCGGTTCCCCAATTTCAAAAGTTGTCAAAATCAGTCCCTGAGCATTTGTTTTTTAAGAAAAGTCACTAAAGGTCCTTTTGAAATCATAAGTTGTCATATTTAGTCCTTTGGTGAAAGTTTTGAAAATTTACAAAAATGGTCCCTCTACTTTGAACTTTGGCAGATTTGGTACCTGGTGGAATAAAATGGAAAACATTCAATGTGGTCCTTGTACTATTAAAGATTGGCAAGTTTGGTCCTATTGATAACTTTGGAAAATGGGCAAGATCTGTCCTCAAAAAATTACTAAATTGCAATTATGGTCCTTGTGATAATACTACAAACCAAACCGGACCCAAAAAAAATATATAAACCCAACAAATATCCCAGGTCAAACCCGGTCAAACCCACCTTCCATCCAATACTACTCCTTCACCCACTTCTCTGCAAAACCACCCTTCTCCATCACCTTTTCCTGCAACTAGCACCAACTCCCCTTCCACCTGTCTCACCAGCTCATCCCCTCCACCTCCACAACAAACCAAGGGCATTAAATGCCCTGAAATCCCCACACGTTATCAGAGCCAGTTGCAACAAAAGTTAGCGCCAAATTGCATTTCAAGGGCTAGGATCATTTCAACCAATCCAAGGGCTAGGAGTAAAGAGAAAAGCTTTTTAGATAGCTATATAAAGACCAGAAGACAGAAGAAAAGATTGTCACTTGTTTTAGACCTTTTTATTAATTTTAATGTAATCATTTTTAGTTTGTGAATGTTAAATCTTTCTGGGTTTTAAGTTATTTGACTTGTATGAGTCAATTTAAGTGTAATTTAAGGTTCCTTTGCAATTAATTTACAGTTTCTTGCCCACTTTCATTTTCCCGCCAAAAATCTAATCTTGTTAAAATTCCAGTTTTAAGTTGTTAAGGTTGTTTTAATCAGTTGTTTAAGTTGTTTTTGATTAATCAAGAGAATTGGTTTCAAAAGTGTCTGCCCATCTGCCCATTTCCAAGCTAGAATTTAGGTGAATTAGAGTTAGATTTTGGGTGAGATTTTTGTTTTACAGTTAGTTTATAGCATGGTCAGTACCTGGTTAGGCTTATTTGGTGTTCTTGGATTAGTGTAATAACTTATTTTAGCAAGCAAAGACCCCCACCTGTTGTCTGTTTTTGATCCACTGCAGCAGTGCAGCTGTCCCCTTAGCAGTCCTCATTCACCTTCTTTTCAGCCCCATTATAAGCTCTCAAAAGCCCCACAGGTTTAAAAGTTGGTTTTTAGAACAATAGGGTTAGTCATCTTCTAGGATTAGTGGCTTTTTAAGACTTTGGATCAGTGTAGCTTGTTTAAAGTTTAGTTGGAAGTAAGCCGTCCTGAAGTGCAGCAAGCTTTCACTTTCTTTTCTAACTTACTTAGCTTGTGTTTAGCTTATTTATGGTCCCTTTTAGCTTCTTAGGTTAATTAGATCAGGTTGTACTCATTTAGTAGCTTTTTGCTTGCTTGTTTTCCCAATTTGTAGATTTAGGATCTCTCTAGTTTAGAACTTATGCCAACTGTTTTTCCCCTAGTTTATTTCATTTGTAATTAGCTTATTTTAATCCTAAATTGCTTATTCTCTCATTTGGTTGCTAATTCTCTGCTTGTCTATGCTTATTTTGTGCTTTAACTGCCTTAAGGGTGTGTTTGGTTGGGGTCTGCCCCTGATCAGCACCAGCTTTTAAGCTCTGGATCGAGCTTATTTTCTATTTCTTGATTGCTTATCTTGATATCTTAAGCAGCCTTTAGGATTAGTGATTAACTTTTATTAACTTGTAGGAGTTGTTAGTGGTTTTTGGTAGCTTTTATAGCTTTGTATAATCCTCACAGCCAAACAGCCCTTTGGTTTCAATCTGTTTGGAATTAGTTTTTTTTTTGTGGTTCATAATCTATTTTTGAACCATTCTTGTGGTTGAAATAGGTTGCATTCAAGTGCAAATTAAATTGTTTGACTTTATCGTTAGTTTTCATTTGTTAAATTTGGCTTGGATAGTTTTTTTTTTTAGTCTACTTTTCTTCCTATCTTACTGTTAACATAACAGTCCATGGACCCTTGTTTTAGCTTAGATTTAAGGATGTTTGTTTGTTTGAGTTGCTGTTATAAACAGTAAACATAAGCTGGTAAAAAGTCATAACTTGCATTCCCTTTCTAGCTTGTAAAAGAAAAAAAAAAAAAAAAAAAAAAAAAAAAGAAGAAAAAAAAATAGCAAAACGTGACTGTAAGGGAATCGAACCCAGTACCTCTTGGACTGCAGTCCACGCACACAGAACACACATCATAACCATCTGAGCTGCGTTGTTTGTTTGTTCTCTTTGTATCATTTAATTGTTTTAAATACATTTAGGTTGTTAGCTTATTCCTTATGTTTAGCTTATTAGGAGCTTCTCCTCTACAGCTTTTTCAGTGCACTTATTTTTATTAAGTTCTTATTAGTTCAAGATAGTTTTCAGGAAAAATTGGAAATTTTCTAAATAAGTTTAATATTTTTTTTATTATCATTTAATTTCTAGTTTATAGTTTTTAATTCGTAATAAATAATTTAAAAGTCGAAAAAAATACCCATCTTTTTTCTAAAATTATTTTTAGTCATTTAGAATGTAGGAAAATTAGTTTTGTACCCGTAGACTTAAATTGCATATTTTTCAGTATACGTACACGTTTTAGGTTTTAATCGTTAAACGTTTTTAAATATAGAATTAAAATGACTTCAAAGTCTTGATTAGATTTAATTTCCTTAGTGTAAACAATCATCACCCTTTCCTATTCAATATCACTCGATCACGAATTCGTTCTATTACAGTGTTCACACCTCATTGGGACTTAACGACCCGGGGATATAACACTATACTCCTCAGGATAATTGCATTGCGTTCTCAAGTGATTGACTCTTGTTGACCATTCACCTGGTTAATTTGGGTTGACCATTAGGAGCGAATCAAAATTTTGGCGCCGCTGCCGGGGAGGTGTGCTGCGAACTACGAATTTGAAGCATCAGTGATTGTTGAATATACACCCATTGTATATTTACCATCTTTGTCCATATTTCCTTATTTTCATATAAAACCAAAATTATCGTGAAGTTAATTCGTTTGACTAATCGATTACCAAAAATATTTTCATTCTTTGTTTTTACAACATGTTTTTCAAAAATACCAAAAATATTCCTCTTTACCCTCTTACCCTTTTGATTCTTCATTTCTTACCCTCTGGAACCCTTTGATTCTTTCTATGTCTTATCCTCATCTTCTTGGTTGTCAATGGTGTGGTGGCCCTCATAATGATGATAATTGTCTCAGTTTTAGCATGGTAGAGTCAGGAAATGGGTCTGTCTATAACCAAGATCCCTATTCTTACCATGACACGACTGATTTATTCCATCAGCTACCACATCATGAGATTCAGACATATTCATGTGAATTTTGTGGAGGTCCTCATCAAGAATTTGAGTGTCAAACCGGGAACACGTTTGTCTATGAACAGTTTTGGTAACACCAGGGACTTTGGAAATGACCAAATTCCATATTATTCACATGACCAGCCACAACAATCATTTGTTGTGAGTACTGTGGAGGTCCACACTTTAGATCTGATTGTCAAACAAGGAATCCATTTCCTTGTAACAATTACGACTCTTAGTATCATGACCAACCTCTACAGTACCAAATGAATCAGGCACCACCTCAGCCTGAGCCACTTCCTCAAAATCTTCTCCTTGATCTTTTGGATTTAGTGAAAGATTTGAAGGAATGTAAACATTCCCAAGATAATCCAAATCAAAAATCCATGGAAGAATTGTTAGCCGAAGAGCGGGCTGCTAAAATAAATTCCCAAATTGCCTTTGAAAAATCTATTAGGGAATCAATTGCAAAAGAAAAAGCAGTCAGATCTAGCTCTCAATTTCGTTTCATTCCTGATGACGATGATGATGAAGTTACCCTTGATATTCGTCACTTTTGTACAGGTTCTTCAAGTTCATCAGTTGAAATTCCTTCCATGAAAAATCAGGGAGAAAAGACTATGATGGAATTACTAGCAGAAGAACAAATGAAAATTGTAAAACATATGTATACTAGTCCTTCTCAACTCCCTCAGTCTGCTGTTATCACACCCGAGGTTCACACTCACTCTCTGAGCATGGGGGACGAGCATCTTGACACTGTTCCTGAAAAGGAATCGGACGAATTCATAAAGTCTAGTGTTGAGAACCTTGTCCCAATTCCAAGAGAGTCACAGGGAATTCTTGATCATGTGTGTGATATCCCTCCTCCTCTTGTCTTCCAAAATGATCATATTGAGATGTTCTCTGATTCTGATGAGGACTATTCTTTATCTTGTGGAGACATAAGTTATGTGGGGGAATTACCTTCTGAGCTTGTCAGCTTAGGAGAAGAGAATGATGAAGAAATAATCCAAGACGAAGCTCTTCGTCTTACATTATTGAATGTTAATCTTCTCATTTCTAGAATCGAGGCTTTTAATGAAAAGCCTACTTCATATCCTATCCCCTTTGAGGATAGTGAACTTTTGTTCGATGATTCTATTCCGGAATTGCAAACGTTCAATTTTGATCATATGGGAGAGAAGATTAGTGGTATTACCACTTCTCATTCTCATAATTCTCTCCCCGATTATGAATCATTCACTTTTGAGGAGTTCCCCAGTGAACTCACTCAAATCAATCCCGAATATGAATCATTCGCCTTTGAGGAGTTCTCCTGTGAACTCACTCATATCATATCTCCACCGGAGTATGATAACTTCTACTTTGATCTAGACACACCCGGGATATGTCTAGACCAATTGAGCTTAAATGATGAGATTCATGCTATTATGAATTCTCCTGTGAGTAATGATGAGTTAGTCAAGATTTTTATCATGACTTTCTTTCTCTTTTTCACTTATCCCGTGGCTTGTCCTGTTCTTCACTCCTTCGGGAATGAAGACATTATTTTTGATCCCGGCATTTTCATTTATCATTTGTGAGCCGGGTCTGTCTATGTATACCTCATCGGTGTGGAACTTTCACGTACTTCAATGTTTATACAAACATCTTGAATGAAAGTCCGATGGAGATTGTCTCTTCCACTTACTTCCCCATGAACAAATTAATTCGGGGTCGAGTTAAGCTAGCGACTCGGTAATCAAAAACAGTAGTTAAACATGGGTTTTCACCCGTGTGTACCACCTTAGTGTGGGGGAGAAGCCCCACATGTTGTATATAGATCTAAAAATTGAATGAAAATTGTAAATATTAAAAAAGAGAATAATTGTTGTGTTACCACACTTGGCTAGTAATGTTTTTTTTACGTTCAAGGATTCGGCATAATAGCCGGGACTTTGAATATTGAGGACAATATTCATTTCTAAGTGTGGGGGGGAAATTCTGGCGAATTTGATCATAAATGTACCCTTTTAGTCCCTTTTTCCCCCAAAATGGCCAAATTAAAAAAAAAATTAGTGGAAGTACTATGTACTAAACACAACAAATGGTAATCAGTCCACCATGTCTAACCCACAAAAGGATTGGCTAATCCAGGAGCAAACGGCTCTTGGTAAAGATTTATCAAATCCGTTTATGGCTTGCAATTTGCCCAAAATTGTATGGTGTTCAGCTCACCATATCTTTAATTAGTGAAGAGTTGGCTAGCCCGCAAGTTTATGGCTTGTGGTAAAGGCAGTTGGAAAACCATAATTGGTAATCGACTCACCAAAGATATTTTATCTAAGAGTTGGCTAGTCCAGAAGCAAACGGCTTCTGGTAAAGACAAATCAAATCCGTTGAAAGCTGGTGATTTGCTCAAAATCATTTGGTTATCATTGTACCAAGGTTCTTACTTGAACTGAAACAATTGGCTACTCCAGAAGTAATGGCTTTTGGTAAAGAGATTCAAATCCATTAAATTTTCATAAAAGATTGCTAGGGACTAGCAATAGTTTACGCTGTGTTCTCCAGTTTTTTCATTAAAGAAAAGGGAAGTAAAGTGGGAGTAAACACTTTACTTCCTTTTCCGCCCACTTTTGGGAGGAAACCATTTACCTCCAAAATCACTCAAATCATACTAATTTTACTTCCATTTCATTTTCTTTTCCTCCTTAAGTAAAACTCAAGAACACAATGTGGGAGTAAACATTTTCACTTTACTTCCATTTCATTTTCTTTTCCTCCTTCATCCAGCTCGAGAACACAGTGTTAGTGTGGGGGATTGATGAGTGTGTAAATACTCATCATTTTTGGTCAAATCTGAACTGCAAAACATTTAAAAACACTCAAATAGGCATCAAAATACTGGAAATATTCCAGGAATTGTGTTTTATATGTTTTAGATGCAAAATGAGTAAAAACAGTTGAAAAACGAACAAAGTTTGCATAATTAGCAGTTCTGGTTCCCCAAATTTCAAAAGTTGTCAAAAGCAGTCCCTGAGCATTTGTTTTTTTAAGAAAAGTCACTAAAGGTCCTTTTGAAATCATAAGTTGTCATATTTAGTCCTTTGGTGAAAGTTTTGAAAATTTACAAAAATGGTCCCTCTACTTTGAACTTTGGCAGATTTGGTACCTGGTGGAATAAAATGGAAAACATTCAATGTGGTCCTTGTACTATTAAAGATTGGCAAGTTTGGTCCTATTGATAACTTTGGAAAATGGGCAAGATCTGTCCTCGAAAAATTACTAAATTGCAATTATGGTCCTTGTGATAATACTACAAACCAAACCGGACCCAAAATAAAATATATAAACCCAACAAATATCCCAGGTCAAACCCGGTCAAACCCACCTTCCATCCAATACTACTCCTTCACCCACTTCTCTGCAAAACCACCCTTCTCCATCACCTTTTCCTGCAACTAGCACCAACTCCCCTTCCACCTGTCTCACCAGCTCATCCCCTCCACCTCCACAACAAACCAAGGGCATTAAATGCCCTGAAATCCCCACACGTTATCAGAGCCAGTTGCAACAAAAGTTAGTGCCAAATTGCATTTCAAGGGCTAGGATCATTTCAACCAATCCAAGGGCTAGGAGTGAAGAGAAAAGCTTTTTGGATAGCTATATAAAGACCAGAAGACAGAAGAAAAGATTGTCACTTGTTTTAGACCTTTTTATTAATTTTAATGTAATCATTTTTAGTTTGTGAATGTTAAATCTTTCTGGGTTTTAAGTTATTTGACTTGTATGAGTTAATTTAAGTGTAATTTAAGGTTCCTTTGCAATTAATTTACAGTTTCTTGCCCACTTTCATTTTCCCGCCAAAAATCTAATCTTGTTAAAATTCCAGTTTTAAGTTGTTAAGGTTGTTTTAATCAGTTGTTTAAGTTGTTTTTGATTAATCAAGAGAATTGGTTTCAAAAGTGTCTGCCCATCTGCCCATTTCCAAGCTAGAATTTAGGTGAATTAGAGTTAGATTTTGGGTGAGATTTTTGTTTTACAGTTAGTTTATAGCATGGTCAGTACCTGGTTAGGCTTATTTGGTGTTCTTGGATTAGTGTAATAACTTATTTTAGCAAGCAAAGACCCCCACCTGTTGTCTGTTTTTGATCCACTGCAGCAGTGCAGCTGTCCCCTTAGCAGTCCTCATTCACCTTCTTTTCAGCCCCATTATAAGCTCTCAAAAGCCCCACAGGTTTAAAAGTTGGTTTTTAGAACAATAGGGTTAGTCATCTTCTAGGATTAGTGGCTTTTTAAGACTTTGGATCAGTGTAGCTTGTTTAAAGTTTAGTTGGAAGTAAGCCGTCCTGAAGTGCAGCAAGCTTTCACTTTCTTTTCTAACTTAATTAGCTTGTGTTTAGCTTATTTATGGTCCCTTTTAGCTTCTTAGGTTAATTAGATCAGGTTGTACTCATTTAGTAGCTTTTTGCTTGCTTGTTTTCCCAATTTGTAGATTTAGGATCTCTCTAGTTTAGAACTTATGCCAACTATTTTTCCCCTAGTTTATTTCATTTGTAATTAGCTTATTTTAATCCTAAATTGCTTATTCTCTCATTTGGTTGCTAATTCTCTGCTTGTCTATGCTTATTTTGTGCTTTAACTGCCTTAAGGGTGTGTTTGGTTGGGGTCTGCCCCTGATCAGCACCAGCTTTTAAGCTCTGGATCGAGCTTATTTTCTGTTTCTTGATTGCTTATCTTGATCTCTTAAGCAGCCTTTAGGATTAGTGATTAACTTTTATTAACTTGTAGGAGTTGTTAGTGGTTTTTGGTAGCTTTTATAGCTTTGTATAATCCTCACAGCCAAACAGCCCTTTGGTTTCAATCTGTTTGGAATTAGTGTTTTTTTTTGGTTCATAATCTATTTTTGACCCATTCTTGTGGTTGAAATAGGTTGCATTCAAGTGCAAATTAAATTGTTTGACTTTATCGTTAGTTTTCATTTGTTAAATTTGGCTTGGATAGTTTTTTTTTTAGTCTACTTTTCTTCCTATCTTACTGTTAACATAACAGTCCATGGACCCTTGTTTTAGCTTAGATTTAGGGGTGTTTGTTTGTTTGAGTTGCTGTTATAAACAGTAAACATAAGCTGGTAAAAAGTCTTAACTTGGATTCCCTTTCTAGCTTGTAAAAGAAAAAAAAATAATAATAAAATAGCAAAACGTGACTGTAAGGGAATCGAACCCAGTACCTCTTGGACTGCAGTCCACGCACACAGAACACACATCATAAACATCTGAGCTGCGTTGTTTGTTTGTTCTCTTTGTATCATTTAATTGTTTTAAATACATTTAGGTTGTTAGCTTATTCCTTATGTTTAGCTTATTAGGAGCTTCTCCTCTACAGCTTTTTCAGTGCACTTATTTTTATTAAGTTCTTATTAGTTCAAGATAGTTTTCAGGAAAAATTGGAAATTTTCTAAATAAGTTTAATATTTTTTTTATTATCATTTAATTTCTAGTTTATAGTTTTTAATTCGTAATAAATAATTTAAAAGTCGAAAAAAATAACCCAGCTTTTTTCTAAAATTATTTTTAGTCATTTAGAATGTAGGAAAATTAGTTTTGTACCCGTAGACTTAAATTGCATATTTTTCAGTATACGTACACGTTTTAGGTTTTAATCGTTAAACGTTTTTAAATATAGAATTAAAATGACTTCAAAGTCTTGATTAGATTTAATTTCCTTAGTGTAATCAATCATCACCCTTTCCTGTTCAATATCACCCGATCACGAATTCGTTCTATTACAGTGTTCACACCTCGTTGGGACTTAACGACCCGGGGATATAACACTATACTCCTCTGGATAATTGCATTGCGTTCTCAAGTGATTGACTCTTGTTGACCATTCACCTGGTTAATTTGGGTTGACCATTAGGAGCGAATCACCTATACTTGAGAAAGAAGCCCAAGTCAGCATCCAAACAAAAAGAAAAAGGAGTTGTGATTAAAGAAGGAGGTATCTCATAACCAACCTCTTTAGCTCTAAGAATTGATCCCAAAGATAAAGGCAAGGGTATTCTGCAAGAGGAACCAAAGAAGAAGAAACTTTCTAAAGCAAAAATGGATATGATAAATGAAGAATCAGCAAAGGCTCTTGCAAAACAATGGGCTGAGGAAGACAAACAGGAAGAAGCTGCAGCTGAAAACAACCAGAAGATGGCTAAGTTAGAAGAAGATTAGCATATATGGGATGAATTGAGAGCAAGAATAAATGCTGCAAAGGAAGTACAAGAAAAGTTGCAACATGATGAAAGCTCAAGCATAAATGAAGCAGCTTTATTGTTCAGTGAAATTCTTGCAAGAAGACAGAGCCAATTCAAACAACAAAGGGAGCTATAAAAGCAGCAAAGACCTCCTACCTAGAGTCAGCAAAAGATGTACATGGTCAAGTACATCAAGTATCAAGGTAAAAACAAGAGGACTCAGAAGCAGTTGAGTCATCTATCTTGGGAGACTCTTCAAAGAATGGTTGATAGGAACCTATTCAACTTGATGATATTCTTGAAAGGTCACAGCCCATAGGAAGCTACAAAAGACCATCTGAAGGTGATTCCTCAACTACTCCAAAAAGGCTGAAATCCTCAGATCATGATGATGATGGACTAACAGAATAGGAGCTTAATAGGATGATGTTGATTGAAGCTCCTAAAGATGCATTATACTCAGAGCCCATCAACACTAGGTATCAAATCATAAACTGGGATATCTACACTGAAGAAAGAAAAATATATTGGAGGATTTAAAGAGCTGGAGGAAGAACAAGTGCATATTTGTACTTGGTAGACTTGTTTGCAGTCATTGACAGGGAAGATCTGCTCAAGCTATGGGAACTGGTCAAAAACAGGTTCCGAATAAAGATCCGATAATGACAAGGATGTGGAGCTACTATATGAACTTTAGAACATTTTTGAACGTGATCCAACAGGAGCACAATGGAAGTTCGTCTGGTGATGAAGAGTTCAGTTGGACTTTGCTGGATTATCGTGGACTGCATCTTGTGACTACTAGCAATGGAATAGACATCTACATGCTTATTGAAAGAACATATCCACTTGCACTTGGAACACTTCTACAAATGCTGGATGCAAGTTTAAGAATGGGCAATGCAATTGACATGGCCAAGGAGTTGCTGCTAAAGATTTTGATCAAGCTGGAAGACCTAGCAGAAGGAAGTAATGTTTGAAAGAATTCTCTCAGACTGAAGAAACTTGTGATTCAAAAACCCAATCACAAGTTTAGGGAAGGATTGTTGGGAAATTCACAAAAACAGTTAGTACTCTTAGCATTGGAAGTTAGTACTGATAGTGATAATACAAGAGTATTAACTAGTTAGTACTGATAGTGTTGAAGTTAGTACAGATAGTGTTATAGTTTGTATTGTTCTGATAAGGATTTAAAAGGTACACTTTTGAGGGGTCATTTAAGCCCTTAATTGATCACTTTTGTATCCGTTACTACTTAATTTCGTTCCTTTTCACTTTTTAGGTCTCTTGAAGGCAAATTGCTGGAATGACACTTATTCGGACAAAAAGGCGTGAATATACGAAGAAAATGGCCAAAGTCAAGAATCGAGAAACTCAAGTTGCTGGAATTGAAAGGGGACGGTGTCACTGCTTAAATGCGACGCCATCGCGACACATCTTGAGACGACTCAGTAGCCAAATTGCTAATTTACAAGTGACGACATCAGGTTTAAAAGAGTAGGGCGTCGCAACTCAGAAGGCCTAGATTTGGATCCAAAAGGCGTCAGAGGTTGAAGCCGACGGCGTCACGAGCCTAAGGTGACGCCGTCACAGAGTTGACGTGGCCAAGACGAAACCCTAATGGCGGCGACCCGACGGCGTCAAAATTAAAGAGTGACGTCGTCGCATTTTGTAACACTATATATAGAATCCGAATTTTTCAGTTTTTAGGGAGGTAGTTTTGTGGAGTAAAAAACTAAACCGAACCAAGGCTGTCTTGGGCAGTATCTTAGGGTTCCATACCCTATTTTACAACAAGATAAGTGTTTTACTTCATTGATTCAATCATGTCTTCAACTGTTTGTGTGTATGCTTCCATGTTCTCCATGTCCGGCTAATTTACTTGTGTGTTTGCTTAGATATTATGAAACCTAGTTATTGAATATTGATTGGTTGTCTCTTATCTTAATTGTGATTGACCTAGTATTGCGATAGGTCATTCGTTGTGTTATTAATGCTTGATTAGTCTTTGTTGAACCTTAGCTTATAGTTACTAGTGGAATTGTACGCTAAATGTCCAAAGATAACCTTAGTGTTAAGTTTATGAATCCTAGAGATTTCGTAGTCATTAACCTTAGGTAGCTTCAAAGAGTTAGGGATAAACGCATACCCTACGACCTTAGAAACACAACGCGTTAAGAATAAGGACGTGACAATTCAACCATCAATAGGAAATAACTAGGGAGTAATAACATCTAAGTAAAGACATTTTTAATCATCATAAGAGCACACAACAATAGACATAGACTACACTCACCTTAGTTTAGATAATTAGATAATTAGATAAGTAGAGTAATTGGTAGAAATACCAACCCCCAAATCCAAACCCCGAGATTCGTACCTTTCCATTTTCTAAAAAAACATAAAAAAGATAAAAAAAAATAATCTTCCTCAACCCCAACCTTAGCGTAGTAATTTCTCACTAGCATTCCTATTCCCCTAGAGAACGATATCAATTCCCGAGGCTTACCCTAATACTACACTACAACGATTAGGTTCACTGCCTAGGGTGTTGAAAAACTTGCTCGACGAAAGGAAGTTCCTTTGACACGAACGCGTTTGCTGCGTATCAAGTTTTTGGCGTCGCTACCGGGGAATAGAATAGCTAGTTAGATTTCTATCTCGTTTAGGTTTCCTTACTTGATTCCTATCAAGTAAGCTTTTTTCTCATTTTTAGCTTCCTTGTAGTCTATCCCCCTTCTTTGTGCTTGTGTTCGTAAAACCCTTTTCATTTGTCGCTATGGCAAGTGAAGCTGCATTTGAATCATTAACAAATGAGGAACAATTGAATTTCGCAGATTGGATTGCTTTTTATTGTTCTAATGAATTCGTGAGTGATCTTATATATATCCAAAAGGAGACGGGTGTAAGGTTGGATGGATTTGATAAATATTCAACGATCATTGTTAGAATCAACTCCTTTTAGTGAGACCTTTTGGAAAAAATTTGAGAAAATCCTCCTAAGCATAAACCATCAGTTGTCACAACTTGAGGAAATGGATAAGGAGGATTTATCCAAGTTTAGGCATCATGATCAAAAAGACCTAGTTTTTAAGAACATGGAACCTAAACCCGAACAAGATTGTGAGATGGTTATAGTTTAACTACCTATTTGCATGCGTGGGATAGATTTCACCAAAACATATGACACGCGTGAGGAATCCTTTAGGCAAATAGAACATAGTGATCAAATTTTTGAGAATGATTCTTATGAATCGGACCAAGAATTTGAAATGGCTAAAGAAGGATTTGAGATACTTAGGAGTGTATTTGGGTTAGATCATACTAAAACACATGATGAACATTTAGGAGATCTAGATATAATGGAGAATGAGGTGGAAACTCCAAGCCCACAAGCCCTACCAT
The DNA here is from genome assembly GCA_910596185.1 of Chrysanthemum makinoi. NCBI lineage: Eukaryota > Viridiplantae > Streptophyta > Magnoliopsida > Asterales > Asteraceae > Chrysanthemum > Chrysanthemum makinoi. The sequence goes on along the minus strand of OU343220.1, from coordinate 278,613,045 downwards.
CACTTGAGGAACGCACATCGCCTATAACTTTCCCGGAAGGAATAGAAGAGACTATAGGAACCCCGATTGATATAGAACCTTTGGATCAAACGCCACTAGAGAATGTAGGTTTAGATGCTTGTTGTCATGACCTCTCTCTCAGTCCTAGGGAAGTTCCTAATTTTGATGAACCGGAGCCTCAACCAAAAACCTTACCCAATTTTCCGTCTTTAGATGTGAATCTTGAAATTGAATTAGGCCCCAATCCACCCATCAAAATAAATAGTCTGGGTAGTTGCTTGATAAAGGTGGTAAACTCTAGGCCATGTAGAGTGGAAGCTAATATAGGAGTAACCCATGACCTTACACACTTATATCACCCATACATGGTTGATAACAAGAAACATTATAGGTTTAAACCGGGTTTATTAGGTCAAAATGGATCCTTAACTAAGAATCTTTTGAAGTTGATAGAAGATGATCCATTTTTAGGGGAGAGATTTGATTCACCCGCTACACCAATAGAATTAGGTAAGGTTATAATGAATGGAGCACACTCCTATGAGCATATAAATCACCCATCACACTCTCCTCACGTAGCAAATTTCCACCCTAAGGGTGTGTATCGCTACTATCACCCGCACTTAAGCTTAAGTGTAGGAAAAATTTCCCCTTTATCCGTTAAATAAGGGTAGAGTCAAGCTCGTGACTCGAACAAAAACAAGCGCTTCTTGGGAGGCAACCCATGTGTATTTGTTTTTCATTTTTATTTGTGTGTCATATATCTTTTCATTATTGTATGTTCTCATGTTTGAATTTGTGAAAATGCTTTATTTTGTCTTTAACCTCGTCTTAATTACATATAAAGGTATTTTACAAAAGGGATAAGTTTAGGGAAGATTACACACGTTTTTAAAAAAACGTGAACATGAGAATTACGATTATTGAAAAGACATACATGTGTGTTTGTTAGAGTCAAATGCCTGTATCGAATCATAATGGATGTTTTGCAGGAATTTTTCCAGATTCTAAAGATATAAATTTTCCAGAATTTTTTCCAGAAAATCGCATACCATTTTTTGTCAGGATAACCTGACGGCGTCAGGAGGAGTAGAAACTGTTACTAATTTTTTCTCGTTTTCTGAGCTACTTATAAATTTTTGGAATTTTCCAAGTCTTAATTTTCCAAAAAATCTGTAAACATCCATTCCACAAGCATTATATCCTAGTTTAGTAGAGTCATATATCAATGAAGAGCATTGTTTACAATCCACTACTTCACACGGATCCTACCGAGCTAATCAGGGGAGTACTAGTATCTTTCATTTTTAATTACCTTCCATTTTCATAACTTTGATACTTTCGGGGAACATTTGGGACAATGTTCAGTTTAAGTGTAGGGAGGGAAAATAAAACGAGAACTTTGAAACTATGCTTATCCTTGACTATTTGCCTTGTCCAATTTCATTTGTGTAATAAACCATGAGAAATATCGGTTAGGGTAATTTTGGCATCAAATTTAAAATTTTTCATGACATGTAGGAGTGGGCCATTAGTCTTAATAAAGCGTCTCATGGATAGGAAGTTATATGACTAGCACAAAAAACCCTTTACTACTTAAATTCCACTCAAAATGTGAGGATCGCCCTTAGATTTGTAGGAATTAAAGCATTCCACTTTAATGCTTCGAGTGTGAACCGGTAGTATAATAGATTCTAGAACTTGTTTTGTGATGCATTCCGAGATCGCTAGTAAGACTACACTTGTGTAGTTAGGAATAACTAAATGATAAGAGGCATTAGTATAACCCTTGTTTGATACCCGTAATATAATTACTTCTTCCACATCGGTTGAGTAATTCCCCCATACCCTTGCGTTGTACTCATCTTTAGTACACGATACCCCTAGTTAACAACTCAGAGCCTATCCTTTTCGCAGTTCTCGTGATGTTTCGGTTTTCCGGAATATCAATGAAGAGCATTGTTTACAATCCACTCCCAAATGTACACCCAAATCGCCTTAGCCTACCTTGTATGCACTCACTTTTAGTGCATTACTGTTTTCATACTAAACCCTTAGTTCAATTATCTAGTTGCTTGCATAAGTTGCTAAGTCGAGTCATATCCTTTGTACACAGTTTTGGGACGATTGGGACTCATGGGAAAACTTAAATTTTATGAAATGACGGGAAGGAAACGTTAAATTCAAATTCCCTTTATTGGCATAATAATGTACTCCAAGTGTTTTGATCTTGTCAATTCGGGTCAAATTAGTGTTAGAGTAATAAAAACTCAAGTGTAGGGATGTGCCTATAAATCCCTATCATTTTGATGTTATCGTAGAGGATGGTAGAGTAAAAGTGTATGAAAAAAAAATATGGGCTACCATCCTACATCTATCTTTAAATTTATGTTCGTTTGTTTCAATTTATCTAGAGTTTAGAGTGTCGAGTCTTGGCTTAGCAACGCCATTCTTCGCATGCTTGTAACATAAATATTTTTGACTTGCCACCACTAAATCGCCTATCCCACCAAACCCATTGTTAGGATTTGGAAAATCCAGTAGTTAAAGTGTCGGTCACCTCAAGTATATGTAATCATTAGAAAGCTCGTAGTCGTAGTTATTTTAAGTTAAGTAGTATTTAGTTATGTAACACCGTGGAGGACGGACGGGTCTTTACCCACTGTATGCCTGATCCACAGCCCGGTAGGTGGCGTTTTATGTAAGTACTATAAATACTCTCTACCTTCCAAGGTAGAGAGTTGGAGCTCATAATAAGATTTTTCTTTCTCTCACTAAAGTTCCCAACTCTCTTCCATTTCTCTCTCTAGAACTTTCTCTCTCTAAACATATTAAACGCCCCATAGTGATTATGGTTTAGTATGTTTATGAAATCCTATATGTTACAAATGGTATCAAGAGCCATGGTTTGATCACTCATCTTTCATGCTCTTTGTTTTGGTGGATTTCATAAGGTTTTTGGGGTATTAAGTGTTTAGGTGAGCTTGAATCATTTGGACAAATTCTAGTGTTAAAGTTTGAATTTTGCTTGTACTTTTGTGTTTAGGATCATCATATGTGTTTATGTTTTGAATTGGAAGGCTTAAATCATTGTGGTTTGGTTGTTTTTTATTGATAAAGTGGTCATTTTTGAAATTTGTACTAAGCGAGTTGAGTCTCGGACATTTTGTTCTTCAATACGAGTTGCTTTGTTACTGGATGCGAGTTGATATATGCGACTTGGCTATTTGGCGAGTTAAGCTTTTAAGCGACTTGGTGGTAAAGCGATTTGTGTCTGTTTGCGACTTGCTATTAAGCTAGTTGATTATTAAAGCGACTTGTTTCATTAAGCGAGTTGATTGTGTTGCGAGTTGGTACTAAGGCGAGTTGGCTATTTAGCGACTTGTTTCATTAGCTTAGTTGATTGTGTAGCGAGTTGATACTATATGCGACTTGCTATTAGCGAGTTGACACCTTGCTTAATTTGTTTCTTTGCGAAGTTGATTGTTTAGCGAAGTTGATAGTTAAGCTTAGTGAGTGTTTAGCCACTTGTCTATTGAGACTTGTTACTTCTTCGTGATACATTCTTACGGTTGTTCTTTTGGTTTAGTAAAATCCCGTGAAAGAATCAATTTCCCGGTTTAATCAAAGAATAGTAAAAATCCGTAGAACTTGTAATCATGGCAAACATCGCCTACTATTGTTTCTTCAGTAGCCGAGGACGTTCAAGCAAATGGACGGATACTCGTCCACCTATGCTTGACAGAACTGATTATGACTCATGGGCTCAAAGAATCCGATTGTACTGCTTGGGAAAAGAAACATTCTCAGTCATCATTTGAAGGCCTATCGTTGAGACTACAAGAGACTTAATTGATACAAATGCTGCAGATGGAACTATGATCTATGGATTGAGATGACCAAAGATGTATGATGAACTTAATGATAAGGAGAAAAGAGATTCGATGCTGATATCGTGGCTTCTAACATCATACTTCAAGGTCTTCCAAAAGACATCTACAAGCTTATCAATCACAACACCGAAGCAAAGGTCAGGGATAATGTCAAGATGCTTCTCTCGTGTTCAATTAACTATGGAAGACAGAGAATCACAACTCTATGATGAATTTGATCACTTCAAGATGAAACCGAATGAGAGTGTCTATGAGTATTACGTGAGATTCCACAAGCTTGTTAATGACATGAGGAACATTAGAATGACTATGCCAAACATTCAGTTGAACTCAAAGTTTGTGAACAACATGAATCCCAATGGCACAAGTTTGTCACCTCCGTGAAGCTAACCAAAGGATTGAAGAATACAAACTATGAGCAACTCTATGCCTTCCTTCTTCGAATGAGACATGCTATGTTTGAAAAGAGGATTCTTGAACAATTCAAAACCAACCAGGGAGAGACAAGCTCATCAAATGATTCAACCGCCTTCTACTCAAACATTGGGATTACCACTAAAGCTTCACAAGTTATACCCATGGGTGATGGTAATCACAAACTCATTCCCGATCCTATGTTCAAACAAGCTGATGCTGATGCACACGTGGTAAACTTCATTAATCAACTGGCTCTCATGATTAGTCAAAACATGAACTCTCTTCCACACACCAACAACAATCTCGAACAAGATCCAATCCACACAATCAAGCCACTGTCCGAGATGGGAAAGTTATAGCTCAAGAAAGGCAAGATGAACAAGGAAAGGTGGAGTTGGTAGAGGCTATGTGGCAAATCGAATAGGGAAGGAATGGAAATCAGGGACAAGCTAAGCCGATCAAGTGTTACAACTGTGGTGGTGAGGGACATATTGCAAGGAACTGCACATCTCCAAAACGCCTCGAATACATAGTACTTCAAGGATAAGATGCTTGTTCAAGCTCTCGGATAATGGTGCGCTTTGGATGAAGAGGAGTTGTTGTTTCTTGCTGGGGAATGCTACAGACATATGCAAATGTGGATGCGACCAATTCAGAGAATAGGCCACAATCATCGAATGCCTTCAAGTCAGCCGATTGTGATGCATACGACTCTGACGTTGATGATGAACCTACTGCACACAAACCATTTTCATGGCTAGCATTTCTCCAATGGTCTCTCCTAAAGTCTCTTCATCACCACAAGCTGGTCCATCCAAAGACAAACTCATTTCCGAGGTATTAAAACTATACGATGATGCTGATGTGCAAAAGATGCATGACAAAGTACAATCAACTGAAACTATTGAGTCGTATTGAAAATGTGGGTAATTTCAATGTTGTCCCATATGATCAATATGTGAAACAAAGTGAAAGTGAGGTTGTACCAAGTGATGCATCTTCGCAATAATGATGACTATCTTTTGATGAATACACCGCATGTGCCCTGATGATTCTGTTCTCTCTGAACTTAATGCCTATAAAGAACGTGTTGCTATTTATGAACAACGAGCTAAGTTTGAATTAACTACCGTGGCAGGGTTAGGTAACCAAATGCGATAATTATTAGAAAAAGTAATTCTAGAGAAGAAGTCTTAAAACAAGAGTTAAACTCCTTACAAGAAAAGCTTTCTAAAACCGCTAAGCAAAAACAAGAACTTCAAGAAAATGTTAAAATGCTTAAGCAAGAATTCATGCTAAGGAATCAAAACTTTTGAATGATTTTTCCAATCTAAAACTTTGAAAAACAAGCTTGAAAATAAGTTGTATGCAAGGGAATACCATTCGACTGTCACTTGATCACTAAGCATAGAGTTTTAAGCGATAAGCATAGCATTTCCCTTGTTGAGGAACCAAATCCAGAGGTCATTAAAAAGGCTAGAACTGCTCATAAGGTAATTTATGATGGTAATGAAATCCTTAAGCCTAGACAGAACCTAGTTTGCTGAGTGCACTGAGGAAGATAAGAAATCAGATGAGGTCACTAGGGAGAAAATGAATAAAAACTCAACAACCCTATATGTAAAGAGAAAAACATAACCATCAAACCCCATGATTACACTAAGGAAAATTGATCTCCTTTAACATGTTTAAGCCTCAAACTCATTAACCCTGCAAGTTTTTTGGAAAAAGATTTGGATAAGCAAAAAGCGAGAATCTTGTTGAAACAAACCCTCCCCTTAGGAAAATGCCTCAGAATGACTGTGTATCCTCTGAATACACCAATGCATTTAGTTCCTAGAACTATTGCCACTAAGAGCAAGACCTTAATCATTCAATATGTTATTTTTCAACTATTTGTTGATTTTGAGAAAACTTGTAAGAAAAGGATCACACCCATGGGATAACAAGGGGAAAGGGGTTTTGAGCAAACAAAAGAATGTTATTTAACCGAGGTCATGCCTTTCTTTAAACAACTAAAAGATCATTTTGAGAGTCTTAAAAAGGGTATTGATTCAGATATTAAAGGAATGGAAAAGGAATTTGATGCAATGATAGTTGAGGTTAGTGACTATGAGCGAGCATTAAAATATAATGAGATTGAGAGGAAAACTTGCATACCTTGAATGAGAATCTTATTTCTGAATGTATTGCTCAAGATGTGTTTTTACATCGCTACTAATTGCTCCATTAATGCTTCTCATCATTACTGCTCCCATGATCCCAAGGTCATTGAGCTTGAAAAGATTAATTCGAAACTTAATGAGAAAATTGATCGGGATGATCACGATAATTTGGTAAAGCATCTTTCTAAACTAGAAGTTGAACATTTTGATTTACAATTAAAATATCAACATCTTAAAGAAAATGTTAAAACCTCAAATATCAAGACATCCTTGGATGTTCCTGAATTTGATGCAGCTTTTGAAATTAGCAAACGCGGATGAACAGATTCGAAGCTCATTGTAACACGATTAGAAAGTTGAAAGCCCAAATCTCTCAATTAAAGGGTGAAAAGAACAATGTGACGGGATCCCAAATGCCTCCTCCTTTAGATTCTCAGTACTCTCAAACTTTTCATCTTCAAAACTTAGTTAATGCCTTACAAAAGGAAAACGAGAGTTTTCTAGAAGAAAATGAAAAGTTAAACGACACTTTAAAGAGTTATATGATTCAATGAAAGTCACTCGTGACCAAAACAATGAAAAATAACGTCTTTACAAAAAGAAATTGAGAATCGAGAAGTCAGAAAATGGGAAATGCCACTTGTTTTAATAAGAATGTTGCATCAAAGTCATCCTCGATCGAAAATACACCGTGGATCAGTAAATACATTCCTCCTCATCTTAGGAATAATGAACTCTGCTTTCATGAATATTGTCCTCACCTTAAGGATAGTCTAGAATGTCTCCGTGAGATTGTTGAAGAGGATTTCATTAATAAACCTCTTGATAGAGAAATTAGGTTTGCTTTCCTTCAGGCCAAACGATCTCAAGAGCTGCTAGAATGTGTAATTGCAACATGTCCTAAATCCTTAGGTGCAAAAGGCAAAGCGGTGATGCCTTGTTCATTGCCTAGTGCCAAGCATACAAACCATTCTATGCCCGTTTAAGAAAGTGAACACCAATGTGCCTTCTAGTAGCAATGACCCTTGCACATCTAGTTCAGAATGCAAAAGTAAATCAACCAACTAATGTTCCCATAATTCCCTACAGAGTAATCGTGACATTAAAGCAAGGTGTCAAAGCCTCCGTGCAATACCAAGCAAGATAAGACCTCGCAAGCTAAGAATGTGCATTGGAAGAAAGTAGAAGACCAACCTAGGAACTTTAAGTTTGAGTTGAATAAAATGAATCGTGTTGATTCTAGTATTAGCCATAGGCATCAGTAATTAATTCAAATTCTGATACTATTTGCAAACCATGTAATGATGTCTGTTTGAATTCTGCTGCTAATCATGATTATGGTGTGAATGGTTTGTCTAATGCCAAATGCCCGTTAAAATTGTTAATGCTAAAAATCATACAAAGAAGGCTAAAAGGCAAAAGCTTAAGAAAGTTAGAAAAAAGTGGAAACCCACAGAAGAACATTTGTAAGATAGGTTATCAATGGATACCTTTTGGCCATAAGGTCAATCAGTGTTGCCCTCAAACTGCTAAGACAATGCCCACTAGAAAATGGATGCCTACTGGTAGAACTATTCCCTTAAGAAGTGAACATACTTTGAATAGGTCAAATACGCATACACCAACATCGCATCTATTCCTAATGATTCCATTGCTTCTACGTCGATATGGATGTTTCTATTTCTCGATGTGGGTGTTCCAATCATCTGCATTTAACCAAGTGGAACCCATTCTTGCATGGGGATCCCAATTATCCAGCTTATCCATTCTTGTTCAGGTTCAACCGCAGATCGTTCAAATCGTCGTGGTACTTGGACTCGTGCTATTCCAAGCATATGATCGAGACCGTCATGGCTCATGAACTTCGAGCAAATTCATCGGGATCGTTAGATTCGTGAAATCCATCATTTCGGGTGCTATTAAGTGGGTTATGGAGATTATGTTGTCGGTGATAGTGTTATCTCCGTGGTATATTATGTCATGGATAATTGAGGAACTGATTCACCATCTCTATCGAAGATATGATGAAGTCTTTTCCAATTTGTTTGTTGTCAAAGGCTTCAAAACAAAGTCATGGTTATGGCATCGTCGTCTCAATCACTTGAACTTCGGCACCATCAATGATCTCTCCAGAAAGGACTTAGTTGTAGGGTTACCTAGACTAAAGTATGAAAAGGATCATCTTTGTTCAACATGCCAATTGGGAAAAAGCAAGAAGTATGCCCACAAACCAAAACCTACAAACTCGCCATGAAGTTCTTCATACAATCCACATGGACATATGTGGACCCATGAGAGTGCAGAATATCTTTGGGAAGAAATACGTGTTAGTTGTGGTTGATGATTACTCTCGATTCACTGGGTAAGTTCCTAAGGACAAAGGATGAAACTCCAAATATCATCATCAAACTTATCAACAAATGCAGGTTCGACTTAACAAAACTGCTAAAATCATCCAAATGCACAATGGAACTGAGTTTGTTAATAAACAACTTAGTGAGTTTTATGAAAGTGTGAAATCAGTCATCAAAGAAGTGTTCCATGAACTCCTCAACAAATGGGTGTAGTTGAAAGACGAAATCGAACTCTTGTGGAAGCCGCAAGAACAATGCTGATTTACTCAAAGGTTCCAATGTTTCTATGGACTGAAGCCATTGCCACTGCATGCTACACTCAAAATCGATCCCTAATTCACACCGCTCATGGAAAAACTCCATATGAACTTGTCCACAATAGAAAACCTAATCTCTCATTCCTTCGTGTTTGGGCATTGTGTTATCCAACTAATGATGGTCAAGACTTAGGTAAACTAAGAGAAAAGGCAGATATTGGAGTTTTGTTGGTTATGCACCAAACAAGAAGGGTTACCGAATCTACAACAAGAGAACCCGAAATATCATGGAAACAATTCACGCTACGTTCGATGAGCTGACCGGTCAAATGGCTCCTGGACAATCCAGCCTCGACCAAGACTTCAAAAAGTCCCATTGGTTCATCCCTTGTACCAAACTCATTTCCAAAGAACTCCATATGTACCTCCATCACAAGATGATTTAAAGAAATTGTTTGATCCAATGTTTGATGAACACTATGAACCAATGCTAATGAAATGTCAATTCCATCAACAGAGGCTTCCTATCCCCTGAATGAAGTGAACCCTTCGCCTCAATATCATTAAGTCAAGCGCCGGGCCATCACTGCCTCATCAACAAATCATCAATCATCAAATGTACATCATGGAATTGTTTCAGGCATCAATGATGAAGTTAATCCCTTTGCTACCTCAAGATGATGCTCCTTGAAAATATATTTTCCCTAATCATCATCGAACCATCTTCATCAAGAGAAATCGACTCGCTACTTCAGCCCTCAACAACAACCACGTGAACACCTTAGGAAATGGACACATGATCATCCATTGGACAACATCATTGGAAACCCCTCTCGCCCGAGACACACGAAACAACTTGCAATAGACGCCTTATGGTGCTTCTTCAACTCCGTACTCTCTAAGGTCGAACCAAAAGATGTTAAACCCGCCATGAATGAAGATAGCCGGTTCAATGCCATGCAAGAAGAAATTCATGAGTTTGATCGACTTGATGTATGGGAATTAGTACCGCCCAGATGTGCTATGATCATTGCTTTAAAGTGGATCTTCAAAGTGAAACTTGATGAGCATGGTGATGTTTTAAAGAATAAGGCTAGATTAGTTGCAAAAGGATACCGCCGAGGAGGGTATTGACTTTGAAGAATCATTTGCCCTTGCTGCCGTGATCGAGGCAATCGAATCTTCTTGGCTAATGCTGCAAGTAAGAACATGGTAGTTTATCGATGGATGTAAAGACGCATTTCTTAATGGAGATCTTAAAGAAGTCGGTTCACGCCACCAAAGGTTTTGTGAATCCAGAGCATCCTACTCATGTTTATCATTTGAAGAAGGCTCTTTACGGTTTAAAGCAAGCTCCAAGGGCATGGTATGATACGCTATCAAAGTTTCTTCTATCACCGGATTCAAAGAAAGGAGCATTGATCCAACATTGTTCACCAGGAAGTCAGGCAAACATTTAATTCACGTTCAAATTTATGTTGATGATATTATCTTTGCCTCGACGACCCCAATGATGTGATCGTTTTCAAATGAAATGGGTTCCAAATTTCAAATGTCAATGATGGGACAAATGTCATTTTTTGTGGGATTACAAATTTCACAAAGTCCCGGAGGCATTTTATAAATCAATCTAAATATGCAAATGAGATTTTAAAGAAATTTGGATTTGTATCATGTGACACCGTTGACACTCCCATGATTGAATGAACTAAGCTGGATGAGGACCACTCAGGGATCATGGTAGATCAAACGAAATATCGTAGTATGATTGGATCCCTCGATGTACCTCACAAGAAGCGACCGCACATCTTGTTCGCTGTGTGCATGTGTGCTAGATATCATGCTAAGCCTACTAAAAAGCACCTTGAAGCGGTTAAACGGTCTTTCGGTATCTCCAAGGAACCATCAATATGGGACTATGGTACCCGGCGACACCGTATGTCACTAATGTTCCTATGCATGCCGATCATGCAGATGTCAAGATACACGTAAGCACGCCGAGGTGCTCATTTTTTAGGTGATAAGCTTGTGAGCTGGTCTTCAAAGAAGCAAATGAGTACTTCTATTTCTCTACGAGGTTGAATACATAGCCATGTCATCTTGTTGTGCTCAAATCCTATGGATGAGATCCCATTATCTGACTATGGCTTTGAATTCAACAAAATCCCCTCAGACTGTGATAATAAAAGTGCCATTGCTCTCTCATGCAACAACGTACTACACTCAAGAGCAAAGCACATTGACATCCGACATCATTTCATCAGGGAACAAGTGGAAAACGGTGTGGTGGAACTCTATTTTGTGAAGTCAATACCGTTAGCGACATCTTCACCAAAGCTCTTCCTAGAGAACGCTTTTGAGTTTATTCTTCCCGACTTGGCTTGAAAAGCCTTCAACCGAACACTCAAACGCCTTCGTGAGGAAGACGAGGAAAGGTCTTTTCTTCATCTATATCTTTTATATATTTATTCAAAAGCAAAATACAAAAATATAAATCTCAAAAATATAAAAAATTTAAAAAAAAAACTTGAAATATCTCAAAAAATATTGTATTTTTTGTCATGTTTTTCCTCAATCGATATATTCACGGTTGTGTTGTCATTCAAAGAATGACACGGGACTTTATATGTTGTTCGAATGTTTTAAAAAAAAATCAAAAAATCAAAAAATTATTTTTGGGAGAAAGTAAAACTATGGTTTATTTTCATTTCAGGTAGTAACCCATTTTTCAAAGAAAGAACAGAGCCATGCTTTATCTCATGTTTCAAACCAATGCTCGATTCTAAAACAAATGTTTGTCATCAACATGACAAAAAGTTTAATTTCAAATATTATTCCTTCTAAAGATTCCTCTGAAAAATATTTGTAATCTTATGAAAACTCAATTGTTTTGAAAACACTTCTGACTCTATTTTTGAAAATCAAAAGAACTTATCAAGTGTCAAAATTCAATCTCATCAATCAAAACTTTGTCATTGATTGAGGGGGAGATTGATTTTTCAATTAAATCAAAAAGTGTTCTTTTCAAACAATTTGCACTTAAATGAGTAAGGTCTACTCTAAATGTTTTACAAAATATTACACAATTGGTTCCAGACCTTGGTTATTATGTTTTCAAAAGATAATTATGCATGTTTAATCAATGGAGTTTAAAGTCTCAAAATCCAATTCTTATCAGTTAAAACGCTTTCATAATCAAGTCACAAGTTCTCTTAAAGCTTTCAAAATCAATTTAAATCTACAGAGATCACAAATCTCAAATGATTTGATAATTGTGATCGGGGAGAATTTGTGATTTAAATTGAATTTAAACTGATAATTCGATAAATGGTTTCATAAGTGTTTAGCATGTTTCCTCCCCGCATGTGACAAACGATTTCAAATTTTCCATGCACATGTTGAGGGGGAGCATCTATTTTAAACCTCAAATTATTGAAACGGATGAATTTGTATCACTCTCAAATCGATTGGAAGTGATGATGATATGTTAGAAAATGTTAATCAAAAGATTGGACCTTTCATTCTTAATCTAACGATTTCAAAGATTTCTTGCCTCCATGTGCTAAACAAATTCTAAATTTTTATGCATATGTTGAGGGGAGCATTTCTAAAATATCAAAACAATTAAGATACAAAATGCTTTGATTCTATATCACAAGTATCTTGATTGATTTTCAAATGGTTTTCAATTGGTTTCAATGAAGAACTATACCAATAAGACCGACCAACTTTACTTTATGTATGGTGATATAAGGATGATAAGGTTAGGTTGAGGTCCCATGATCCGCCGGAACCGGAGGGATCTACCCAGGGACAATCCACTAGATAGTGTAGAAGTCCTTAGGTATGATGAAAAAGGAGAAAAGTGAGATATGGGAAGAGTGCGGATCGAGACAGAGCTAGTAATCGAATAAACCCAACAAGGTTCTAGTAATGAAGTCTCGTAAGCAATCAAGGGTTGAAGAATGAAATAGAATTGAATGAGAAAAGGGTGAAAACAAATAGCCCTCCATTTATTCAACCTAAGGCGTAAACCGGTTCAATTCGTATACTACTGGTGGTTACCAAGGTAACATCGGTATTGAAGACAAGACGTCATGGACCCAGTGACGCGCTGCACTTCAACTTTCCAAACCACTCAAGTTCCTCTTAAAAGGGCTTGTTTCATTCTCACGGGAACCTACATAATCTATCGACTTTCTCTTAGAGATTGTTGATATTGAAGAAGGAGACCTCTCCCTAGTCTCCGGCATAGGAACCAAATATGCACAATTGAGTCTAGAGCCACGAGATCATATAAATCTCTTTAGGACACTTTCAATGAAGACTCTCTGCTTCACACAATGTGGAAAGAGAGATTATATCTTATGAGTCCTACGCATTATCCTTGTGGTATTGCCGAAACATCTGAGTGATATGCAAACATATTCACAATGAAGATGGAAAGCCTTCTCGAGCCAACATCAAACAAGCTCCTGGTGGGTGGCATGTGAGATCTATCCAATAGATCAACCATGTGACAACCGAATGTAAACAATGGAGAGATTCAATCTTTTGAATCAATCTTGGTTCAAGTTATGGATTGACGGATACCTTTGAAAAACCGGTCGTTGTGCTTAAAAACTTTTCTTTAGCACATCGACCGTGTACTTATTTCTCAAAATAAAAGGTGTTTATGATTGATAATTGATTTTCATTAAAACCTTCATTGTATTGCAAAACAATTTCTATTGAGCAATACACGATTGTTTTTCAAATCTCTTTTCATCAATCGGTGAATCTCATTTCGCTGTTCACTCACTTCGTTGTTCTTTGAGACGTTCGGTTTGAGAAAAAGCTAGAGCAGCCGAAACCCTGTCAAGGAAATTCTTCGAATTATACATGATCACAAAAGTGCATTTGTATCGATCAACGGGAACCGTGGCCGTACCTCAATTCAATTAAAGTGATCAAAGACACTTTCGTATGATTTATTGCTAACTGTCTTATGCGGTACACCCCGACGCTGTAGCCGATCGTAATGGAGCGGTCAATTTATAGCCGCATGCTCACACAACACATTCATATCTAAAGAAATCATGATTAGTGCATCAATGACTCGAATATTTTCACTCCATGCTTCGCTACGCCGCCAATATCATGAATCAACGAAAGCTTCCGCTACTCTGATAAGAATAAATCATGATCCAGAATGTGAGCATGTCGGTCCAAAAGTCACAACATCACATTATACCAACACCACAATGGATGAGTCAGAGATTTAATGTTGTTGATGATCTCAAAGCGGCTCAAAACTCATTATCACGTGGATCGCTTAAAGACCTCCACTCAGATTATCCAAACATGCAAAAAAAAAATGAAGAATCAAAGACTACGAGCTACAGAACAAGACTCCAAGAACAATCTCAATGTAATATTTGTTTGTTTTCTATGTAATGTAATATGTGTTTGAGGTGACCTCCCTTAGGGGGAGATTGTTAGGATTTGGAAAATCCAGAGTTAAAGTGTCGGTCACCTTAAGTATATGTAATCGCTAGAAAGCTCATAGTCGTAGTTATTTTATGTTAAGTAGTATTTAGTTATGTAACACCGGGAGGACGGACGGTCTTTACCCAATCTGTATCCATGATCCTAGAGGTGCGCTTTTATGTAAGTACTATATACACTCTCTACCTTCCAAGGTAGAGAGTTGGAGCTCATAATAAGATTTTTATTTCTCTCACTAAAGTTCCCAACTCTCTTCCATTTCTCTCTCTAGAACTTTCTCTCTCTAAACATATTAAACGACCCATAGTGATTATGGTTTAGTGTGTTTGTGAAATCCTATATGTTACACCCTTTGTTTCCCTACCGTAAGCCTAACGTTACAACCCTTTAAAAGACCTCTTGGATAGTCTTTCCTAGGTGCTTACGCCAAAGCGATGGAGGTTTGATCTAGTCTCAAGCCTATGGTAATCTATGTACTAGGACCGGTTAATGAGTGTTTATCTTCCATTTCCAATTTGATATATTTCATATACACCCGAGAGATGAGAGTATCCAAACACCACTTGTGAGGTGCTAGTATGTATTTTACGTGCTTGTTATGACTTTTATGGGCTTAGATGTGTTGTGAATCGTTCTAAACTAATGCTTCATGACCCTAACTTATAAATAATTTCACAAAGCATTTGTTTGATGACAAGCAAATACCAAGTGTAGGGATATTTGATAAGGATTTAAAAGGTACACTTTGAGGTTATTTAGCCCTAATTGATCACTTTTGTATCCGTTACTACTTAATTTCGCTCATTTTCACTTTTAGGTTCCTTGAAGGCAAATTGTGGAATGACACTTATTCGACAAAAAGGCGAATATACTAAGAAAATGGCAAAAGTCAAGAATCAGCACACTTGCTGCCGATTGAAAGGGACGCGCCATCGCTAAATGCGACGCCGTCGCGACACATCTTGGAGACTCCACCGCGAGCCAAATTGCTAATTTACAAGTGACGCATCGTTTAAAAGAGTAGGGCGTCGCAACTCGTGACGGCCTAGATTTGGATCTAGACGGCGTCAGATGTTGGTAAGGCGTCACGAGCCTAAGATGAAGCCGTCACAGAGTTGACGTGGCCAAGACCTTATTTGCGCTACAAAATATCAAAAGATCACTTGTGCATACTCTATATATGCCTATTACCTTATTTGCGCTATAGAACATTGTATTTCAATTACCTTAACTGATACGCTTCAAGATCTCTAAATTCATCTTTCTCAATGATTTCACTGGGATTGAAAAGAAACAGTTTTGTTCCATGATAACCGTTTTGGACACAAATCTTGCCTGTACAAAAAATATGAATTATAATGTGCAATCGGTTATACGATATTGAAACAATTTGAGATAATTTATAGTAACACATGTGATAAGATGTTACCGTCCCAAGCTTTCATCATTGACAATTGCACAACAACCATGATTTTACCATGATCCACATTTTCTTTCAAAATTCATTAAATTGTTGAGCAAATACGCCCCACAATGTACACTTAAGCTCATTCCCCCTACAAAATATATGAATATCATAATGATGGAATAACATAGATGAATGCATTGTGTCGTTAATTAAACCAAACCAAATAGACTTATAGCACTCACTCATCATCAATAAGATTCAACGGTTTCTTTTTGCCCTTGCTCTTATTCTTATCATATATCCAACTCTTCACAGGTGGTGACATGTCCAACAACATCTGCTCACATAAAAAAGACATTAACCATTATTAGAGGATACATTTCAAGCAATCATCCTATATCCAAAAAAAAGTATTCAAATGCCATTTAACACATTATAAAAGCATGGATTAAAGTACATACCAAACTGACCATCTTCTTCAATCTGCAAATCCGTTATGGATCTGTAGTTTCTAAAATCAAATCCATACAGCGACCCAGTAAAATCAGGACAAAGTTCAACCACTGTATTGCTCAAGAAGTTGAGACGCATAGCATTGTTGACCATCCTATACTTGGGTTGTATTTTCCCAAGTGAGTATATTTCCAGCGTCACAACTACGCCTTCAACCAACTTGTGCTTGATTTGATTCACCAAGGCCATCCTGCATGTGGCCTGCATTTTCGTATTCTGTATACAAAAACATGTACCAACTATCAACTACATATGCAAACTACGACTAACAAATGGTTTAACAAAAAAAACCAAATAAGAATATTTGTGCTTACATTTTCATCCATAAGGATCATTTTCAGATTTTTCACATGCGGTTTATTGTACAATTCTTGAATCCAAGCTCTTAAAACTCGGACTCTCAAGTTAATGTTATTGTCTTTAACAAATGGGATAGATCATTGATAATACACTGAATTATATGATTTAAACCCATAATTTGACTATTTCACAATTTAAAAAAGGAAGTCAATCAATTCATCAATTTTCTTCAATAATTCCACATAATCAAATTTTAGGGTTTGTATAAGAAAAAAATATATTATAAGTCTAATTATTTTGGCAATTAATTTAAATTTCATAATACCAAAAAAAATTAACAATCAGTTAACCAACTTTAAAAAATAATTCCCCAAATTATGCTTTTAGGGGTTTTCAAAAAAATAGATGAAAATTTAAGAGACTTACATATTATCTCATGAGTTGGTAGGTTGAGATCTATACCCAAAATAGATGAAACCCTAATCGACAGCTAACAACCAACTCAAAACCGATTGAAAATCCATCAATGATAATATTCCCTTTACAAAATTAACACAATAGGATCCTTCGACGATAAGTCATCTTGCACGCGTTTCTTTTGATTTTTGGAAAGGTTCTTGAAACTGAATTGAGTGTGTTGGAGAAGATTTGAATGGGATGAATGATTTATATAACGCGTATATTAACGATGGTAATAGAGAAATCTCAGGATTTTTGTTTGAATGATTTATATAACGCGTATATTAACGATGGTAATAGCGAAATCTCGGGATTTCATTGAATAAGCGGTTTTGAATTGGTGTATGGTAGGAGTTTTGATAATGAGTTTACTAAAATAGCGCTTCATAGGAGCAGACATGATATTGTCTTTGGAACTTTGGGTTTGATAAAAAGAGTGCTTTGGGTATTTGTACTTTCTCTTCTGATTATAGAATTTTAGTCACACCATTAATGAATTTTTTTAATGCTCGTGGTTCAGATGACTTGTGCAAAAGCTTATTTTATTATATAAAATAGACTAGCAAAATTATAGGAGATATAACTACCTTAAACAAATAATATCGTCAAAAAAGGTATCACGATCTTATAAATTACGACACAAAATAATACTTTCAACAAGACCCTACGCTCTACAACGGTTATAGGCAAGGTTGCACAAAATCGTAATCGTTAGTCGGTCGGTCGACCTTCTTGTAGCTTGTAACTGGTTTAGGCGTGATTAATTGGATTGGCATTTTCGGCAAGTTTTGAGTGTTTTCGGTAAGTTTGGGTATTACAAGCAAAATTTTCCTTAAAACAACTTATAATAGATATATATACAACTACTATAAGTGATTAAAACAAGTTTACAACGAGTTATGGGTATTTCCGGTGAGTTGACCACCGTTGACCACAGTTGACCGTTTACACAAATCAAAACGATTGGTGGCCGACACGCTATGCGGCGATTAATCGGCCTTGTAAGCTTTTACTTTTACTGTATTTATTTTATTTTTTAATTTTATGCAACGCTAGTTATAGAAATTAAAAGTTACTAGGTGAGTACCCGTGCCTAGCGGCAGCGGTTTCTAGCGGCAGACAATTAACGATATGTGATATTGCCGTAAGTGTTTTGCGTACGTTCAAAATATAGACGAGTGCCCGTGCATAGCAACGGGATTTTATAGCGACAAATCGTTTTGTGTTAAAAAAAAGTTTATGGGTTATAAACGAAAAATAATAAAAGTTTGAAGATTTTGGGGAATAAACTTAATGTTTTGAAACCCGGCTCAATTCTGTCAACCGTTGAACTGCTCCGGTCGAAAAATGGGTCGATTTAAACCGAGTCAACCCGACGGGTTGGGTCAAAAATAGATCAAATTAAACCGGGTCAACCAGGTTTTCGATATATATTAATAGTTTTCTTTTGAAATATATGCTTTCAACATTTCATTTTTTAGTTTCAACTTTTCACTTTTTACTTTTTGGTTTTTCCTTTATATATAGTATAGCAGTAAATCCTACAAGCGCGTAGTACTTGTGACGCATTAAACCGAGAAATAGATTTCGATGAGACCTGATTCACCAGTTTGTATCGGTTTCAACGGGTCCTCCCTAGTTCGTTTTCGGATGACTTTTATTGGTTAACCGAACTGGTGGCGACACCGGTTCCTTGTTGAACCCGTTGGTCTGGTCCGATTTTCAAAACTATATGTACCATCAACTTGTTAGCTTTTATGAAGCTTTGTGTCTTTTATTAATTTGTATAATGTGTATAATAACATGTACTTTTCATTTTATGGTGTTTTAAAAATAACATTAATTAGTGTGTTTAATTATTTTATATTTTGTATTATGTTGTAGCTTGTTTAAATTGTATATTGCGAAAAAAATTATTCTACTTTTTAGTAAGAGGTGTATTAATTGGTTGTTTTAAATTTGGTATATATGCTTTTAATTGGTTGTACAATGTGAATAAATTATTGTACTTTTAAGTAATTGGGTGTTTTAATAAGAATATTAATTACACAAGAGTTAGGATCAAATGAGAAGAAAAATTAAAATAAAAAAGAAGAGAAGAAACCACAACCACACATTTCAGATGCACCTATTAAAATAAATGCATCTCCCCTTAAAAATCTCCCCCTTATTTGAAATGTGTGGCTAGAAATTATTCTTATTCTTCTCATTTTAGTTTTTCTTCCTACCGGATTCCTTCCCACACACACAATACATTTATCTCACCTTTGACTTTTTCAAAATTTGGCCGTTTTTCTATTATATGTAATATAGATACCCTAAACAATTAAAGGCAAAGACTCGTCATCCAAATCCAATACATAGAAGTAAGACAATTACCCACTATAAAGTATGAAATTTGATAAAAACCAACTATGACTCAAACAAATTGAACCAGAATCGGTGAAACTTCAAACCAAACACTTATGGAAATGAAGTTGTACCAAGTTTGGCAAGTAAAGACGGTTTCATAAAGTATAAACTTAGATAAAATATGAAATTTGAGAAAGCAAGACACATGTCGTGACGACCATAACGCTAACGTCAATTAAGGCTTTTTATAACGAGGTTTGCTAGAATCGAACAAGATTAACAAAAAGGCATCCACGCAATGATGTGACATGATAATTTTGACCACTCATTGACTTTTTTCGTTTATAACTCTCTTTTCTTATAAGAAATTATTTTGTTACATATCATTGTGTGAATTTTTATTTTTATTTTTTTTATTTATTATTTATTTTCTTTTCTTTTTTTGTAAATTTTGCATGATTCTGGAATTTCTTTTTTATAATCGAGCACAACTTTCTATGTTCAAATTTAGGGTGCGTTTGGTATCCCACTATGGGAATAAATCTATAACTTTGAAAGTGATTAATGTTGTTTGGTTGGCATAAGGCCCATTACAATGGAATGAGGATACCCATGATATGTAGGTTTCCTCATAGGAGTATGATCTGGTGGGTATGTGGATACCCATGAAAAGTGATATCTACATACCAATTTCCATTCCACTTTATTCTCAAACCTATACCTATATTGATTCCATCAAGCATACCAAACGCACCCTTAAATAAGATGTTGCATTAGATGATTATTTTGTTTTTCTTTAGGAGTACAAATTAATTCGTGGTTTATTGTGTAACTTATGCTTTACTGTTTTTAAGAAATGCAATTATTATAATATGCATTATTAAAGTTTTAATTGTACATATTAGGAGCTTTATAATAAGACGAATTTTAGATTTCAATAACTTTTTTAGACAGTAAAAGTGGATATTGACATCGGCTTAAAACAATATCGAGTAACTCAAACACTAATAAGACACTCTAACGATAAATGTTAAGAGTTTCAATAGAAAGTCTCAAGTTCAAGTCATGTTAGCTGCAACTTTAGCCATATATAATCTATAAATGTGGAGCTCGTGATTTATCAGGCTTCATGAGTCTTGTGAGATAATTTGTAGAGCTCAAAGTTTACTTGATATGTTATCGAACCGAAATTGATTCGAGGTAATTTTCTTTATAAAAATAAAAATTCAAAGTAATTTTTTAGATAGAAATCTTTTCAAACTCATTTACATGGTAGATCATTTTAGTAAATATTGTGACTAGAGTTATACAAGTGACTTCCAAATTTTACTTGAAATAGGACCATTTCTTGCTTGAGTTATTTGTTATTGACCAACATGACCTATTATATTTAAGTTAGACGATCACTTGTGTATAACGACGACTGTGTAAATGAGCGTTAATTTGTATGTATGATTTACATTTTTTTTTTATTTGCACACTCATAGTACAAGTTTTCAATGCAAAATATAAAAGGGTTACAGAGGCACCCCCTAGGATTATAATAGGGGGTGTTTGTGTATTCTCTCTCCCCATCAAATCAATTTAATTAGGGAGTGTTTGTGTATTCTCTCTCCCCATCAAATCAATTTAATTGTCAAAGAAGGTGCAGAGAAAGTCAAAGAAGGCGCTGTAGCATCAATAATAATAAGCGTTGTACCATTTTTTTAATTTAATTGTGTAGTGTTGTGTATATATATAGTGTATTTAATTTGTGTAGTGTTTTTATATGTATAGTGTATTTAATTGTGTAGTGTTTTTATATGGTATTTATTTTACGTTACTTTTTATAAACTTGTGTAGTGTTTAGGTATATGTATAGTCTATTTATTTGTGTAGTGTTTTTATATGTATAGTGTATTTAATTGTGTAGTGTTTTATATGGTATTTATTTTACGTTACTTTTTATAAACTTTTTATAAACTTTTTTTATAAACTTTTTTTATAAACTTTTTATAAATTTTTTTTATAAACTTTTTTTATAAACTTTTTATAAAAAGTTTATAAAAAAAAGTTTATAAAAAGTTTATGAAAAAAGTTTATAAAAAGTTTATAAAAAAGTTTATAAAAAATTTATAAGAAATTTATAAAAATTTTATAAAAAAGGTTTATAAAAAGTTTATAAAAAAAGTGGAGTAGAGATGACATTAATAATCTTCATGTGGAGTAGATTTCGATTGTAATATTAAAACATTTGTTGTTTGTCTTGTTAATGTTTTATTGTTATTGTTTAATTAAATGGAAACAATACACAAATAATACACTATACATATAAAATACTACACAAATTAAATATACCACACAAATAAATACATTATCATTATAAAAACTATTCTATAAATTAAATATATCACACAAAATAAACTTACACTGTGATTAAATAAATAAAATAAAAGGAAAAGAATTACTGCCATATGGCGGCGGGCCCCATGCCTATGGGTAGGGGTGTTATCTGGTCGGGTTATCGGGTTGTCGGGTTTATCAGGTCGGGTTGAGTCGGGTTTTGAGTTTTTGAAAAGTGACCCGCAACCCGACCCGATAAGAAATCGGGTTATCGGGTTCGAGTATTTATCGGTCGGGTTAAGTCGGGTCGGGTGATTCGGGTTATCGGGTCACTTTTACTAGTGTACTTATTTGACTATTTTAGGTGATCCATAATGATGAATTACACATTATAATTCCATATATGACTACTGGTATTGTTAGTCTATCAGTGTTTTTATATGGTACTATATATGAATTACAGATTATATTGCAAAAGGCCTGTATTTTACTACTGGTACTATATATGAATTACGCATTACAGTTACACACTATAACTCCATATTTGCTACTGGTAGTCTAGTACTATAGGGCTTGTTTCTTTTTTTTTCTGGATTAAGTGGGTGCAAATTTCATTAATAAGTCTTAATGGGGAGGGGCGGCTGGTTCTATATGTATAGGCTATTTAACGAGAAACATATTATATGTAATGGCATGGCTATCTCCCCATTAAGACTTATTAACATAAAAAAGAAACACCCACTTAGTCTTTTATACTAGTATATGAATTACACATTACTATATATACTAAATGTGGGGGAAGAAAACAGTAACAAGCAAAGGCATTAAATGCAAACTTTCCTAAATTGGCAGAAATAATCCCTGATGTTTAAGTGGCGTTGCAAAATTAGTCCTGCGGCATTAATTGCTATCTATATCAATGCAAAAATAGTCCACTAAGGTTTAGCCGGCGTTGCAAGGTAAGTCGCGTAGCAACATTAATTGCAACTTTCCGAGTTGGCGAGAAATAGTCCCTTGATGTTTAAGTGGCTGCTGCAAAATAAGTCCTACAAGGCATTAATTACTATCTATACCAACCTGGCAAAAATAGTCCCTAAGGTTTAACCGACGTTGCAAAGTAAGTCTTGTAGAATTAATTACTAACTATAGCAACTTGGCAAAATTAGTCCCTAAAGTTTAAGTGTCATTCTTTAAGTAAATTCGGCCAAGAATTGATCATTTAAATGTGTTTTTCCCCTCGTTATATCTATTAGTCTAGTACTATTAGTCTTTTATAACTCCATATATCTACGTAGAACCATCCATGATGCAAACATTTATAAACCATTCCAAACGTCCCATGCATAGTGTCCGGTATGGCTTTTAAAAGTATTTTATTTTAAAAATTAAAAATTAATTTTCGGGTCTTATCGGGTTGACCCGATAATATTAAATATCTAACCCTAACCCGACCCGATAACACTATCGGGTTATCGGGTTCGGGTCAAAACAACCCGACAAGATTTTTTAACTCGATTTAACCCGACGATAAAAAACTTTATCTTAGGGTTTGGGTGGTGGCAACCCGGCCTACTTACGTACCTCTACATGGGGTGCGCGGGCTTGTTTTGTGAGGTGCCGCAATATCTCAGCCCATATAAAAATAGTATAACTATCTCATGCGATAAATGAAGTGTCCCCGGTGTAAACCAAAAATGTGCAAAGCATTTCTCTATTTTTTTTTAACGCATGATCCAAAAACAGACGTCCCATTTTTGTCACTATTCACACACCCAAATTGTGCATGTCCTAATTTACTACTCATCCGCCTGCAATATTTGTAATCTACTCACCAAACTTTCCGAATCTTTTCCTTCTATAATGACAATCCACTTGCTGATCACAGTACTCAACCTTCAACTGATCAATGGCTACTGCTTACGTCATCATCATCTTACTCATCCTCCTATTACCGGCGGAGACTCGATCGTCAACCGTCGGAGTTGAATACGTTTCGAGACTTATCGAAATTCAGGACCGTGAAAAAGCTCCGTCGTCTGTACAGGTTTCTGCTGTTAGAGATGCTGTTGACCGGTTTATTCCTTCGCATTCTTCTAGCTTTGATTTTCAGATTGTCACCAAGGTATATTATATATGTCGTCTTAATTACCGTTTAAATTTAGGTCAAGTCAGTTTACTGATTGATTATTGTGTATTCATGTCGATAAAATTGGATATCGTTGAATGTGTTGTGATATATTTATATTTGAGTATGTGAGTGATAGTATCTGCTTACTTAGCTTGGTTACGGATAATAAGCTAATCAGCTATGATTCTGTTAGCTTATGTTATGATTTTGTTAAGTTTCGTTACATTTATATAAAATATCGCCGTCAAAAAAGTAGGGGCGGTCGAATCGATGCGGTCAGGGTTGGAGTTTTGGTACAATCTCTACCCAAACACGATACGTCGATACGTTTATTAATCATGTCAATAAACTCAACCCTAACCCAAGCCTGCATAACATGTGTACCTGTTTGTTACCGTTTAACCTATTTAAATATGGGGAAGAAGGTTGATGATTTTTCAATTCAACAATTTAAGTTCAATAATGATATAATGATTTAAAAAAATGATGAGATAAGATATAAATAACTTTACAATAATTGCAATAAAATACTTAAACAGGTTCGTAGGTTGACCTGTTAAATACTTACTCAACCCAAACACGACCCGTTTATTAAATGGGTTAGATTGGTTGACCTGTTATTGACCCAAACTTGTTTATCTTCAACACAAACCTGTTTAATTTCGCGTCGGGTTCGTGTCGGTAATCGTGTCGTGTCGAGAATTGCCGCCCCTAAAAAAAGACAGACGACATATATTAGAAGTAATGTATGATACATGATGTATCATATCCGATCTCTCTCTAAATTAGTTTAAGTTTTTGGAATGGGTGTTACTGCATTTACTATACACTCTCGTGTAATTTCTTTGTTGCGTGTTGCGTCTATGGGAGCTATAATTTCTTGATTCATTCTAATGAACAATTCTCTTGGATAGGCTAATTAACTAATTAATAGCATTTGACTATCTAGCTGTCAAATTATATGTTGCCTACTTAGCTTCTTCAATATACACAATACAACAACAACAACAAACCCAAATCACGCCGGGGCGGGGTATAGGGGAGGTAAAATGTAGACAGATCCTACCCCTGCCCCAGGATAAATCCGGGAGTAGAGGCTGCTTCCAACGAGACCTCCTGCAGTGCGGTGTGCGGGTGAGATAGGAGAAGAGAAGAAAGCAGAAGACAATAAAAACAACAAGCACAAGCATGAACGAAAGTAAAAACAAAGCAACAGGGCACAGGGGAGAGCACAGGCAAAGGAACATAAACAAGAACAAACAAAAAACAAAGGAACAAAGCCTTAAGAAAGCAAGTAGACCAAAGCAGACCAAAGGGAGCAGCATAGATCAAGGCAAAAAACCAACAACGCAAGAACCTAAAGGAAAGGCAGAGCATAGAAACAAGGCACCAAAACAAAAAAGCGAGGGGCAAGAAAAGCAAGCAAACCTAAGAAAAACCAAGCTAAAGCAAACAACGGCCTAGCGGGGCCTACTAGATCAGCGAGCAAAAGAGGGGTGCCAAAGACCGATGCGTGGCAGGAGCCAAGCTGACCAAGAGGCGCTTCAAAGCCTAACACACCAAAACCGCCTAAACCCCCAAGGACCCTAGCCAAATCTAACAGCAGATCCTAATCCTATCTCTCCACTCCTTCCTATCCGAGGTCATGTCCTCCTCGCAAGAAGCTCAGACATATCGGCTTAAGTCTATCTTCCCACCGAGATCGGGTCCGCCTTCTTCACTCCATCTACTACTAGGCCTCGACCGCTTCTAACCGGCGATGTTTGAGGCCTCCTCACGACATGGCGAACCACCTCAACCTACCTTACTCATCTTGAGATAATATTTCCGACTTCAAGTTTTTCTCTGAAAACTCCGTTCGGGATCATGTCAAGCAAGGTTTTACCACAAGTCCATCTTAGCATTCTCAGTTCGCCACCTCTACCACGTTAGCATGGGCCTGGAGATGGGCCAACACTTCGGATCCATAACGAGCATGGCGGAATTATCGCCACTCTATAAAATTTCCCTTTAGCTTTAATGGGACGTTCTGCACGAGGAGGACTCCGACGCCATACTACATTTAGCCCGACCGCTACGATCCGGTGGGTTACGTCCCTCATCTATCCTCCCCGATTTGTGAATCATGAACCTAGATATCTAAAAGACTCCGGTGGCGGGATGGATCGTCGCAGCGAATATCCTCGTGTGGTGGCTGCTCGCTTCTCCCAGGCACATCGTATTGATGCTTATCTCTGCTTTCACTTTGAAGGCGTTGTCTTCAGAGCCTCCTTGCCTTCCGAGTCGATGTTTAACCCCGCCGTGATTCGCCACCAATACAATGTCAATTAGAAGAAAAATCATGCTCCACGGGATGCCTTCTTGAATCCCTCGAGCTAAGTCATTCAGGATCAAAGCAAACGGGATGCCTTCTTCAATATACACAATGTTATGAGCTATTGAGCTAACACATCTGCGAATCACACTCGGAATGATATTTCATCGGATTAAAGGCATTTGGAGTGCTAATTTGGGCATTACATCCATTACTACTATATTGCGCAACTTAGGCGAATTTTGTTTTACTACTATTTTGTTTTTTCATGCTTAACTTACTAAAAAAATGTAGGGAATAATTGCAAAAATGTAGGCAAAAATGTAAAATGCATATATATCCCTCCCGAAGTGAATAATTGCATATATATATATATCCTTTGTACAAGTTTTTTATGCACATTTTACAATGGTTTTTATGCATGCTTTGGATATATATGCAATTTTGCATTTTCGGGAGGATATATATGCAAAAGCCCCCCTACTATGTATTACAGTGATATAATTATCTGATTTTTGTTCCAAAATTAATGTGCAGCGGCAATGCTTGTTGATGTAACATACATGATTTAAGCTTTCAGATTAGTCATGACATTCTGATATGTAAAAGAACAGGCATTTGGCAGTAGCAGAATTTAGGCTGCATTATGATAATCTACTAGTAGTTGTTTCTGGGCTAAATTAACAGTTTCAATGCCTCTAGAGTTATCACATTATCAATCACGAACAAACTAGTATTTGACACATTTTTGTATGTGATATAGTTCTTTATGTGTAGTGTTAAAACGATAAATAGTCTTATAACCAAACTTTCGCCCTGCTGTATGGTTATCTGTAGGAGCGTTGTGGTGGAGTATCCTGCTTTTTTATAAGCAACCATCCTTCTTCGCACTTGTCGGGTGCCCCTGAAATTCTGTATGGTGCTTCTTTCATTACTTGTACACGTCTTAATTTTATTTTTGGTTCTGGTCAGTGGCGGAACTTGACCGGTATTCGCGAGGGGAGGGGGGGCGAAATCATAGTTTTATTCAAACGAGAAACGTAAAGTAAACGAGTTTTTTCATGATAGTAAGTAGTAGACGTGGCATAAAATTTAGAGTGACAAACAAGCATTTAATTAATATATAAAACTATTCCTCCAAATTATCTTGATGTTAACAAGATTTATGAAATTACAATTAGAATACATATAGTAACAACAAATTTTGGGGGGCCAGGACCCTCCCTAGCCCCTTCAAAGTTCCGCCAATGGTTCTGGTTACAAACTTTCAAGGGTCTGAAAAACTTCTGGTGTTCACGGATCAATGTATCATCAGACCCTTAACATTTTGTCTATCCCCGCGAGTAGACACCAGACTGTGTTGGCAGTTCATTATTTAGAAGTATGTAGGTTCATCATATGTTGTCAAACTTTTGTAGTCCTTTTTATGATAAGGAATCTAATAATTGGAAATGTTGATCAGAATAAGCGGTGTCACGGGAGTCGAACTATTGACTGGTCTTCATTGGTACTTGAAAAACTTGTGCGGGGCACATATATCATGGGATAAAACTGGTGGTTCACAACTATCTTCTGTACCTAAGGCAGGGTCTCTTCCTCGTATGAAAGATGATGGACTTCTAGTACAGAGACCTGTTCCCTGGAATTACTACCAGAATGCTGTCACATCTAGTTGTAAGCTCGTTTTTTTAACATAAATTTGTGAAAATATTCTTGAAGCTTACTGTTCGAGTCTGCAAATATATGATATGGTTATTGTTTTCCAAGATACATTCGCCTGGTGGGACTGGCAAAGATGGGAGAAGGAGATTGACTGGATGGCTCTGCAAGGCATCAATATGCCTTTGGCATTTACTGGGCAGGAATCTATCTGGCAAAAAGTATTTGAGGTATTTACTTTCCTCATATTGTTCATCCTACTTGAAATTTCTGTATGAATATATGACATGATTGAACAAGATGACTACATTATATCTGCCCAAATTTGTCTTTTGAACCTGGGTACATTATTTACTTCCTTGGTTCTTTTTGCAGAAATTTAATATTAACAATACAGACTTGAACGATTTTTTTGGAGGTCCGGCTTTTCTTGCGTGGTCCCGTATGGCCAACTTGCATGGGTGAGCGTTGTTTGCTTATTCTATTCCATGATCATGAACCGGACTTTTACCAGTCTGATATATGTCCGTGTCCCTTTAATGAACAATATTACTGAGTCTTCACTTAAATGTTTCTTCTAAATCTTATACTACGTATTTGACATTTTCCATATTAATTGCAGATGGGGTGGGCCACTACCTCAAAGTTGGCTAGATCAACAACTCGCAATGCAGAAGAAAATTCTTTCTAGAATGTATGAGCTCGGAATGACTCCAGGTACACCACTACACTAGATTGTTCGGATCATTCATCTGTCACTTTCTTAGTACCACAGATTTTTTAATGAATACAGGTTCAACAAGGAGTAAGTCAGGAGACAATAATTTTTGTAATCTTACTATATATTCTCTCTTACTAATGCTCATATTTTTTTTGTAGTCCTACCAGCCTTCTCTGGAAATGTACCTGCTGCTTTGAAGAATGTATATCCATCAGCAAAGATAACACGTTTAGGGAATTGGTGGGTATTTGTTTTCTTTGCATTCGATGTCGATGGTCATGATCATGAAATTGAGAAGGTTAAACACAGTCAATTTCCCGTGTCAAAAGAGAAAAATAATAATAAATAAATAAAAACAAACCACCTAAAGCTCACAGTATTCATCTTATTGTTCAACTGTGAATTGCTGCAACTCATCTATTAAGGAAATTGCTATTATTTGATTCCTTCTAGGTTTACAGTTGACAGTAACCCTAGATGGTGTTGTACTTATCTCCTTGATGCCACTGATCCCTTGTTCATCGAGATTGGGAAAGCATTTATAGAGCAACAAGTCAAAGGTGAGTCTGTACAAATTTTATATTATCATAGTCATTTTATCTAGTAATCTGAAGCACAGAAAGCTTTTCTACTATTTTTAATAGTGGAATTACTTCTTGTTTCCAGAGTATGGACGGAGTAGCCACGTATACAATTGGTAAAAGTTCTCATCATATTCTTTAGCTGTCATGCTTTACATAAACTGTATGATAAGGAATGCTCTAAGGTCATCTGTATTTCTTATTTTATACCGGTATTTGGCTGGCTAATCCTGTAGTAACTTCATATATTACGAATATACCATGATGTTCATTCATATTTAACTTGTTACAGTGATACATTTGATGAGAACACACCACCAACAGATGATCCAGAATACATTTCTTCGCTGGCTGCTGCAATTTTTAAGGGAATGCAAAGTGGTGATGAAGATGCTGTTTGGTTAATGCAGGTAAACAACCCAAAATACATGTTTATCAGGGCAAATATCTTTCCTAATCAAATATTATGTTACTTATAAATAATTTCTGTCCACAGGGATGGCTGTTTGCATATGATCCATACTGGAGGCCTCCACAGATGCAGGTATCCCTACCTATCCAACCCAGTACACCTTGATTTTCCAATCTTGCATCATCTATTTGTATGCATAAGTTAAGAATGCATAAATTTTCATAGTGAATCAATTAAGGGATATATCAGAGTTTGGGTATAAATGTATGATCGAGTATCACATATTAAGGTTATGTAATTTGATTGTAGCATGCTTTTAAAGTGTATTCATTTTAAATTAGTTTGTATAGTAAGAGCTTGTAGATGTCTCTAAGTGAATGTAATCATGATACTTGGTACATAACTACATACTATATGCATCAATGTTCTGTTCCTTGTGTTGTTTTGTTGTCTGATGTCAAATGACTTGTTTTCTTCTCTTAGGCACTTCTACATGCTGTTCCTATTGGGAAAATGATTGTTCTTGATCTTTTTGCTGAAGTCACACCAATTTGGACTACATCGGATCAGTTCTATGGTGTTCCTTATATCTGGAAAGTTACATTTTTTTTTCTTTTGAGCCTTAAATGATAAGTTAACATGTAGATCCTTAGCATATTGATGATACATATTCCGTGCCTATTGCTGTTTTTCTTATTTAGACTACTATTTGCTGCTACACAGGTGTATGCTGCATAATTTTGCAGGGAATGTCGAGATGTATGGTGTTTTAGATTCTGTAGGATCTGGACCTGTTGAAGCTCGTATTAGCAAGAACTCAACAATGGTAAGGCAATTGTCTTAGCTCTTGCTTTTACCCTCTTTTTCAGAAACTACAGGTGTATGTAATTCGTTATCAATGCAACCCTGATTACCTGCTGTTTTAGGTTGGTGTTGGAATGTCAATGGAAGGTATTGAGCAGAACCCTGTGGTTTATGATCTGATGTCTGAAATGGCATTTCAGCGCAACAAAATTAATGTCAAGGTAGCACAAGCTTTGCCTTTTAACAAATGTAATAAGAATGTAAACAAGTCAATTTGAAGTTGAACATATTTACTAGATCCAAAATAAGTACATATGAAGGAAATCAGAAGATTATGCTTTGAAAGTATCTAGTTTTACTGCTGATGCTTATTATTAATTATATGAATTTCATCTAGGCATGGGTTGATTCATATCCAAGTAGACGATATGGAAAATTTGTTCCGTCATTGCAAGAAGGATGGAACATATTATATCACACAGTTTATAATTGCACTGATGGTGCCTATGTAAGTAATTTTTTAAGTCTTTTGAATACAATATAGCAGGAGACGACATATTGTATTTTGGATTTTATGTTGGTAAACTATGCAGGATAAAAATAGGGATGTGATAGTTGCATTCCCAGATGTTGATCCATCCTTTC
Organism: Chrysanthemum makinoi; assembly: GCA_910596185.1. Classification (NCBI taxonomy): domain Eukaryota; kingdom Viridiplantae; phylum Streptophyta; class Magnoliopsida; order Asterales; family Asteraceae; genus Chrysanthemum; species Chrysanthemum makinoi. The sequence goes on along the minus strand of OU343220.1, from coordinate 278,581,854 downwards.
TTTCTAAGCCACAAATGTATGGAAGACGTTATCTCAGGTCTGCAAATCGTTTTTCGAAGAGGAATTCTTTAAAAGACGAGGATGAAGCTTTTGACAAACCCCATTTGTGGTACTCAACTTCTGAAGTTATACGTGCACTAGAACTTTTCACCGAAGGTGGTAGTGAACTGTCAGGGAGCAGCACATATAGGTGAACCATTATTACTATCTCATAAGTTCTGTCAATTTTCTATACTCCCAAGTCCCGGCCATGAAGCTTGAGATAATAATAATTACAGTAGAAATAACATGATAGGAACATTTGAGTTTGTTTTTTTAAATAGCCGCACATCTAAGTATTTGCATATGTCTTACTTTCAGGTATGACCTTGTTGACTTGACAAGACAAGCATTAGCAAAGTATGCCAATGATCTGTTTCAGGATATCATTGAGGCCTATGATTCACATGATAGCAGTGGTGTTGCTCACCTTAGTGAAAAGTTTCTTGACCTTGTGGATGATATGGATACACTCTTAGCTTGCCATGACGGGTTCCTACTTGGACCTTGGTTAGAGAGCTCAAAGCAACTTGCTGTTGACAAGGAACAGGAGAAACAGGTAAGATGGATCGTTAACTATCATTTTACTTGATTCTCGATCAATAATGTCTCATGAATTTTAACTTTGTATCAAAACAGTACGAATGGAATGCAAGAACACAAATCACAATGTGGTTTGATAATACAGAGGAGGAAGCTAGTCTGCTCCATGATTATGGTGAGTCCAAAAGAGATGTTGCTTTCTAATTTTTGTTAATTGTAATGGTGGCGGGTAAAACTTTTACGATTGCCATACATCACATGAAACTGCAACATTTTGCACACACTACAGCATTTTTTGTGGGGCACCCATTAAGTCTGATAATTCACACTATTGGCTACGACTCCAACATTTTACTTACTTATTGTGCAGGAAATAAATACTGGAGTGGACTTTTACGAGACTATTACGGCCCTCGAGCAGCCATATATTTTAAATATTTGATAGAAAGTTTGGCAAAGGGAGAAAAGTTTAATTTAAAGAGTTGGAAGAGAGAATGGATCAAGCTTACAAATGACTGGCAGAATGCTAGGGATGTGTACCCTGTCAAAAGTGAAGGTGACGCCCTCAGTACAGCGCAGTTTCTTTTCGACAAATACTTGCGTAGTTCTGCTGGTATAAATTATCATTGACTGCTAATTGTCAAGTGTGTTAATCTTGTGGTACAGTCAAATTGCTCTCTTTAGAAATTAAGAGTCATGATCAACTTTCTATAAAATGAAAAATGTCTGTTCCCATGACTAGGCAAAACTTGAGCCATTGCTGACATGGATTTCTCTATGCTTTCTAGAAGTATTAGGTTTAATGAAATTTTGTATTGAAACGGTCAAAGTTATCACAGTTTGAAGGTCAAAGTAGCTAAAATGATTGTCTTTGGTAAAAATGAGTGTAAATTCTTATAAAAAGAGGTAAGAGGAAGGAGAAAAATAGTACATATGTTATCATTTTATCCTTAAGAGAGCCAGGTATGGTAAAGACTAAAGACAAATGTTATTCGTCTCTGCATCACTTTTCCAATAACACACTAACAACTAAAATACCTTCCCCACCAAAAAACCCGATGACACTTGTAGATCTAAAAAAACACGAACGACAATAGGTTGGTGGAATGGTTGGGGCCGAACGGTGGCACCCACGGTGCACTAATGGCGCCGTTGTTGGTCATCAAAGGGACAAACGGCGTGTTGTTTGTACCCCATACCAAGCAAGTAAAGATGATTTAAACCATAACAACTAGGGACGACATGTCCTATACTCCTATTCGATGTAAAAGTTTACTTTTTTTTTTTTTTTTCTTGACTATGATTAACGACCAAACGTATAAGTCAATCAAAGATGTAAAAGTTTACCTTTTTTTTGTTGACTATGATTTTTAACAATGACCAAACGTAGAAGTCAATCAAAGACATTTCGATGTTGATTAGGGAAGTTCCAACAACTTTGACACGTCTAACATACATAATCTTATTGGTGTTTGCTATAAAATTGAATAAACAAATCAATAAAAGTGTTCTCCCCCTTTGCAAAACATAATGTCAAACATTTGATTTGATACAGTATTTTACTTACTGTTTAATCATGTATTTGAAATAAACTAACAGGGTACCCGCGCGTTTACCCTGAAATAAAATTTTGCGATAAATAATGTATTTTAGTTTATTATGTTTTTTTTAACAATAAATTTACGGATATCAAGAATTTCATTATAGCCCGTGCGTTCGGGCTTTCGAACCGTTGCCCGTGTTAAAACCGCTTTCGAGAACCCCGTTTGGTCCGCACCGTTCGAGCTCAAGCCCATTTGGCCGTTGCCGTTCGGCTTGAATATTTGTATAATGTGCTTTATTATTTGTAGTAGTGAAATTTAATGCAGGAATTGTGTTTAATTTGGTTTACAATATGCTTGATAATTTGTATTTCTTATGTAAGGAGTGTTTTAATAACTGTATTAATTGTATTTATTGATCAGTTAAATAATTGACTACATTAAATAGCATTAATGTGGTGTTTTGTTGTACACTATGTTTCTTGTCTTGTACGTCTGAAAATTATGTGCATTAAAGTGTTGTACACTATGTTTCTTTTCTTGTAAGTAGTAGTCAGTATAGTCATTAATAACATTGACCACTTTAATAGCATTAATTTTGTATGTCTGAAAATTACATCATGCTTATTTTGTTGTACACTATGTTTATTTTGTTGTAAATCTGAAAATTGGTTGCAGCTATTGTACATTGTGCTTAAATGGTTGTAATTTTTGGTGAAGGTGTGTTTTTAATAGCATTAATTTTGTTTGATAGAATTTTAGTCCTAAAATGACACCACGCTTTATTTTGTTGTACAATATGCTTACTTTGTTGTAATTCGGAAAATTAGATGCATTAAAATGTTGTAAACCATGTTTAATTTTTTGTACGTCTTAAAATTAAGAGTGAGGTGCCTTCGTGCATTATAAGTAGTATAGATAATAGCAAATTGAAAGATGAAATAACACTAATCTCATCTTTTAAACTAACTATTCAATATCCAGTAATTATAAATAATTCACATAATAGAAATTATGTATCATTATTTTAGTGAAAAAAGGTGAATATATATTACTTATCAACATTTTTAACAAATAGCAAGATGAAAATGGACATGTCCCAAATTCACTTGAAATACAAAAGATTTATGGCTAAGGTTAAAGGGACCGATCATCACCCCTCACCATTAATATCAGTGTCAACTCAATTTTTTCTCTCTTCTCACTTTCTCTCACCTTTCACCCGTTTTAGTCAATTTCCCTCACCTTTCATAAAAATACACAATTTATACAAATATACCACACTAAATATCTCACGCACATTTACAAAACAAATAAAAAACATTACTTTTAGAATTGTGCCCCACATTTTTGTAACTCTCACTACGATGAGCCGGTCACCATACAAATGCAATTTAGCCGTGACATGTATTTGTTGTTTTGGTTGGTGGCGCGTGAACTAAGACGAATGGTGAATGGGTCACTCCCACTCTGGATAGTCTAATACAATACAACTTACAAACTCAAAACAATGATATAATACATTACAAACTGGAAACAATGATGCAATACATTCAACAATCCAAACTAATGACTTAAATTCACCCTTATTTTTCACCGAATCGTAATCTCATGACTACATTTCCCCCTCGTTTCAAACTTTCAATCCTGCACAGGCCAGACAAGTGAACTTCATCTTTACACTTAATTACTTAAATTATGTACCACGAGTAAGCAATAATATAGAGCATAATAAACTATTGTGCGCATGGCGAAATGGATTTTGTAGATGTGGAGTAGCAAGATGAACAAGTGGAGTAATTATTTATAACTAGCAGAATGTGACATGCGCAGGGACGGAGCCAGGGGGTCCCGCGGGTGCCCGAGACAATTATGGATTTTTTCGATGTAGTGTTAATTTTATAAGAAAACATCGATTTTTCTCAAATGTATCTTAAATGACCCCGTTTCATCGAAATGTGTTTATATATTACGGTTCAAAAAAAATTGTGCACCCGGTCATATTTAGTCCTGGCTTCGTCACATGCGATGGTATTAGAAAGCGAAAACGAAATAGTGGTCGGTGGTAATAAACAATAAAGACGTTAATATTTCAATATTTCACGTATTTTTTATAATTTAAATATATATCTTAAACCATTAATCATTAATCGAAAATAATTACACTATCGCGAGGAGCATTTAATTATCTTTCTATAAACGAGCACTTTAATATATTTTCGACAAACCTTTTTTTTCACGTTTTTACGTCATTTTTTTTAAATATTTTTTCGTTGTTGAAACTTGCATGAAAAATCACATGTGATTAAACACTAATTTGAATATTCTAATAATATCACATATGATATTAATGTTAAATCACTTATGATATGTAATAAACTCATATGTGATTTAACACTAGTATCACATATGACTTTATTAGTATATTCAAATTAGTATTTAATTACATATGATTTCTTAATGCAAATTTCAAGCAACCAAAAAAAAACAAAAAAAAAATAATAATAATTTTTAAAGTATATTAAAGTGTCTATGTATATAAAGATAATTAAATACTCATCGTGATGTTATATTTTTTTTCGTTTAACAATTAACGGTTTAAAAGAAGAAGAAAAAAATGATAAAAATAAGTTTTTAAAATTGTTATGATTAATCTCATTAATTTATCAAATAAATATGAAATACGAAGATTGATCATGAGATGTTGATCTTTAATCAAAGTAAAAAGGTACCATTATGTATACAATTTTAGAAGGTAAGGTTACTAATTACTTGGTTAAAACGAGCTTCAATAATATAACTTGCTCAACCCATTAACATTAGGTGGAACCAATATGAACTCTTGGGTGTTGAATCACTTTGTGATCAAACTCACTTCATGTGTTAATACAAATAAGCCGTAAAAACGTTTATTTATATTTTACGATCTTTTAATGTTTTGTCGATAACAAACGTAAAATCATTTTAACGAAACAAATAAAATACGTAAATGGTTTGAGCCAATAGTTTTCTAACACACTTACGTTTTCACATAAAACACTAAAACAAGTATAAGTGATTTTATGATTTAGTATTACATATGTACAACAACTAGTGTTTACATGTTTGGGTAAATATACACATAACTAGTATGTAGTATATTGGGTAATGTAAATGGGTAGAAACTTAAGTATTTGACCCATTGACCAAATACATTGAATGTAGTTGGGTAAAACCCAAAGTCCAAGACCCATACCCAATGTCTAGATACATTGTACCTTGGTGGGCACTCAAAACCATGGACTAGATGCATTACATCTTGTAGATACATTGAATCTACTTGGTACCCATAACCCATAACCCATAACCCATAGTATTGATCCATACCCATTTGACTAGGTGCATTGCACTCATGAGATACATTGTATCTAATAAGAAACCCATGGATCAACCCATAACCCATGACCCATGACCCATAACCAAAATACCCATGGGCAAAGAGGAACGTCCCACGGATCCTTAGGATTACACTAGACGGATCCCTTGTGGGAGGGATCCGTGGGATCCGAGGAACAATAAGCATTTCTCCTCTATAAATAGTGGGCCGTTTCTTCCTTTTGGCTCACCACTTTCACACATACTTTCTCCAAGTATTGTACCTCTCTAACCACTGATCCTAAGGGATCTTTCTATGTAGTTTGTCTTTTGTTTTTGTGTGGTTCTCTAGGTTCCTCTTAAAGGCGAGATCACCACTTCTTGAAGTCGAGCAAGCTCAAGTCCATGAGTTGCCATACTTCGTCATCATCAAGACTACTGAGGTTCTCTTGTTGATAGTTCTTTCTTTCTTCATAGAAGTGTTGTGTCAAAGGCATTAGTGAAGGATGCCGAAAGGGTCAAGACGAAAGCATCAGTGAAAGGTGCTTAACGTCCATGTCAAGAGCATTAGTGAAGAATTCTAAAGGTATCAAGACGAAGGCATTAGTGAAAGGTGCCAAGCGTTGCGTCAAAGGCATTAGTGAAGGATGCCTAGGAATCAAATCAAGTGGCATTAGTGATGAATGCCTAGGTCGTATAATCGATGAGGTGCATCGTTATACATATAGTATTAGTTTATTTCCAAGGATGGTGATATCCTTGATGGTGTTGTAATAAGGAGTTGATCTCCTTAAGATTAGGTGTTGTGTTGTGATGGGTAGTAGCTCCTCCATAGTAATGGAACTAGTGCTTAACCTAGTACCTAATAAAGGGTAAGCGACGTTGTGATAGGATTAGTTCTCCTTGGAGTGAAAGAACTCGCTGTTTAGCCTAGCACCGTATAAAGGGTAGGCGACGTTGTGTTAGGTGTGGTTCGCCTTGGTGTGAAAGAAATCGGTATTTACCTTTGTACCGGAAAAGGTGTAGCGGCGTTGTGAAGGCTTCTCCGCATAAGGAGATTGGTGTAGTGTTCTGAACTCTCGAGTAGGTAACTCGGGGAGTGGAGTAGGTCAAGGAAGGTGTCCTTGTAGCCGAACCACTATAAATACTCGTGTCATGGTGATGTGCTTCTTACTCCTTATCTTTCATTACACGTTTATATATATATCTATCAACGTCCAACATAAACAACAAAATAGATTGACATAAGTCGATCTAAATATTTAAAAGGAATTTTTTAATTGGTAAAACTATTCAACCCCCCCCCCCCCCTTCTAGTTTTTCACAATTGGCATCAGAGCTTCGTTACCAAGTTTCTTAGAGTATGTTGTACTTTAAAAACTTGATATGATCCGTGTATGTTTGAAAACTACAAAGAAGAATTTTTTTTAAATCATTATAATGTTTATTGTTGGACAATGATAGAATGTTCTAACATTTCTTTTGTTAAGTGTTCTCCATACTTGGATTTGGGGTTACCAAGAAGATCATGAAGAATCTATCTAAATATTTCTTTTCGCAAAAAGAATGTTTAGTATTGTCCTTCTCGCAACATGAATCTGGAGATTCCAAGAAGATCACAAAGCATTTCATCTAAATACTTCTTTTCTTAAAAACAATATTTAGCAAAGGATTGGGGTATCTTAGAAGATCATGAAGTATTTCACGTCTATGGTTTCTAAAACCATAAAAAGGGAATATAGCAAAGGTATATTTTCTTAGTTACAATTTTTGGTCAAAAACGTGCTAAATTGCTTGTGGATAAAATGGTGATATATGCTCCTATCTTATAATAAGCATAATATGAAAAGTGTTTTAGTGATTTTTTTTTTCTTTGAAGTTTTGTTGTTAGATATCTTGTTAATCAAGCTTGAATAAATGTAAAAATGGGTAATATAACTTCACTAAAAAGTCTACAAAGATTAAACATTTTCGTCGGGTCAAAACATGCGTTTTTGTAATTCTTTGTCAGATCCGCGGATCCCTCATTTTACACTGGACGGATCCCTCAAGCAAGGGATCAGTGGTACAGAAGACATTTTTTTGTCTGAATTTCAAAATTTCATAACTAATTAACCGTAAGTCGTTAGAAGTCGTGCCACCTATCGTTTTAAAGGTATTTGAGTATACTTTCATTTAAAAATGATTTCATAAACTGATTCAAAACAAAATTTTACAGAATCATTGATTTATAATAGAAAGTCATTTTTCGGTCATAACTTTTGCACAAACTTTTGATCTAATTTGAGACGGATGTTTTCATCTTTGAATAACAATGTGTCCTCTTTTGAAATTAAGGTTTTGATCATATTTATATAAGAAACTAATCAAGCTTGGTATACATGTTTATATTTAACACAAAGCAATGAAAAGAACTTTCGTATGCTATGCTAAATGATAAATTGTCTTTCTTGCATTACTTGATTATTTGCTTATCTCAAAAAGCTTTTGTGCTTGTTTGATTAAATAACATATGTGGTTTCCTTACCTTGCTATTCATTCTCTTGCTTATCGATTTAGTAATACTCTACTAATCAATGTGCTATTTGAAGGAGTGTTTGGGATAACATCTAGTTGTGTCGAAAATGTTAGTTTAAATACTTAGATAAGTCATATAAGTTGAAAAATGTTTAAAACATGTAATACACTAAATGGCTTTTTGATTGAGTTTGTCATGTGTGCAACATAAATGTTTTATGTGCTTATATGATTTCTTGATTTCATATTTTCTTGTATCGTTTTCTAAGAACAACAAGAATGTACATCGGATCATAACCTACACTTGTGTTGATGATGTACTCTCCCGTTTTCCTTTTCATGATCGCTTTCCAAGCTTCATAGTAGGATTGAAAACTTGATTATTTCATCCGATATACTCAAGTAAATTATTTTGCAACGCAAATATAATTGTTCATATCCGAAAGTCCAAACTCGAGCTTTCCAACAACATATGTTGAACTAGCTCATCCAACCATTTTTTTGTTCATCATATGGACAACTTTTAATTCTTTCTTTAACATGACACCTTCGTCACCTTAGTTGTTTCAAGTATAATATTAATAAAAACGAAGCAAAGTATCATCATTGTTACTCTTCGATAGGATATTGTAGGAATGTAAATTTTTCTAACTTGAGAATAAATACTGGAGAACTTATTGCACTAGAAACTCAATTTAACCTAACGGTTGAATTGCTTCCTTGATAGAAGTTGGTTATGTGGAATCGCCCGTAAAAAGGGTCGTGTTTAGCCGTAATTGAGCACCGCTAGTAATAGTCTCATATTCATTCTCTCATTTGAGAAATTTATACTCCTATGTTTTCCTAAAGTAAGTTTACAATGGAAATACTTTGCATTGTCTTAGGATTACTAATCAAACAAATTACAAAATTGATTTTTCTTTTAGTTAATCACAACCACTTGCCTCATCAAGCGATTATCTTGCTTTGATCGAGAAGAGCTACATGACTTCATGGACGAAGGTCATTGTATGCTAATCACCATCCGTAATGACTATACATAGTTCATTGCTCCCGTTGACCAAAACAACAACTCCACCTTCCGGATGAAGTCTAGGATTGTCTTGAGCTAGCACCTCACTACTCTATTGTTTTGAACACTATCATGTATTTTTTTTTCACATATCTTGCACGTCATTGTTAATACAAACGATTTACTAATCTAGATCGTAAACATGTTTTAAGCCTCTTGAATAGTGTTTGTTAAGTTTGATAAACCTTTGTGTTATTTGTGAGCTAGATCTCATATTAATTACTTATGTGCTATTCTTACATGCTCTCATTGCTATGTTTTACTTGTATACATATATGCTTGCTGTAAGAAATCATTAGTTTCAAAATTTGATACATAGAGCAAACTTGTGCAACCCTTGCACACCTTTTGTAAAGGTCTTTGTTTTGGAGGGAGAGCGGATCCCTAAGTTTGTGCTAGACGGATCCCTACTCTTAGGGAACCGTGGGATCCCGTAAGCAATCATGCGTTGCAATCATTATATTTCAAAACATGTCTTTAGATCACTTCACACTAAGCAAAACATAGTGTCTTAGGATAAATTGAGTCCTTATCAAGCTGAGTAAAAGTTTCATACTCCGAATAACTCACTTAGATCACACTCAAGGTGCTTGTAGATCTATCATTTCATCAAAACTCATTACTCTTCCGCTCTTATACTCACACATGATTCCTCACATGGTAATACATCTACCTTTAGAAACCTTTCAATTTTAGCAAATTGAGTGTAGTCATCCTTACCTCAAAATAGATCGAAATGGGTCAAATTCTATCTTTTCCATCTTAAGCTTTTAGGATATCCTCCAAAACACTATCTTAAGCTACTATCTGGTCTCTAGGACCATTTAGCTCCATTTGACACTTTCAAGTTTTTAGTGTCATCTTTGTTTATTCATTGGTACTCATAAAAGCTCCAATTTCTTCCATAAGAGGCAATCATTAGCTACATCACTCATTGCCCTTGAACATTTAAGTACCTCTTCATTTAAGATACTTAGGAGGACTGAAACACTCAAGATGTTATAGGCCTTAGATCTTGGAAACATCATTCTTACCCTTTCCTAGCTGCTGAAAGCCGGATCCCTAGGATTAGCCTAGACGGATCCCTCATTTGAGGGAACCGTGGGATCCGTGTGACAGATTCATGTCAAATCTAGCTAAAACAATCATTTCAAGCTCATCTTGCTAACTTGAACACTCCATCTCATCTTAATTAAGATCCTAGATCAATATAACTCTGAAGTTGACTCTTGTGCATGCTAATCATCACATTCCAAGGAATCTTAGTGGCTTAAGTCTTGAATGCACTTGCCAAATCCTTTGCTTTATAAACCACATTGTTAGGACTCCTAAAGTCATCATCCTCATCCTCATTTTCAGCACAGAGAAACCTTTACAAACCTATTTGAATCATCTCATCATGAGGAAAGCTCCTAGTAGTAACTCATACACAAAAGGACCACCCAAGAAAATTGCTCGTGTTGTACACGAAAATTCCTCAACCGAATCATCTCCGGTTAAATCCAAAAATGCTAGGATTTCTCCTCCACCAATCCCTCTTTCGTTTATAGAATCTCAACCTAACCTTCCATCTCAAGCCATTTCATTTCTACCACCACCACTTCCAAGCCACGACAAAGATTGTTATCATTGTCAACATGTTGAAGGCTTGACACATGAACTACGTGAAGAGAAACGTTTCATGTTTTATCACCTCTTCGAACGTTTCGATGAGGTCAACAAACCTAAACAACCATGAGCTTATGGATTCAAGTGGTGTCCTAGTCTTAAGCTTAACTTAGATAGTTTAGAATTCGTAATTCATGTATTATTCATTCTCTTAGTTTTAGAAATATGTAGACTATCTCTCATATGTTTTATTTAATGAAATTACATGTTATGTGCCATATTTTCCTAAGTATATGATTGGATGATCTTATACTTAACTTATTTTGATGCTTGACACCACATTTTTGCATCACCATAGCTGTTCTAAGCTCACAGGCAGACGGATCCCTCAGTTTTGCTTAGACGGATCCCTTCAATGAGGGAACCGTGGGACCCGTGCAACAGAAGACTTATTTACTACTAACTTGAGTCTTATTTGCAGGAAATTATGCTCTATATACTTGTTTTTCTAACATTTGTTTTGTAGATTTTCAAAATACACATGAAGACTTTGACACCCTAAGCTAGGGGGAGCTTTGTGTCAAAAAAAAACATTGCAAAACCATTTGCAATATAATCCTCTTATGGATTACACTTCATGACGTCCCTTTGCAAAGTTGCAATCATCAAGGGGGAGCATATTCGTCACATAGACGAAATCTTTTGCAAACTTAGTTGCAAATGAACTAGCTTAGTATTATTTTTTCTTGACGCCCTCACATAGGGATGGACTCGTCAAGAGGGAGTTAAGACGTGATCCTTTCCCGTTACTTGCTCTCTACTTTTTCTTCCTTTTCTATTTTTCACATGTTTTTCTAAAAACAATGTGTTAGTTTCCTTTTGAAGCTCTTTTTGTTTCGACAAAAAGGGGGAGAAGAAAGTAAAAACTACAAATTCAAACCTTTACGAATTTAAGTTTTTCCTTAAAATAATTTTATGTTTTTTCATCAACAAAAAGGGGGAGATTGTTAATACAAATAAGCCGTAAAAACGTTTATTTATATTTTACGATATTCTAATGTTTTGTCGATAACAAACGTAAAATCATTTTAACGAAACAAATAAAATACGTAAATGGTTTGAGCCAATAGTTTTCTAACACACTTACGTTTTCACATAAAACACTAAAACAAGTATAAGTGATTTTATGATTTAGTATTACATATGTACAACAACTAGTGTTTACATATTTGGGTAAATATACACATAACTAGTATGTAGTATATTGGGTAATGTAAATGGGTAGAAACTTAAGTATTTGACCCATTGACCAAATACATTGAATGTAGTTGGGTAAAACCCAAAGTCCAAGACCCATACCTAATGTTTAGATACATTGTACCTTGGTGGGCACTTAAAACCATGGACTAGATGCATTGCATCTTGTAGATACATTGAATCTACTTGGTACCCATAACCCATAACCCATGGTATTGACCCATACCCATTTGACTAGGTGCATTGCACTCATGAGATACATTGTATCTAATAAGAAACCCATGGATCAACCCATAACCCATGACCCATGACCCATAACCAAAATACCCATGGGCAAAGAGGAACGTCCCACGGATCCTTAGGATTACACTAGACGGATCCCTTGTGGGAGGGATCCGTGGGATCCGAGGAACAATAAGCATTTCTCCTCTATAAATAGTGGGCCGTTTCTTCCTTTTGGCTCACCACTTTCACACATACTTTCTCCAAGTATTGTACCTCTCTAACCACTGATCCTAAGGGATCTTTCTATGTAGTTTGTAGTTTGTTTTTGTGTGATTCTCTAGGTTCCTCTTAATGGCGAGATCACCACTTCTTGAAGTCGAGCAAGCTCAAGTCCATGAGTTGCCATGCTTCATCATCATCAAGACTACTGAGGTTCTCTTGTTGATAGTTCTTTCTTTGTTGTGTCAAAGGCATTAGTGAAGGATGCCGAAAGGGTCAAGACGAAAGCATTAGTGAAAGGTGCTTAACGTCCATGTCAAGAGCATTAGTGAAGAATTCTAAAGGTATCAAGACGAAGGCATTAGTGAAAGGTGCCAAGCGTTGTGTCAAAGGAATTAGTGAAGGATGCCTAGGAATCAAATCAAGTGGCATTAGTGATGAATGCCTAGGTCGTATAATCGATGAGGTGCATCGTTATACATATAGTATTAGTTTATTTCCAAGGATGGTGATATCCTTGATGGTGTTGTAATAAGGAGTGGATCTCCTTAAGATTAGGTGTTGTGTTGTGATGGGTAGTAGTTCCTCCATAGTAATGGAACTAGGTGCTTAGCCAAGTACCTAATAAAGGTTAGGCGACGTTGTGATAGGATTAGTTCTCCTTGGAGTGAAAGAACTCGGTGATTAGCCTAGCACCGTATAAAGGGCAGGGGACGCTGTGTTAGGTGTGGTTCGCCTTGGTGTGAAAGAACTGGGTATTTAGCTTTGTACCGGAAAAAGGTGTAAGCGACGTTGTGAAGGCTTCTCCGCCATAAGGAGATTGGTGTAGTGTTTACGAACTCTCGAGTAGGTGACTCGGGGAGTGGAGTAGGGCAAGGAAGGTGTCCTTGTAGCCGAACCACTATAAATACTCGTGTCATGGTGATGTGCTTCTTACTCCTTATCTTTCATTACACGTTTATATATCTATCTATCAACGTCCAACATAAACAACAAAATAGATTGACATAAGTCGATCTAAATATTTAAAATGAATTTTTAAATTGGTAAAACTATTCAACCCCCCCTTCTAGTTTTCCACATCATGCATTCTTAACACATTGTCTTTCTTTATTCCTAAAGCTATGTTATAATTAAAATACGAATAAATCAAATACAACACTAAACTGAATTAATGTGTCAAATTATTCTTTCGACAAAATTTTTTGTCAAATTATTAAGTTGAATCATCGTTTGAAAAAAGAAAAATAATAAAAATAATAAAAAATAAAAAATAAAAAAAGTCAATTCTTGTAAATCTCTAAATACATAAACCTATCCTTTTTTCCCCAATTATCTTATCTAAAATTGTTCGACAAAATGGCACCCTCCTCTACCTCTTCGGAAGGAATTTGGCCGTGTCCATTTCGTGGGTTTCATTGTTGCTCGGATGGTGAAGTGGGCAATAAAGGAATTGTTCGTTTAATTTCTCATCTCAAGAGGTTATACCTTCTGACCGATGAGCTTAAATGTGTCCTACGTGAGGCTATTTCTACGGACTATGGATTATTTATGGCATTGGAGGAAACTTTGAAGGCATTTGACCAATGGTTGTGTGGGGAATGTATGAGTTTACATGCTGTGAGTTGTTCTTGTCATCACTCGGAGGGTCTCATCCACTTTTCTAAAGGGTTTGACGACATGAGTGGTTACATTGTTGGCATTTCAAAGCCGTCTAATAATAAGTCCGAGACAAAAGTAACTGCGGGGTTGGTTTTGGATGCTGATCTTCTTGATCGTGTTTTTAAGGTACCTATCACCACTGTCAAATCTATCCCTCATGCATGTCGTCTCGCCTTCTCTCAGGCGTTGAAAACAGTTCTTTACAAGGTGGTTGCCCATCCCGACTCCGTTGATGCGTGGGTTAGGTTGTTACTTTTTCCACGTTGTACGTTGCATGTATATATGCCTAAGAATAGACAAGAGCGTAGATCCGGGAATAGAAAATCTTTAAAACAAAGTTCTATCTTGAAGTCTCTAGCTATGTGGGGGAAAGATGATGGTATTACAACGTTAGTTAAAATGATGTTAGATGGTTCTGGGTTGGGGTCCTCTTGTCACAGAGGAGGTGATTCTATGGAGGAGTTAACAACGAGTAACGCCAACATCAGGCAGTGTCTTCGTAAGGTTGCGGATGGGCATTTTACGGCGGCAGTGAAAGTCCTATCCTCCTCAGGTGTTGCTCCATATTGTGATGATACCATTAAAGCCCTGGAGGCTAAGCATCCTTACAAGCAACCCTAAAGGTACTTCATGCGAAAGAGATGGTTTGAGGGCACAACATATTTTAGATGCTTTTATGTGGAGAGGGGTCTACTACCTCCGCAGATCTCCTAAAGGCAATCACTCCAGTCGTTAATTTATGGTTAGCGGGAAGGTGTCCACCAGTTTTAGCATAGTTTGTTGCATCTGCTCCTTTCACTCCCCTCCTTAAACCATATAATGGGATTCGACCTATTGCAATAGGCATTATTTGGAGACGTTTGGTTTCCAAGGTTGCTATGAAATGTGTGGGTAAAGAAATATCGAAGTACCTTAGTGATTTTCAATTTGGAGTTCAAGTGTCGGGTGGTGTTGAAGTTGTTTTACATAGCGCCAATAGGGTGTTGAGTGAATATCACAATGATGGGTCTCTTGCAATGCTTACAGTGGACTTCTCGAATGCATTCAACCTTGTGGATAGATCAACATTACTCCATGAGGTTAGGGTGAGGTGTCCCTCCATTTCTTTGTGGGTGGATTTCTTATACGGGTAGGAAACGAGGTTATATATATGAGACACACATATCTGGTCTACCACTAGGGTACATCAAGGTGACCCTTTGGGACCTCTTCTTTTTGCTCTTGTATTGCACCCGTTAGTACATAAGATCTGAGACAATTGCAAGCTTCTTCTCCATGATTGGTATCTTGATGATGGGACAGTTATTGGAGATGCGGAAGAGGTGGCCAAGGTGTTAGACATTGTAAAGGTGAGTGGTCCAGGTTTAGGTCTTGAACTTAATATCAAGAAAACAGAGATATTTTGGCCCTCGTGTGATGGTACAAAGCTTCGTGATGGTTTATTCCCTGTTGATATTCGAAGGCCGTCATTGGGTGTGAAGCTTCTTGGGGGAGTTGTTAGTAGAGATGCAGATTTTATTAGCGGGCTGGCTATGAGAAGAGCTACGAATGCTGTTGATTTGATGAGTCTTCTTCCACAGTTATGTGACCCGCAAAGTGAGCTCCTTTTGCTTCGATCATGTATGGGTATTGCGATTTTTTATTTATTTTTTGGTTTAAGGACTTGTCAACCTGTACACATGGAAGAAGCGACCTTGTTCTTTGACAAAGGGTTGCGTGGGTCGATTGAGAACATAGTGGTTAGTGGAGGGCCTTTCTTTAAAGACTTACAGTGGCGACTTGCTTCTTTACCAATTCGATTTGGTGGTTTGGGTTTGTACTCGGCAAAAGTGGTTTCCTCTTATGCTTTTGTGACCTCGCATGCTCAATCTTGGGTCACATCTTACGGGATAGTGGCATACGTGGTATGGATAAGGACTCCGTATGTGCTCTGGCTTATCTTCGTGATATGATTCCAAGCTTTGATTTTAGTGGTTTCACTAATAAGGACACCGCCCCCTCAAAACCCCAACAAACATTGGCGAGTGCACTTTTTAGTGAAATGGTCAAGGATATAGAAGTTAACTCTGACATAACTGTGAGACAAAAAGCAGTTTTTGAGTGTCTACGAGCTCCACATGCCCAGGATTTTCTACTAGCTATCCCCATAGACTGGCTTGGTCAACATATGTCACCGGTGGAATATCGTACTGTCACACCCCCAAATTACCTGTTTTGCAGCGGAATGGAATTCCTGGGGGATGACTGTCATAGCATCAAAGTTACAATTATATCGATAGACCTAAAGTGTCGTTTTGAAAATATCGTTTGATTAAGTAAAATAATCAGAGTTTACAAAATATAAGTCCCAATAGATTCCCAATGTACCAAAATAAGTTTGTTACAATCAAACGATAGTTAAGTGCATAAAATATAGGTGAGACGCGTCGACACCGCGACTCTATGATAAATCCACATGCATGCCATGAAGTGAATGCCTTAGATACCTGAGATAAAACATGCTAAAAGTGTCAACACAATGGTTGAGTGAGTTCATAGAGTTTGGTTAACAAGTAAAGCTTTTAAAGAGCGATCGTGCAACAAAGGCAAAGTTTTTGGTCATTTAGAATAGTTCACAAAGCAAAGGCATCGTAAATCCACTCAGTTCCAAGTTCCGCCCATACAAAACTTGCAACCTGTGTGTTCACAACCCATTGCACAAAATAGTATGTCAATTATGTATGCATGTATCATAGTAGTTAAAAGTATAAATGTTTTAAGTATGTAACTAGTATATTGATCACGTACACGTGAATCAAAACTTATGCAATTAGCCATGAGTCTCTATTCCATCTCCAGAAACCTCAGGTGGGTATGATGCTCACAAGGAAAGTAATAGCATTAGTTTTTACTTCATCTCTGAAACCCAATGCATGTGTTATCCAAGGAGACTTTGTGTTGCTCATAAGGAAAGTAATAGCATTAGTTTTACTTCATCTCCGAAACCCAATGCGTGTTTTATCCAAAGAGACTTATCATGTGAACGAGGGGATTTCTCAATGTATGTTAGGAGACTTTCAAGTTTAGTATAACACAATCAAGTATTATGAAATCAAGTATATAACACAATCAAGTATAATGCAATCAAGTGTAATGCAATCAAGTATAATGCAATCAAGTGTAATTAAGTTCAAAGATTTAAGTCGAGTTCAAAAGTTCAGAACAGTCAAAGAGCTCGAATAATATCAAAAGGTTCAAGATAGTCGAAGCATTCAAAATCACGTCAAACAAGTTTAAAATATATCAAAAGGGTCCTTTACAGGTTAAAAGAGTTCAACTATATGTCAAAAAGTTCAAATCAAGTCCAAAGTGTTCACTTATATGTTAAAGAGTCCGAATCAATTTAAAAGAGTTCAATAATACATGACGAAGGGTTCAAAATCAAGGAAAGTGTTTCAAGTAATAGCGTTCATAACAAAATGATCAATTTAGTTCGGGCACAATCTACTTACTAGCATAAGTAGTGAAACAAAAGAGTACAAGTTCATGATAGTTCAAACAATATTGCTTAAGTTCATATAAGTGTAAAGTAAAAGCATGAAGTTGAGCATGTATCTCCCCCGAAGAGTTTATAAAACAATTAAACGAGTAAAAGTGGGGCTACGAACTCACCTGGTGCAATGTTTATGATGACAAAAGTAGATACACTGAAATGAGGTGCGATCTCTATCCGCAACCTAATATGAATGATGTGCTCTAATATAAGTCATGAAACAATGTCGTGCATGCAAATCCACATGTAATCTATACCACTTGTACGCTTTTGAAAAATAGAATTTATCGTCGAAATATATGTTTATGACATCTCGTCATGTTATAAAATACATTACAAGTATCTACGTTGAAATGATATCTTACGATAATCATTTAATGATTTATTATGAAATTATAACTTTTCGTCGTAAAATAATGTTATTTGACAATTTCATGAAAGTGAGTAAACGGCCTTGAAAAGCTAGTCGTAAAATGGTGCACATCGAGTGTTAGGAAACAAACTCAACGGTTTTGGGAAGCTTGTATCATTATCTCAAAGTTTTAGCATTTAAGTTTTCATCCTAGAGGTCTCGATCATGGAGAAAAACATAGGTAAAGTATGGTACTTGTATCCGGAATAATGTTTAAGGGTGGTTTTCGGCAAAGTTTAAGTGACCGTATTTTATTCATTACAACTCCGCTTGACGAACGGTTGGACATTTTAAAAAATATGTTTGGCGAACTTACTTTTACTAGAAGACATCACGTTATAAAAAGTACTATATCCATGTTAAAAACGACCCTCAACATGGTCCTTCGTTGCCGTAGTATGTGTCTAATAGAAATATATTAATTTGCTTATATAATAAAGTTACGGCAACTTTGTTTAACGCGTGTAATTTAATCGTTACAAGTCCGTTTTCTACATCCTTAGACTCGTATTAAAGTATACTAATATATTTTTGATAAGTCGACACATTTTATAACGCTTAAGACTCATTTTTGACTCGTAAAAAGTTAATATAACATGCTGAAATTTCTGGATTTTATAGTTTTCGACGTCAAATTTGAAAATAGCATAACTTCTTCGTTATAACTCCGTTTTAACCCATTCAAGCGGCCACGTTTTCGTTTTAAAGTATATTTTCCAAATATCTAGCCCAAAATATTTTGTCTCCTGTCGAATTTTCCCAGATTTCACAAAACCAACAGACCCTTATATATAGTTGTCGAAATGAGTTTTTCTCGCGCCAAACCTATTTCAACCAATTCAAAAAAACTCCGAAGCTATTCTAATCCTACCATACACCTTCTTAGGGTGTCATGGGTTCCTAGACATCACCAAAAGTGATATGTTACAAGGGATTAATTATAGGATGATTATTATTCATAATAAGTAATAAAAACACTAAAAGTGGTATAGACTCATATGTAACATGCATGTTTTCTTGCAAAAATGATGAAATAGCATAAAGATGAATATGAAAAAGTTATGAATATCATGAAATGCTTACTTGAATGATTATGTGCAAGAAAATGATGAAAACCTTATTAATCTATAGGTTTTTATTTCAAAACCTTAACATAGATCACTATATGAACTTGCTAATCACTTGGACTTCAAAAATTAATGGCTTCTCTTGTGTTTCTTGGGTTGGCCGGTTCTTCAAGCAAAAAGGGAAGAGAGAATTTTGTTTTTGGTTTACACCTTGAATATGTGAAGACTATGTGTAGATTAGATAATATCTAATGTAGAAAAAGATATTTGTAATAAGTGATGACTAAGGGGGGGTAAGGTGGCCGGTTATGGTGCTTAGGAGGGGGGGTGAGGTGTAGTTTTGATTAATCAATGTATTATTTGTTATATATAATGTGTAATTTGTAAATATAATTAGGTATTAATTGTAGCGTTAGCTAAAAATAGATTTTAACAGAACAAAATAAAATGTATTGAAGTCATAAAAATTATAAAAATACATTTCTTACATGAGTTGAGTGAAATAATAATTATCGTGTAATATTTACGAAAACCGTCATAATTGTATAAATATAACAATTTATATACAAAATAAATTTAAAACACCGGGTAAACTAATAATATTATTTTTATAATCTTAATATGAGTATAAAAATATGTTGGGATAATTTTTGAAAGTATCGGATCAAATGTTCAAAATAATTAATTACGCGATAACGTTTATTTAATAAAAATTATACGTTTAATGTAATATGCACAACCATGCATGAACTAATATGATGATAATGATGCTAATGATATGTAGACTAAACCTAGTCTATATGAAATGTCCTTGATGATTGTTTATGAATTCGCAGCTAAACCCCTAAGGTTACGCGAATTTAATACTTGTAAACTTAGTTTACGATAAACGATGATATAGTAAATGTGAGAAATGACCGGAAATTGAGAATTGTGACACGTACTATCATTAAGTATCGCCTTATGATTCCTTTATTTCCGGTTGATGAGACGTTTTCAGTTTGTCGCAAGGCATGTTTGGATTCTTTTAGGAACATGCGGTTCATTGCAAAGAGCTCCCGGGCTACAAATACAGACACGATATGGTTAAGGATGTCCTTTTTTACGTTTGTAGACGTGTTGGCATCTCCGCCAAGAAAGAAGCACTTGTGAACTTTTTGATCGACCCGTTGGATGGAAGATTCACACTCAGACCGGCAAATGTTTTGGTGTTTGGATGGGTTGGAGGGAAACATGTGTGTAGGGCAGCCGGGGTTTTACAGTAGGGCAGGCTGCTTTGAAAGCCGCTTCGTACAAAGTGGCAAAACCCGAGAAAACGTGCATTGAAAATCAACATGTTTTTATCCCTTTCGCATTTGATACTTTTGGTTTCCTTTCACCTAAGGCAGTGGAGTTCCTCAACAGAGTTCAACGGGTTATGCATAGTAATATTATGACACATAGATCCATAGATGTAGTTTTCAAAAAGATTAGTTTTGCTATTAAAAAAAGGCTAGCGGCGCAGCTTGTTGCCCGTTTGTCACCACCTCTTTGTAAATGTCATAAATCTAAGATTCTATACATATATTTTTATGTTGATCATTTTAGCAAACATTTTTATGTGGATTAAGACGACCCCTTTTAACATAAAATCCTAACTCCGCTTTTGACATTGCAACCACAATCTAATCTAACATGTCCGTGATAAAACGCAACACAAATATGTTTTTCATCATTTTCGTGTTTTGAACTACCATGCTACGCAGAAATTAGTTCTAGATAATGTAGTTACGCTATCTACTAGAAGAACGTATGCGGAAGGTGATTATACATTTGTCAAACATAATTAATTAGGTATGAACTCCATATCGCACATACTAAACCAATAATAATAAAATCCTGACCCCTTTCAATATTATGTGGATGCTCATATAACTCATAAGAAGCCAATGGCTCAATTAGCTATTAGGTTTTACCATAATATTTATCTTATATACACCCTTTTGTATCTCATACATTATAATCAATTGAAGAATTTTTCATTCCCTCAATTCTTGTTCACAACACTTGTCAAATATTCTTTTTTAAATTAACTCTAGTACGATGAAATGGAAAGCCATGAAATGAAATGAGAGCGTTTCCTTAGTTTGGTACTACCATGAATGGAAACAGAGAATCAAAATAGGATTCCCTTTCATTGAAATTCATTCTCTAAAAAAGATGGAGAATGATGAGAATCACCACATTTAGACAAAATATTTCAAGGCTCCATTCACGTAGGAATCAAAAAGTTACCAGAAAATGAGAGGACAACTCATGTGCATCGCACATGCTAGTCATTTGGGGGGAAATAAGAAAACCCTAGTATAGTTTTCTCTTTAATTTGAGAATCATTTCTAATTCACCTTCGTCAACAGAAGCTTTCTTTCAGAATATTCAGATTAACATGACCTATTTCAAAACATGTAAATTATACTTGATAACTTATTCTGTTACAAATTGTACCGAATGAATTTATTGAAATTAGGAAAGAGCTGCAGTCCATGAATGTGGTGGAACATATACATATATGCATAGAGTAATTATTTTATTACAAAATTACGTTTAGTGATCAAATGCAAGATGGGAAAATGATAACATGTGTAACATTATTTTTTCATTCTGTTCATCCTCTATTTGTTACAAACAACAGAATTATCTCGTCATATTTTCCGTACCCGATTCTTTGTTTATACCAAACGTTATAATTCATTTTCTCCTTTTGAGCTATTCTCTTTCTTTACCATTTCATTCCCAATCACATTTCCATTCTCTATGATTCACTCGTACCAAACATCCTAGTTCTTATTAGTTACAGTATTATGTTGAATCATCGCTTTTTTTTTTTTTTAAACAAAGAATCATTAATGTTTGATATAATAATAATAATACATTTTTGATATTTAGATCGTATAATCATAATAAGTAATTATAACGACAAAAAACAAATACTAATATTCTACTTGTAAAATTTTGAAGGGTTTTTCTAACTTGTGCCTTAAGGGCACAAGTTAAACACATCAAAAGTACAACGAAAGTACACTAGGACCCACATAAAAGTATACGTGTCTGTACTTTTATGTGGATTTCTATGTACTTTTTGATGGATCCCGATGTACTTTTGATGTGCTTAACTTGTGCCCTAAGACTATCTTTATCAACAACCTATCACAACCCAATCTCTTAATAAAATATTATTTTTTCTTTCCTCCACCTACACAACCAATACATACAAGCAATCTATATATTTTTTTTACCATTTATCAACAACCTAACCCAACCAATGCATACAACCAATCTATCCTTTTATAAAATAATAAGTATTAAAAAAAAAAAAAAAAAAAAAAGTAGCCAGTCACCGGTTGCCATGTGGCAGATTGGAGGTTGTCAACCTAGATTGCTTTGTGACCTTAGTTGATGGAAAGATTGGATGTGTTTTATTAAATATTATTATCTTTGTATGTATTTTCAATGGGTTGGGTTGGCAACCTTGCCAATAAACATAATCTAAGGCACAAGTTAGAAAAACCCAATTTTGAATCAAGATAATTTAACTTTCCATCTAAAATAATAAAATAAAATAACTATACAATCATTTTATGAGCGACAATTATCACTATCATTTTTATGTTAATTGTTTTTAGCAAACATTTTTATGTTGATTAAGACGACCCATTTTAACATAAAATCCTAACTCCTCTTCTGATCATTACACCACAATCTAATCTAACAAGTTCGAGATAAGACGCAACACAAATATGCATTTCATCATTTTCGTGTATTGAACTAACTATGTTACACAAAAAGTTCTAGATATTGTAGGCTTGTAGCTACGCTATCGACTAGAAGAACGTATGCGGAAGGTGATTTATACATCTGTCAAACATAATTAATTAGGTGTGAACTCCATATCGCACGTACTAATTAAACCAATAATAAATAATATGTTCGAGAAGAGCTATTCGTCCTTGAAGGGGCACCCAAAAGTTGACAATATTCCAACATCAACCTCTATATATACAACACACCTAATATGCAAAACATTCATATTTCATTATTTTCTAAAACCATAAGTTAAAACATTATCAAAAGATGGAAGGAAATTATAGTGATCAACGATCAGCAGCCGAGCTCGACAAAAGGTTCTACTTATGGGACAATCAGTCCGATATTAAGCCTGTTTACGTTCAACCAACGCATAGCAGCCGAAGCAGGGTCAAGGACAAGTTAGAAGACGGGTTTGAAAAGACGAAAGAAGTGGCTGCGACGGGATTTAAGAAGATTAAGCATGGATCAACCGCAGGGTTTCATTGGATCAAATATAAGTGTCAAAAAACCACGCATAAATAGGCATATTGATGCTGTATAAAAGATCCAAAAGTGGTTTGGAAATGTTTGTGTTTTTTTGTTCTTTGATTGAGTATTTGCCTAATCTTAAAGAGGTTGTGATTTCATCTGTTAATAGAAGTGAGATGTGTTTGTATAAATCTTCTGGTTTTCATATATTAGATGGAAATTGTGTAGTATATTATAAGCATGATACCATTTTGACCCATTTAAACATCTACTCATAAAACATATTTGTTCTTTGATTGATCACTCCTATTATCGAAGATTTCTTATTATAACATGTATAATCTTTCTACAAGTAGTTACAATGAGATTGAACAGACAGTTTTCATATAGAACAAATTATATTTGCATACGTTTCCTTGTTCCGGCCTAACCTCTCAACGAGTTTGGCATATCGTATCAATAAAATTCTCTTAAGCCGTCACAAGAGAATCATACGTTGCGTACAAGGAATTAGAAGAACATTCTATTGAGTATTGGATCATTAATATATTGTTTTAGAATTGGTTGATATGCCTAATAGTTGTATGATCATTTTGTTGACTTATGTTTGGATATTAGTATATTACAACTCATCTAAATGGCTATTTTCTCGTGTACACATAAACTGATTTTAATGACAGTTTGATCAATTAAACTTTATTTTTAAGCTTATTCAAATGGTATTCGGTTGAGGTCTAAACGGTATATAACCGATTACAACATGATGACTGCATTTCACACATACAAGTCTTTTTGTAACGAGGTAAAAGAGAAAGGAGCAGATTACACGATAAGGATGGATAATTCTTATAAATATCATGATGTTCGCTTGATGGTCAAGAGGGCCGGATGACTGGTTGGCGTGAGGCTGCCAATAGACCGGTTTCCCATTTGATAGTCAAGAGGGTATGAGGTTATTTTGGGATCACAGAAGGCAACTACTGGATCACAGAAGGCAACAACAATAACGTGGCATTAAATTAACTTACATTTCAAGTTGTGATTAGCTCTATTAAATGATGTAATGGTTGAAACAATCAGTTTAATGGATGAATCAATACCTATAATTAACGCAATAGATGTCATTAACTTCGTGTTTTGAGTTGCTCAAGAAAAGGATGTTTTATGTAAAACGGATGAAGTATTTCATGTTCCACGAGGTCTAACCGAGTATCCCAAAATGTGTTTCTAACCTACGACACACTTTAAGTATGTTACAATGTCTAACCACTAGGCCACTTTGATGGTGGTTGTCATAAAATCAAACGTATATCATTCAATCACTATATCAAATGTATACTAATCCAACGAAAATGCTGGGCGAAATTGAATAAGAATCATTGTTAATGAAAAGAAATAACGTAACGATACATAATGAAATATTTACTCGAACGAATGACAAAATATAGAATTTGTTCTTCTACAGCAAAAGAAAATAATCACATATAAGTATAAACGGTTGTTAAAGTAAACGAGAAGATGGGGATGTAGCTCATATGGTAGAGCGCTCGCTTCGCATGCGAGAGGCACGGGGTTCGATTCCCCGCATCTCCACTTTTGCTGATTTTTATTTTTATTTTCATTTTCATTCTAGGCTATCTCTACTCGATTATTGCATGGAGTTTATGAAAATATTTGAACCTGGAAGTTAACAACTATAGAGAGTTACGACTTAGGAGTATAAGTAATTCAACCAACCAAAGGCCATTTGGTTTTAGGTTATTGATTATTAATTTATTGAAGGCCTTTCTGTATCCATATGAATCAATAAAAGTTTGTTAACATAAGTGACGCCTAGTTGAGGTAAAGCTATAACTTACAAGCTACTAAAAAGAACAAAAAAAAGTGAGAGACTTTACAAGGAGAACCCCAATAGAGAACCACGGACAACGGAAAATGTTTACTATGTCAAAAAGAGGAACTTACATCTCTCTTTACAAGGTCAAACAGTTTTGTTTAACTCAAAAAACAGTACAAAATAAGTGACACACTTATTATATTGGGAATGAACCAGGAGCAACTAAGTAGCGTGTTACTACGTCAAAAATAGGTGTTTACATCTATATTACCATGATTAAAATGATGATAGTAATGACAAATGAACCAATGTTTCACCCTTTTATAGGGAAAAACTTGTTCATATAGAGGAGCGTTAAATGTAGAGTTTGGTGGCCACAATTAGGGGTGGAAACGAGCCGAGCTGCTCGTAAAAAGCTCGAGATCGGATCGGTAAAAAGCTCGAACGAGCTCGAGCCTAAGTTTGGGCTCATTTAATAATCGAGCTCGAACCCGAGCTCTATACAAAAAGCTCGAGTAGGCTCGCGAGCCTAAACGAGCTCTAGAATTATATACGTGTATATATCGTCTATACGTATAAATGAGCTTAAAAGTAGTAAACGAGCTCGAGCCTTATGTAATTAACGAGCCGAGCTCAAAAAATCATAAAATTAGTCGAGCCCGAGCCGAGCTCGAGCTCAAAGTATAAGGCTCGAAACGAGCTCGAACCCGAGCTCAAGCTTTATATATATAAACGGCCGAACGAGCCTTAACGAGCTCGGCTCGTTTCCACCCCTAGCCACAATCTTACTCACCAACCAATGGAATTAATCCATGATTTCCACAATCTTGACCACACATTCATTCATGGTACAGGATTTTTTATTATATCAAATTGCAAAGTGATTTCCACCGTTTGATTATATCTAGTCAATTTCCTTCTTTTTTTTTTAATTATTTTTTGTCAAAGGGGTATTATAGTAAATTGACTCGTTTTTCTTTTACACCCTCAAACTTCAAACGCATATAACTCACAAATGACAAGCTTTTAGAAAAAACCGATTTCGCCATAATTTATAAAATTTAATCCTCTTTAATTTGGTATAAATTTTGTTAGAAATTATAAAACTTTTTTTTACATATGAAATGGGTGCTTATTTTCTTTATTTTTTGAGCATTTTCGCCTCTATTTTTCACCCTCGAAAATGCCGAATCGTGAAAAACTTAAAGCATGAAAATTATAGATTTCCGTTCACTCCTTAGATAGGTTTTTGAATCACTCAAATCCGATATGAAATGAGTAAGATATCGCACGTTAAAGATGGCGTTTTAGTCATATTTGTTGCACACAAGGTGTTTGATGAAATGTCAAGCTTAGACTTTTTGTGTTAAAAATGCATTAAATGCTCTAACTTTTGTACCACAACGCATCATTAATCATTTTATTAATGTAAGATTCAAATAGTGTTTTTTTTTAATAATTATTTAAAAAAAATGTATGTTTTGTTCATCAGTTGTTATTGTTCATCACTGATGAACAACATTAACTGATGAACAACACTAACTGATGAACAGTCAGTTAGTGTTGTTCATCAGTTAATCTTGTTCATGAAAATGTTCATCAGTTATAATCACATTGTTCATCAGTTGATCACTTATGAACAACACTAACTGATGAATAATATTAACTTGTTCATCAGTTAGTGTTGTTCATCAGTTATAATCACATTGTTCATCAGTTGATCACTGATGAACAACACTAACTGATAAACAATATTAACTTATAAACAGTAGTGTTCATCGCTTATAATCACATTGTTCATCAGTTGATCACGATGAACAACACTAACCGATGAACAATATTAACGATGAAACGTATTGTTCATCGCTTATAATCACATTGTTCATCAGTTGATCATTGATGAACAACACTAACTGATGCACAATATTAACGATGAACGGTATTGTTCATCGATTAGTGTTGTTCATCAGTTAATCTTGTTCATCGAATTATTCATTAGTTATGATCACATTGTTCATCAGTTGGTTTTTTCATCAGTTAAAAAAAAAGCTAAAACTTACAAAAGATGTATTGTGATACACCAATTAGTACATTTAAATGTACTTTTATAAGAAAAATCTCTTTTAAGCATTTTATCAAACACTTTGTGTGCATTAAATATGACTAAAACGTCATCTTTAACATGCGATATCTCACTCATATAATATCGGATTTGAGTGATTCAAAATCCTGGGTAAAGCATGGCCAAAAAACTACAACTTTCATGTTTTAAGTTTTGCATAATTCGGCCTTTAAACTAGATAAAGTTAGAGCCGAAAATGCCAAAAATTTCAAGAAAATCATCACCCACTTAAAAAGTTGAAAAAAAATTGCGATTCGTATATCAAAATGCATACCAAATTAAAGAGAATTAAATTTTAAAAATTATGGTGAAATCGGTTTTTTGTAAAAGTTTTTCGCTTAA
Organism: Chrysanthemum makinoi; assembly: GCA_910596185.1. Classification (NCBI taxonomy): domain Eukaryota; kingdom Viridiplantae; phylum Streptophyta; class Magnoliopsida; order Asterales; family Asteraceae; genus Chrysanthemum; species Chrysanthemum makinoi. The sequence goes on along the minus strand of OU343220.1, from coordinate 278,554,191 downwards.
AAGTTATTCACGTTTGAAGTTTAAGGTGGAATTAAAAAAATGATCTAATGACTAAAACACCCTCCAACCGAAAATACTAAGAAAAAAAGGAGGGAATGGGTGGGGGACACATGCCACTAGGTGAGTGGCTTTGCAAACTTTTTAATTTTTTCCACTTTGTAGTGGATCGCAACTCTTCATTCATAGGGGCGGACCGAGGGGGTTTCCGGGGTGCACGGGAACCCCCATGGATAAGGCTCGAGCTCAAAGTATAAGGCTCGAAACGAGCTCGAACCAGAGCTCAAGCTTTATATATATAAACGAGCCGAGCTCGAGCCTTAACGAGCTCGAGCTCAGCTCGGCTCGTTTCCACCCCTAGCCACAATCTTACTCACCAACCAATGGAATTAATCCATGATTTCCACAATCTTGACCACACATTCATTCATGGTACAGGATTTTTTATTATATCAAATTGCAAAGTGATTTCCACCGTTTGATTATATCTAGTCAATTTCCTTCTTTTTTTTTTAATTATTTTTTGTCAAAGGGGTATTATAGTAAATTGACTCGTTTTTCTTTTACACCCTCAAACTTCAAACGTACATAACTCACAAATGATAAACTTTTAGAAAAAACCGATTTCGCCATAATTTATAAAATTTAATCCTCTTTAATTTGGTATAAATTTTGTTAGAAATTATAAAACTTTTTTTTACATATGAAATGGGTGCTTATTTTCTTTATTTTTTGAGCATTTTCGCCTCTATTTTTCACCCTCGAAAATGCCGAATCGTGAAAAACTTAAAGCATGAAAATTATAGATTTCCGTTCACTCCTTAGATAGGTTTTTGAATCACTCAAATCCGATATGAAATGAGTAAGATATCGCACGTTAAAGATGGCGTTTTAGTCATATTTGTTGCACACAAGGTGTTTGATGAAATGTCAAGCTTAGACTTTTTGTGTTAAAAATGCATTAAATGCTCTAACTTTTGTACCACAACGCATCATTAATCATTTTATTAATGTAAGCTTCAAATAGTGTTTTTTTTTAATAATTATTTAAAAAAAATGTATGTTTTGTTCATCAGTTGTTATTGTTCATCACTGATGAACAACATTAACTGATGAACAACACTAACTGATGAACGATGCTTAGTGTTGTTCATCAGTTAATCTTGTTCATGAAAATGTTCATCAGTTATAATCACATTGTTCATCAGTTGATCACTTATGAACAACACTAACTGATGAATAATATTAACTTGTTCATCAGTTAGTGTTGTTCATCAGTTATAATCACATTGTTCATCAGTTGATCACTGATGAACAACACTAACTGATAAACAATATTAACTTATAAACAGTAGTGTTCATCAGTTATAATCACATTGTTCATCAGTTGATCACTGATGAACAACACTAACTGATGAACAATATTAACTGATGAACAGTATTGTTCATCAGTTATAATCACATTGTTCATCAGTTGATCATTGATGAACAACACTAATCGATGCACAATATTAACTGATGAACAGTATTGTTCATCAGTTAGTGTTGTTCATCAGTTAATCTTGTTCATCGAATTATTCATTAGTTATGATCACATTGTTCATCAGTTGGTTTTTTCATCAGTTAAAAAAAAAGCTAAAACTTACAAAAGATGTATTGTGATACACCAATTAGTACATTTAAATGTATTTTTATAAGAAAAATCTCTTTTAAGCATTTTATCAAACACTTTGTGTGCATTAAATATGACTAAAACGTCATTTTTAACATGCGATATCTCACTCATATAATATCGGATTTGAGTGATTCAAAATCTTGGGTAAAGCATGGCCAAAAAACTACAACTTTCATGTTTTAAGTTTTGCATAATTCGGCCTTTAAACTAGATAAAGTTAGAGCCGAAAATGCAAAAAATTTCAAGAAAATCATCACCCCCTTAAAAAGTTGAAAAAAAAATTGCGATTCGTATATCAAAATGCATACCAAATTAAAGAGAATTAAATTTTAAAAATTATGGTGAAATCGGTTTTTTGTAAAAGTTTTTCGCTTAAAAGTTATTCACGTTTGAAGTTTAAGGTGGAATTAAAAAAATGATCTAATGACTAAAACACCCTCCAACCGAAAATACTAAGAAAAAAAGGAGGGAATGGGTGGGGGACACATGCCACTAGGTGAGCTGGCGCTTGCAAACTTTTTAATTTTTTCCACTTTGTAGTGGATCGCAACTCTTCATTCATAGGGCGGACCGAGGGGTTTCCGGGTGCACGGAACCCCCATGGATAAGGCTCGAGCTCAAAGTATAAGGCTCGAAACGAGCTCGAACCAGAGCTCAAGCTTTATATATATAAACGCCGAGCTCGCCTTAACGAACTCGGCTCACTCGGCTCGTTTCCACCCCTAGCCACAATCTTACTCACCAACCAATGGAATTAATCCATGATTTCCACAATCTTGACCACACATTCATTCATGGTACAGGATTTTTTATTATATCAAATTGCAAAGTGATTTCCACCGTTTGATTATATCTAGTCAATTTCCTTCTTTTTTTTTAATTATTTTTTGTCAAAGGGGTATTATAGTAAATTGACTCGTTTTTCTTTTACACCCTCAAACTTCAAACGTACATAACTCACAAATGATAAACTTTTAGAAAAAACCGATTTCGCCATAATTTATAAAATTTAATCCTCTTTAATTTGGTATAAATTTTGTTAGAAATTATAAAACTTTTTTTTACATATGAAATGGGTGCTTATTTTCTTTATTTTTGAAAGATTTTCGCTCTATTTTTCACCCTCGAAAATGCCGAATCGTGAAAAACTTAAAGCATGAAAATTATAGATTTCCGTTCACTCCTTAGATAGGTTTTTGAATCACTCAAATCCGATATGAAATGAGTAAGATATCGCACGTTAAAGATGGCGTTTTAGTCATATTTGTTGCACACAAGGTGTTTGATGAAATGTCAAGCTTAGACTTTTTGTGTTAAAAATGCATTAAATGCTCTAACTTTTGTACCACAACGCATCATTAATCATTTTATTAATGTAAGATTCAAATAGTGTTTTTTTTTAATAATTATTTAAAAAAAATGTATGTTTTGTTCATCAGTTGTTATTGTTCATCACGATGAACAATATTAATCGATGAACAACACTAACTGATGAACATCGCTTAGTGTTGTTCATCATTTAATCTTGTTCATGAAAATGTTCATCACTTATAATCACATTGTTCATCAGTTGATCACTTATGAACAACACTAACTGATGAATAATATTAACTTGTTCATCAGTTAGTGTTGTTCATCAGTTATAATCACATTGTTCATCAGTTGATCACTGATGAACAACACTAACTGATAAACAATATTAACTTATAAACAGTAGTGTTCATCAGTTATAATCACATTGTTCATCAGTTGATCACTGATGAACAACACTAACTGATGAACAATATTAACTGATGAACAGTATTGTTCATCAGTTATAATCACATTGTTCATCAGTTGATCATTGATGAACAACACTAACTGATGCACAATATTAACTGATGAACAGTATTGTTCATCAGTTAGTGTTGTTCATCAGTTAATCTTGTTCATCGAATTATTCATTAGTTATGATCACATTGTTCATCAGTTGGTTTTTTCATCAGTTAAAAAAAAAGCTAAAACTTACAAAAGATGTATTGTGATACACCAATTAGTACATTTAAATGTATTTTTATAAGAAAAATCTCTTTTAAGCATTTTATCAAACACTTTGTGTGCATTAAATATGACTAAAACGTCATTTTTAACATGCGATATCTCACTCATATAATATCGGATTTGAGTGATTCAAAATCTTGGGTAAAGCATGGCCAAAAAACTACAACTTTCATGTTTTAAGTTTTGCATAATTCGGCCTTTAAACTAGATAAAGTTAGAGAAAATGCAAAAATTTCAAGAAAATCATCACCCCCTTAAAAGTTGAAAAAAAAATTGCGATTCGTATATCAAAATGCATACCAAATTAAAGAGAATTAAATTTTAAAAATTATGGTGAAATCGGTTTTTTGTAAAAGTTTTTCGCTTAAAAGTTATTCACGTTTGAAGTTTAAGGTGGAATTAAAAAAATGATCTAATGACTAAAACACCCTCCAACCGAAAATACTAAGAAAAAAAGGAGGGAATGGGTGGGGGACACATGCCACTAGGTGAGTGGCTTTGCAAACTTTTTAATTTTTTCCACTTTGTAGTGGATCGCAACTCTTCATTCATAGGGGCGGACCGAGGGGGTTTCCGGGGTGCACGGGAACCCCCATGGATTTTTCTTGTATAGTGTAAAATTATGTCAAATATATCGATTTTTTTAAAATGAACATGGTCCTTCAATTTTGGGTTACAATTTTTGGTACTTTTCATAAAATGAACCTGATGACTCTTGGTCCTGGGTCTGCTACAGTTCATTCACCGTCCAACAATTGCTACACCGCCTCCTTTAACAAAGTCATGATGTAGTCAATTAGTTACAGTTTATGAAACCTCTAGTTGTTCACTTGTTCTACTTTACATACGGTAAATAATCCATCGTTTGTATGTATGAAAAGGTTATTTAAAAAGTTTTACGATTTTTGTTGTAATATGTTTGCATGAGTAATAAACTTTTAATCGATCATCTTACAAGTTATATATAAATACAAATTGTTCTTATTGACCTTATTGTAGTGCATCATAAAACAAATGAAATGATGTGACACTACATATCCAAACAAACAGAGGTGAAGCAACTATCAAACATCTTAACGGAAACAAAGATCATGGAAACATTAAAAGAGAGCTAAATACCTAAACTAAGTTAGGGTTAACCTAAGTTTCCAAACCTAATTTTTATACTAATTTTTAGATATTTTTCAAAAATATTAAAAAGTTCTCGTCTATATTTTTTGGGTGTTTGACCGATCTTTTTCCAAAAAGCAAGCCACATACAATACACATATGTTCTCGTGACCTTTATTCAGTAGTTGAAATCGAAATGACTAATCAACTACAGTAAATGTTTGCGGTAGAGAAGCTGAGACCATGCCAAAAGGAATAGATATGTACACATGGACGGAGGATAGTGTATACAAAAGGAGGTGGTGCCCTCTCAAGTTTTTTAACATCAAGCTTAAATTTGACTTTTTTACTTATTGTAATTGTCATTTTCTATATAATATGTTGAAAATTTTGTAAAATGGCCCCCCTAAAATGATTATGTTATACTTTGGCCCCTCCAGTAAAAGTGTTCAAGCTCCATCCTTGTATGTAAACAAATTGTTTCTACACATATACCATTTTGCACAAGTTACATAACAAATTGCAAAGCACCACATTGCTTATAGATATCACCTCCAACTAAAATGAATGTTGCGGTTAATTTTCACTTATTAATTGAGAAAATTAAACAAAATATTTTAAGCCAATGTAATTACAGAAAATCAATATTTTTTTTATTAAAGTTAACATTACGAATCAATTGGTCAAGTCTCGTCCTACTAGCTATACTCAGATAGAAGCCGTGTGTAACGGTTACTCGACCATCATATTTACTTTAGCCTCACATCAGCTTTCAAATCACCATATTATCAACGGCTTTAACGCTATGTTCGTCAGATCTTCATTAAAAGAAAAGAAAGGAAAGAAGAGAAGAGAAGTGATCCACTTTCCTTCCTCCCTCTTCTTCCCAAATCTGGACGGAAGAAAAATAGCTTAGATCTTCTTCCCTCTTCTCTTTTCCGGTTAACAATCTTGAGAACACCATCTTCTTCCCTTTTCTTTTCTTTTCTTCATTAAATCAAACTCCCGAACAGACCGTAAAAGCATAGTAGTTACCACCTAATCAAAACACATAAAAATACCCTATAATATATTTCACACATATTCACAAACAGCAAATTTTCTTAGACGAATCTTTTAAAAATAAAATAATGGATTTGATATATTTGAAATGAAAAACAATAGTGATCCAACAGAAGATAAGATAGACACACGTTTAATAAAATCAAGAAATCATAATATAATAATCACCAAATCACAGTCCAACACAAACTCCAACACCTTTACATACACTGTGGTTACATCAACACACCACATAACACATTCAACAATCCATCTGCCATTAACTCTCCGTCAATTCAATTACTAATTCAGTTAGTTAACTTTTGATCAAAGAAGATGACAACGATACCATCGCGTCAGTTATTTATTGACGGTGAATGGAGAGAGCCTGTTAAAAAGAATCGTATTCCTGTTATTAATCCTTCTACTGAACAGATCGTCGGTATAACTTTTTAACTAACTTTTTGTATGATTGATTTGTTTTATTTTGATAACTTGTAGTTTCGTTAATTGATTGTTTGGTTCATCTGTCAGATTAGTGTTTGTTTTATTTGAGTAATAAGCAAACAGCTTTATTTAATCTGTTATGTTAAGACGCGTTGAAAAGGCTAATTTGGCAAGTGCTACTGCATTGTGTTTAGTGAATCGTTAGTTACTTAGTTTTCTTTGGTCAATTTGTTGATTAACAGTCATTTATATGAGATCGTAAGCGGAGATCTGTAGTTGTTTATTATCACCGGGATGTATTATGTATATTAGTGTTTGAGTTTATATTGACGTTTAAGTTAATCAAATAGTGTTAATAAAGAGTTTCGAGTGTTTGGATAAGCGCATATAAACAGCCTATTGTGTTTTGGTACAATAAATAAGCACTTTCCGTAAGCTTAATTTAAACAGGATATCAGCTTCTTGTGTCTTAATACAGCTAATAAGCACTTTTGAGTGTTTGAATGAAGCGTATGATGGTCAACTTATGTAAGCTGCCTGCTTGAATGATACTAAAGAGCTTATCATCATTAACTAATTATAAAAAGCTGTTTTGGATCAGCTTATCTGAAAGTGCTTCAGCTAATTTAAGATTAGCTTATACGCAAATCCAAACACTATCTCCGGCATTGTGTTTTGATATAGCATAAGCAGATTAAATAAGTGTTTCCAAAAGGTTTACTTTTTATGTAACTGTTAGTGGAGAAGGCGCAATATCTTTTTCACTTTAGGGAGTGTTTGGATTTCAGTTCTTAAGGTGATTATAGCAATTAGAGTCAAGTAATCAGTTAATCACATACAGATTTAAGCAATTAGTGGTTAACTTTGGTTTGCTCGTCCAAATCTTATTTTTACCAAAAAAAGTTAGAATCAAAATCAAATTTGCAAAATTGGTGTAGAAGCATATCCAAACACCTTATCATGTTGTTTAATACAAGGCAAATGTGTGAAGTCTGACGTCTATGTAAAATAATATTTTGTTATTTTGGGTATTCAAATTTGTCATCTTGAGAAGTGTAACATTGTATATTTGTATAGATTGTTAACCTGGTTTTAGAATCGGAAGTTATATGATTGTTAATCTTGTGTATCGATTTATCTTTCATGTAATCTACTATTATTTGCTTACAATTGCATGTGTTGAAAATGGTTACAGGGGATATACCAGCAGCTACCTCTGAGGATGTTGACGTTGCTGTAAAAGCAGCTCGTAAAGCTCTTAAACGCAACGGAGGGAAAGATTGGGCTTCAGCTACTGGAGCACATCGTGCAAAGTATCTCCGTGCCATTGCTGCAAAGGTCTGTGCTTGGTTTTGTTAATGAATACTTAACTTGTGCTTTCTAGTGGCTTTAGTAGTTCATATGCTTTCCCCTTGTATGTGGATTCGTTTAGTTCTTTATTTTTCATCTATTTTATAATAGCTTTCGTTCATGTGCAGATAACTGAGAAGAAAGAATTATTCTCTAAACTTGAAGCGATTGATTGTGGAAAGCCATATGATGAAGCAGCATGGGATATAGTATGTCCATTGTGTATAATTTTCTTTGATATTTTATTTTAACGAGACAGCCAGCTAATATCTCTATCGTCATTCAGGATGATGTTGCTGGATGTTTTGAATATAATGCTGATCTTGCTGAAGCTTTAGATAAAAAGCAAAATGCGCCTATTGAGCTTCCGATGGATACATTTAAATGTCATGTAATTAAGGAACCTATTGGTGTTGTTGGGCTTATTACTCCATGGTACTCCCTCTCTCAGATCATTCAGAATTCTTTAATTTGTATTTTATATAGTGCATAGGGCATTATGTTGTAAGATGGATTTTTGTCCTTACACATTGTTATTTATTATAGGAACTACCCATTGTTAATGGCTACATGGAAAGTTGCGCCTGCTTTGGCTGCTGGTTGTGCTGCGATACTTAAACCATCAGAACTGGCATCTCTGTAAGCCGTACTTTTATCAATTGATTTTCTTATTCGTTGCATCATGGTGTTCTTTACTCTGATCTTTATCATTTGCTATTCTATTCCAGCACGTGCCTAGAATTAGGTGAAGTATGCAAGGAGGTGGGGCTTCCCGCTGGTGTTCTTAATATTCTGACTGGTTTAGGTCCAGATGCAGGTGCTCCTTTGGCTGCTCACCCTGATGTTGATAAGGTATGCTAAACATTTGATGGTCCCAACATACTTCATGCTTTTATTGCCCGAAATGGCATTCTAATAATGTTGTGTGCTCTTAAACAGATTGCATTTACTGGAAGCAGTGCCACAGGTAGCAAGATTATGACTGCTGCAGCTCAAAATGTCAAGGTATTCCAATCTAAAATTATGATTTTTTTTAAGCTCGAAAGTGCCACTTTTAAAACTTTAAATTATATTTGAATTTTCTAATCTTATATGTTTACTTGGCAGCCTGTTACCCTTGAGCTTGGTGGAAAGAGTCCAATAGTTGTGTTTGATGATGTCGACATTGATAAAGGTTTGTTTTCTACCACATAAGTTTTGATTAAATTTGCAATGTATGTTTTTCACCTTGCATTCAAATATTTAATGGACCATGTTTAGTCTTGTTTGTGCTGTAACTTAAGTTTTTGCCTTTGGTTCATTCCAGCTGTTGAGTGGACACTATTTGGTTGCTTCTGGACTAATGGGCAAATCTGCAGTGCAACTTCTCGTCTCATACTACATGTAAGTATGGTGAAACAACATTATATCCAAGTCAATAAGGTTAAAAATATATTAATTATGATCTCTCATAATTTTTGTTCAATTATGTATTATGCTGGTGTTTCAGGAAAGTATTGCTAAGGAGTTTTTAGACAAGCTTGTGAAGTGGGCTAAAAATATCAAGATTTCAGACCCGTTGGAGGAAGGTTGTAGGCTTGGACCTGTGGTTAGTAGTGGACAGGTATGGAACAAATTTTGACCGTTTCTTTCCATCCCAATTCTTATCGAAATATCCATGTGATTAATTTTAAACTTTTAAATATTTCAGTACGAGAAGGTTTTGAAGTTTGTTGAAACGGCCAGAAGTGAAGGTGCTACCATATTGTCAGGAGGGCAACGTCCCCAACATTTGAAAAAGGGATTTTTTATCGAACCAGCCATCATTACTGACATCACTACATCAATGCAAATATGGAGAGATGAAGTTTTTGGACCTGTTCTCTGTGTAAAAACATTTTCATCTGAAGAGGAAGCAATTGAGTTAGCAAACGACACTCAGTGAGTTACCTTATTTCTCTCAAAAAGCTATCTTATCAGTTTTTTCAACTGTTCTTGTCAGCTTTTCTAACTCGAATGTTATTCCAACAGTTATGGCTTGGGTGCTGCTGTAATATCCAACGATTTGGACCGGTGTGATCGTGTTTCAAGGGTAATAAAATTATAAAAAGTTTCTTAAACGATATCCAATATACCCTCTGTTCCAACGTCAAATGTAACTGGTGTGGTGCAATGTGCAGGCTTTTGACGCAGGTATTGTATGGGTGAATTGTTCACAGCCATGCTTCTGTCAAGCTCCATGGGGTGGCAAAAAGCGTAGTGGGTTTGGTCGCGAACTTGGAGAATGGTAATAATATTAAAAACTCCTATACGATTTTACTATAAAATTTCCTTCATTTGCATCTTAAAATTTACACGGCTTGCTATCTCTTTCCAGGGGGCTCGATAACTACTTGAGCGTAAAGCAGGTGACTCGTTACATCTCCAACGATGCTTGGGGTTGGTATACACCTCCATCTCCTAAGCTTTAAGAGCACAGAAGTCCAGTGTACCATTATCAAAGGCATCCCGAAACGCAAGGAGATTTATTAGTACCTGTGATTCCGTGTTTCCTGTTTTAGCTGCATATTTAATAGGATGAACTTGATGTTTGTTTGGATTTTAAGTAATCGCAATAAAAGGAGATGGATTTTTCTTATTTTATGGTGTGTTGGAAGCTGGTATGTCGACTTGAGTTGATGTAATGTTATTTTAATGCGTGGGTTAATGCGTTCTTGATGTTTAAGTAAAGAGCTCTCACCTTACAATAATCGTTTCCCGAATTCTCTGCATCTTGTCTTGTTTACATGTAATGCTAGATACTTTGGAAATAAAGGTATAGTTTGGTTGAATTATGTTGTCTTTATTGATAACTGAAAACTTGACGGTGACAATGAAGAATGGGATGTACTATTCCCAGTTTGTACTTTTTATTCCCTTTGTCTCATATTTGTTTTAGTATAACGCAGTTTTTTGTCAGTTTTTATTCTGTATTTCTGACAGTTTTAAGCGTTTGATTTATTAAACTTTATATTTCATGTTCGGCATTCTCAGGTTTATAGTTTTTTTTTATATAAACAAAATTATAAAAATAAAAAAAATGCAAAAAAATAAAGGGCGGGAATTATTATTATTAATATAACTATTAGGCAGGACATGATCTCTTCAAATGACACGTGTCTCAACATTAATTGCCAACTTTCGCAAGTTGGCAAAAATAGTCCCTGAGGTTTAAGTGTCGTTATAAAGTAAGTTCAAGTTGGCAAAAATAGTCCTTAAGGTTTAAGTGTCGCTGCAAAGTAAGTCCTTTATAGCAATTTGGTAAAAATAGTCCCTATCCAAATTCACGACTACAAAAGCAATCCCGCTGCATCGTGCGGTTTCCACACTCGTATAAGAACTAAGGGGTGAGAATATCTTGTCCCATGAATATCTTCTAAACATAGCCAGATAGTTATGTTTATCAAAACCATATTCGGAGTATGTGTAAAAAATAATGTGACAAATCTTTATCTTGTATAATCTGCATTAGCTTTATCATATAAAAAAAGGGTGTTTAGATAATGGGATTGTCTAACCAATGCCCTAAGGGCATTGGTTAAGGAGGGTATGGACCCACAAAAAAGGACTAAAAAAACGTTTTTTAACTCAGGGACCCACACACAAAGTACACTTTTCAAATTAAAAATATTTTTTTAGTCCTTTTTTGTGGGTCCATACCCTCCTTAACCAATGCCCTTAGGGCATTGGTTAGACAATCCCTTAGATAATAGATATATGTGTTTTTGGGTGGGAATATGTGAGTAGATAGTGGTTGGATGTGATTGTGATGCTTAAACTTGCAATAGTGTTATAAAAAATGTTGGAGGCGCTGCCACCTTAGCCCACTGGTGTATTTTGCCGCTTCTGTTTATAGTATAATATATATTTTTTTATTATTTTATGTTTTGTACTTTTAGTTTCATAGTTTTTTAATATAAAAATAATAAAAAGCAAAAATAAAAAAAGTGGAAAAATCATGAGGGTATCACTTGTAAAAAAAGGAAGAAGGAAATGTTTAGTTAGTTTATGCAAATAAAAGGATTTTCACATAAGTCATTATATTTCTCGGCTCCACTAAAACAATTAGCAAAAAGAATACGCGATGGAAGACTAACTCCAAAATTACAGCATGTAAAATTTGAAATTAAGTCTTTATTTTAGAATCTTAAGTTAGAATCAATAGAATAGACAAGTAGTATTGTACTACTCCATATTAATAACCATTAGAGTTACAAAAATGATATTTCTTCCTACTCTTAATAATCATCCGAGTCACACATCTAACTCACGTGATTCTGACATATTGCAAAACTGACAGTTTGGATGAAAAAAGATAATGAATAAAAAACATATGTTAGATTTCTAAGTAGGTAGGAAGGTAAGTATGAATATTAAGTAGGCAGATATTACAAAATCCGGGCACAAAATAGCAACAAACTTTTTCTAAAGTTCTGTCTCAGTACGCGAACTATAAAAAATATCATTAAAAGCAACGAACTTTCTTAAAGTCCTGCAATATGCACAATTTGATGTTCACGTTAAAAATAGCGACGTATGTCATTTTTTCTGATATGATATCACATGGAAATATACATATTAAACAACTTTATAAAAAAAAATTCTTGCGTTTGGTGATACTTTAAAAAATGTTAGGTTGTTAGTTTCTGACCTAAACACCAATCATTAGTACGTATTATTTAGGAATAAAATAACTAATTTTAATAAGATTAGTTAAAAGTAACCATTACTAATTATTAAGGAATAAAATATTTACTCCAGTTTTCATAAGATTGGTTAAAAAGTAACTTGGGAGTGAGAGTATAATTCCCTTCTGGATCCCAAAAGTGTCGGCATCTGTGTTGGTGGACCCCAAAATCCAGTCATAGATAGATATATGTGAGAACAGCAACGTTATATATATAGATAGCCCATCTACATACACATACATATAAGTACAGTACACTACTCTGTCCTTCTGTTTTTTTTTTAAGATCCAATCACATTTCAACCACATCAATTTGATTCATTTTCCAGATTTCAGATATCAATATCTAGTACTAGTTGTTGTAGAGAATGGGAATGGATGAAAAAGCTGTTGCTGTCATCATGGTTGGTGGTCCAACCAAAGGTATAATCTTGCTTCTGAATTTATAGATTTGTTTTATCATCATTAGTCAAGATTGTTGCTCAATTATACTTAATTGTTGCTGATATTCATCTGATCTAGTTTCTGTCATAAGTAAATTTATGATACGAAATGCTGTTACTTTGTTTTGTGACTGTAAACTGCTTATCGCGTTTTGAAAATAACAGTTTTGTGTGTGTGTTTGGGATTACTTATTTGATTATCTGAGTGTGAAGTAAGCGGTTTTGATTGCTTACCGCTTACAAAATATAGGTTAGGGCAAATCGCACAAAAAGGTATTACGCATCTTGGCTGTGTTTGGCTTATGGAGCTTAAATTTCAAAAGCCCCTTTATAAGCCTCGTTTGGCGTAAAGGCTTATAAGGGGTTTTTGAAATTATAAGCACAAGCCTCAGCCCCAAAAATGAGGCTAAAAATTTTATAAGCCCCAAATATAAGCCTCGTTGGTACCAAATTACTTAATTACCCACAAAAATATCTGATATATACATATGTTAATTTAATTATATGTCCTTTTAGTAATTTTACATTAATAAGCCCCAACTTAAACTAATTTACCAAACAAGTTTATGAAAATAAAAATTCTTATTTCGGCTTATAATATAAGCCCCAACCCCGGCTCTAGCCCCAGCCCAAGCTCCAGCCCAGCCCCTTGCGCCAAACATACCCAAGGTCAATTTGAATTTTTGGTACTCAACTGTATTTTTTTCAATTTAAGGTATCCTAGTTTTTTTTTTTTGTGTAACGTAAGGTTTTTTCGACTTTTTGAAAGATGTTATCGGTCATATTTTCAGCTGAATTGGTTTATTAATGTGATATATCGTTATAATTGAGCATTTAAAAGTCATTTTGACTAAAATTATGACCGGTAATCGCTTTCGAAAAGTGAAAAAAACCTTGCATTGCACAAAAAATAACTTTGATACCTTAAATTGAGTAAACAAAGTTGAGTACCGAAAATTCAAATTGACCTTAAGTGTGATACCATTTTGTGCGATTTGCCCTATAGGTAGTAGTTATGTCAGTAATCTAGATGTAGTTTACGATGGGAGGTGAGTAATATAATTCACCTGTAATCTGTTTATATAAGATTGAATGTGATACAAATTTGTGAAATTTCATTAATTTTTACTACAGACTGTTATGTGTGTGGTGTATCTTTAAATTTTTTAATGGAATTTAAGTGTAAAAGTTAAGAGAGTATATCTGCTTTTTTCTTTATAAATAATACTCTTATAGGATTTAATGATTCTTTTGAATCTTATTATTTGTATTTGTTATTAGGTACTCGATTCAGACCATTGTCACTGAATATTCCAAAGCCACTTTTCCCCTTAGCGGGACAGCCAATGGTTCATCATCCAATCTCTGCTTGTAAAAGGGTATGATCCATGCATTACCAAACAGAAACCCGAAAGTTTGAATTTTACTATTACTAAATTTGGCTGCTGTTTCTTATGCATGAATCTTTCTGTATAGATACCGAACCTAGCACAGATATATCTTGTTGGTTTCTACGAGGAACGTGAGTTTGCCTTATATGTATCCTCTATCTCGAATGAGCTCAAAGTTCCTGTCAGGTAACCATCAAGTCTTTTTTTCCCTTGATATTTAGCTTTCTTTGTTTTGGTATTCTTGAGCTCAAATTTTCATCTTCTTTTGTTTTGGTTTGATATAGATACTTAAAAGAGGACAAGCCACACGGGTCTGCTGGTGGACTATACAACTTCAGAGATCTGATCATGGAAGATAGCCCGGTTTTCACCTCCACCCTTCTATTCGTAGTTTTTCATTTTATTTTAATATATTAGTCATTGCACGCTCTTTGTACATCTGAGTCATTAAAGATGTCTTTAAAATTATGTTTTTTTTAGCGTGCCCTTTAGATCATTTTGTAACCAAAAACCAGCGGCCAAAAATGATAGATTTTCTATATAAAGGTTACATCTATGATAAAAATGGTAAATTTAGTATATAATGTTACGATTACGGGTTGCAACATGACCAAACAGGACATAAAGACATATTTAATGACTCACGTGTACAAGATTTTAAGTACAATGACTGAAACAGGAAAAAAAAAATTTTTTCTCAGAGCGTCTTTTAAACTTCCGCGAGTGATAAAAATTGTGATGTTGTACTGTGTTTTTTTCCTAACAGTCGCACATCTTTTTGCTGAACTGTGATGTTTGCTGTAGTTTCCCATTATCTGAAATGCTTGGTACATCAACTAGACTTGATCTTCAATTTATCATATATAATCAAATGTCTAAATGACTCATGCTAGTATAACCTTCATATCTTATGCAGAGGCTCATAAACGATATGGTGGGATTGGAACAATCCTCGTAATTAAGGTTGGTATAGTTAACAAAAATTAATTTCATTTGGGCATTTTAGAAACTTAACATTGTGTTACGCTTTGTTGTGTAGGTTTCCCCTGAAAAAGCAGACCAATTTGGGGAGCTGGTAGCTGATGCTGATACCAATGAGTTGCTGCATTATACTGAAAAACCGGAAACTTTTGTATGTACTTGAGTAAAGTCAACCACTTGTGATGTCAAACAGATCAAGGCATTACTTACGTTATATGATGCTACTCTTTTAGTCTAATAACGGTATCTGGTCTACAGGTTAGTGACCGAATCAATTGTGGTGTTTATGTATTTACACCGGAGATCTTTACTGCTATTTCGGGTGTTTCCACACAGCGAAAAGATAGAGGTTAGTCAATATTAATTCATGGTGGCATGGTTGCAAAGATTACTATTTTTGTCATCGCCGTATGACCCTTAACTAGATCCTGATTCATATTTGTTCATGTTTCATGTATACTTTTGACATATATTATACAACCTGAAACCTACTTTTTAATTGTGTTGCAGCTAACCTAAGACGACAATCCAGCTTTGAAGCCCTACAGTCAGCAACAAGGTACTAATTTAGTGAGTATAGGTTCCTGGAAATCAATAACATTGTTTATAGTCTCCAACTTTCGGTCCTGATAAAAGTGCATATGACAGGAGTCTTCCTGCAGATTTTGTAAGATTGGATCAAGATATATTATCACCACTTGCAGGAAAGAAACAGTTGTACACATATGAAACTATGGATTTTTGGGAACAATAAAGACGCCTCGGGTAAGAAACCCGCGCAAGAGTTACTTAAAAACCATTATTCTCAGCTATAAATTAAGCCAGTTCATAATGAAGTAATCACTCTTTATTCTTATTTATGCAGAATGTCCCTGAAATGCTCTGGCTTGTATCTTTCCTTGTTTCGGTACAACTCACCCCATCTTTTGACCGAAGGTGATGGTACTAAGAGTCCCATCATAACGGGTGATGTTTATATTCACCCATCAGCAAAAGTTCATCCAACTGCAAAGGTAGGTGTTTTAACTTTGTTGGTTTCACTCAAATATCTAGAAGGTCTTTTGCGTAACGCACTACTGAGCCATTGAAAGATGGTGATGTGTCCTATTTGAGTCATTTTGTAGCCAATAAGCCCTTGATAACTGGCTCTGAAAAATTATGATTTTATATAAAAACGTTCAATTCGGATACAAGATTTAGATTTATATATAATATTAAGTTTTATATACAAATGTCTACGAAATGACCTAGATGGGACACAATTCAGATGTACAAAATAAGTACCATGACTATAATGGGACAAATAATTAAAGATGTTACTTTATGCACACCAAAAAGCGCTACATAAGATCTCAGACTACAAGAAACTCATTTCATTAAACAAAAGTTTGGATCTCTAATATTATTAAATCTTGCTATATCGGTCCCTTTATTTGCACAGATTGGTCCAAATGTTTCCATATCTGCCAATGCACGTGTAGGGGCTGGTGTAAGGCTGATCAACTGTATCATCCTTGACGATGTTGAAATCAAGGTATAGTAGTGCAGCATTGAAAGTTTATACAAGCCCTCGGACTTATCGGATCACTTCTGTAGCTTAACATAAATTAATCTATGATTTCAGGAAAATGCAGTTGTAATTCATTCAATTGTTGGCTGGAAATGTGCTATTGGGCGGTGGTCACGTGTCCAGGCTGAAGGAGATCACAACGCAAAGCTTGGAGTTACCATTCTTGGTAAGCTCTATGCTTTCTGATTCATTTTCTTATTCCACTTTCGAATCATAAGCATACATACCTTATGGAAACATTTATTTTAGGTAGATTTACAATAGGACAATGTGTGTGTGTGTACATCTATAATATAAACTTAAAAAATCTGAACTCTACATACTCAAAGGTCTGACTTAAAAAGTCAAACTTTACTTTTCTGATTTATAAGAGATTGATCTTGCAATATTGAAAAATCCAGGGGAAGCTGTTAATGTTGAAGATGAGGTAGTAGTAACCAGTTGCATTGTCCTTCCCAACAAGACTCTTAACGTTGGCGTTCAACAAGAAATTATCTTATAACAAAGGAAGATGGCAAGCCATAATCATGTATGTCCCCAGTTATTCATTATCTTCTTTAAACGAAAAATATACCCTATCCAGCTTCTTGTTCCCAAATGTAACATAATGAAGTTAGTATGGAGTTTGTATTCTTTTATACTCTGAATTTTTTCATACAACAAACATCTGTATTTTTAAAGTCTTGTATCTTGCAACTTTGTTAAGAGACCAAATGTAATAGGATTTTTAATTTCACCTTTGGTAATCGATTTACTCAAGATTTTATCATAACATTGATTGTCCTCCGCGGTGAATTAGTTTTTGTGCAGTGACTTGTTGAAATGCTTGACTTCAAACAATATTATGATTTTTGACTAGCCCACTAAAGCGCCAAATCTGGATGTAATGGTATATTGATATGGTGTTGTGTAGGATGGGAAAAAAACTCGAACCTGACGGGAAACTCGAAACCTGAACTTATTGGGGTGGGGCGGGGCATGCTTATCGGGTTTCGGGGCCTTAACGGGGATTCTTATTTGGGCGGACGGGCACACCATCCCACCCCGTCCCGCCCCGCCCCGCCCCGCCCCGAAACATATACATATATCTTTATACATAAAAAATTGTGTTAGTATTTACGTACTAAATATAGTTCTCTAATTTTTGTTAGTTTTTATCTTTTGTGATATTTCAAGTTGTGATCATAGAAGCTTGTTTTGTGTCATACTATTCTATAAAGTTGTGATTTGTTCCAATGATTAATATATTATGATTTAAGATCATTTGAGGACAAAAGATTATTTACATACCAAGGGATCAATCTCCACCATCCATTTTTATTTGATCTAATGGATGAGATTAATCCCAACAACTTAAAAAACCCATTTTCATCATCTTTTTTCAAATATTAATAATTTTCAAACCGTTAATCGTTAAGCGAAAAAAAAAATATATCATTGCGACGAGCATTTAATTATCTTTCTATAGATATGCACTTTAATATACTTTCGGGAAAAAAAAATCGTATTTTTCACGTTTTTTTTAAGTTTTTTTGTTTTTTTACGTTACTGAAATTTGCATTAAAATATCATATATGATTAAACACTAATTTGAATATCACATATGATATTAGTGTTATATCATATATGATATTAGTATTATATCATATATGATATGTAATATCGCATGTGATATTACACTAATATCACATGTGATATTAGTGTAAAATCACATATGATAAACATATCATATCACATGAGATATCACATATCATATATGATTTAACACTAATATCACATGTGATATTAGTGTTATATCATATATAATATTAGTGTTATACTCCCTCCGTCCCTAAATAAATGTCCAGTATTGACTTTCAAAGTTTTTTTTTTAAACTTTGACCTTAAATTATTTTGTTTGTGTTATGCAATACTTGATGAAAATTATACTAATAAAAATACACTTAAAACTCAATCCATTCATTTGAAAGTAAATAGTGGACATTTATTTAGGGACGGAGAGAGTATCATATATGATATGTAATATCACATGTGATATTAGTGTAATATCACATGTGATATTTGTGTAAAATCACATATGATAAACATATAATATCACATATGATATCACATATCATATATGATTTAACACTAATATCACATGTGATATTCAAATTAGTGTTTAATCTTATATGATTTTTTTTATGCAAATTTCAAGTAACGTAAAAAAAGACGAAAAACGTGAAAAAAAATTTTAAAAAAAATCTTTTTTCGAAAGTATATCAAAGTGCCCGTCTATAGAAAGATAATTAAATGCTCTTCGCAACGGTGTAAATATTTTTACTTAACGATTAACTGTTTAAGAGATATTTAAATTATAAAAAATAGGTGAAATAATAAAATGTTTTTAATCTCAGCTATTGATTTTTTTTTAGATGGATGGTGGAGATGAGTCCCTTGATATGTAAGAAAAGTTTGGTATGTAAAATAACTCTTCTCATATATTATTAATAGATTCTCGATTCTTCAAGTTATTCCATATAATCATATTGTTAATAGTGTGAAAATAAGAATAAACGAGGAGCGCATAACGAGTATGATGGAGTATTGCGCTAAAAAAAGACAACCTGATAAAACCCCAATGGAAAATGGGGCGGGTTTGGGGGAGTATCTCGCCCTAACGGGGCGCCCCGATAAGATCCCCAATGAGGATTGAAGCGGGTTTGGAGATAATTTTTATTATCAGGTTTGGGGATGGCCGCCCTGCCCCAAACCAGCCCCATTGCCATTCCTAGTGTTGTGTGATCTTGTGCCACTTTACTTCCACATCACAGTACTCTCCCACCACCAAATATTTATAACATGTTAAACTATACTAGTCGCTTGTGTCATAGGTAAGTTATAGGCGTACACGTTATACACATAATGCACGGTTTGTGTGTGATTTTTTGATTTTTTTTTAGAGTAAAGTGGGGGTTTTTTGTGGTGTGTTATAAGCTAAAAAGAAAAAAATGTAAAAAGTTATTGGGTAGGGTGTTTTTAGTTTTTGTGTTAAAGGAATGTTATACAGTAAGAAGTTGATACGGTAGTGTCGATAACCCGCCCTCCACCTAGCACGTGTGCAGTGCAGATGTTATAAGCCTTGTTATTGGCATTTTTGGGACCTATAACACCGCCAATTGCACCATTGGTGGTGTTATAGGCAAGTTATAGATGCACATGTTATACTTTTGATGCATGTTATCTATTTATTTATTTTTTAGTGTAAAGTGTAGTAAGTTGGGTTCTTTTTATTTTTTTTATTTTTTATTTTTTATTTTTTAAATTAGAAACCACGTGTACCTGATAGCTGGAGAGGATGTTTTTCTAGTTCGTGTTATAAGAATATTATAAGGTAAAAGCTTACGTGACACACAGATAACTCACGGATAACCACAACAATACCTAGCTCTTTTAGAGTGCAAGGTGCAATTGGTGTCTAGAACTGTTATAGGCGCCACCACATCAACTTATACCCTATGACACTCATATAACATAAATTCTTTTACGAGCTATAACATGTTATAGGCGTTAGTGGGTCCAGGTTTTTATCTTTATTTTTTATTTTCTTTAATACGAACACATTTTATATTATACATTTAAACCAAATTTTATAGAAGTTGCGGACAAAAATTATAAAATATTAACTAAAAGACTACATTATAAACGTAATAAGAACTAACGGTGCAAGAAAACAGTTAAAATGACTAACAATAAAGAAAACATAACAACAAGGTTTAAAATGAAAATAATAAAAATACTATTTTTGACCTTCTTCTTCCTTATTCCGATCTCTACTTTTGGCGTCAAACATAACCTACAACAAAAAACCGAAACACAAACACAAAAACTAACACAAGCACAACACACAATTAAATAATTAAGAAAAATAAAAATAAGAAAAAGTAGCCGGATGGCGATGGCACTGATAACGGGCCTATGGCACGTCATGTGATGCAGCATAGCAACGTCGTAGGTGTCGTTTTGGCCCTATAACGAGTGATCGGTGCACTACACCGTGCTCTCTTACCCTTACATAGTTTACATATACCTTATATAAAAACATATATACCTCTCAACACACACGAAAAAAATTAATCAAATAACTAAAAAAAAACCGAAAAAAAAAAAAGAAAAGAAAAAGCCTTTTCTATCACTACAAATTGTAGCAATTTAAATAACCACTCATGAACATTTCACAAAAAACAAAAAACTCCACGAGTGAAGTTACACTAAGGGTCTTGTTATCCAGGCACCCCATAGGGTTTAGGGGCTATGGGGTGTTTGGCTAATCATTGCAATGATTGGTGGCTAATCATTGAGGGAATGTTTTTTTTCGATTTCCGTGCCAAAGTATTAAAAATTTGAGGTTAGAGTGCTTTGGTTTGCCAAAATAAAAGTAATACAAATTTTTAGTTTTGTACAAGTTTTTACAAGTTTTTATTTTTTGTTTTACAAGTTTTTTAAGTTTTGTACAAGTTTTTTTAAGTCTAGTTTTACAAGTTTTTTAAGTTTTGTACAAGTTTTTATTAACTTTTTAGTTTTTTACAATTTTTTTTTTGTTTTATAACTTTTTAAAAAAAAACTTAGTCGGAAAATATTTGAGGCTCAGGTTTGAAGGTTGCAAAGTGAGATTTTATCTCACTTTACCGTCCATTCGATTATCATCATCAGTAAAAAATTTAAGGCTAAAAAATCATCATCGCCTCGGAAAAAAATTTAAGTCACAACAGGTCTCAAAACTGCACAAGTGCACAAGTTCACAACAACAGTCTAGCCAAACTGCACAAGTCACCCATGTCTCAAAACTGCACGACATGTCTAAAACTGCACAAGTTCACAACAGCAGTCTAGCCGGGCTAGCGAAATACCCTACCCTATATGTCAAAACTGCATAGCACAACAGGTCTCAAATAATCACCAACCCAGAAATAATCACAAGTCACAACCAAGCACAAACACGTTTTCATTGTGCAAAAGCAATAGCACCAAAAGTAACTGCACAAGAGGGTACGATTCCCTTCTGCAAAAGGTTCACAAGAAAGTAAACAAGTGCAGGCATTCTCCCTTATAAGAGCACAAGGTATGGGGTGCCATTGGTGTGCCAAATGCATGCCATTCATGAGCCAACCATACCGTAGCATCATGCCATTCGTGAGCCAAACGTTTTGAGCCAATGCAATGGCTCAAGCCATTTGCATTCTTTTGTGTTTTTTTTCTTTTGTTTTTTATGTATTGTGAGTGGGTGGGTATTTTTAGTGGGGTATTTGTGGGACCTAATAACATGTTAGTGTTGTGTTATGAGGGAGGGGTGTTTGAGTGATTGGTGTGTTATTGAGAAGTGTATGATGTGACGCTGATGCGGCATACCAATAACGTGTTATTGGTATCTCCCTCACCTTGTGCTCTAAGCAACAACATTACCCAGGACCACTAAAATCATAACAAACAACAAGCAATATCTCTAACAAACAACAAGCAAGAACTAAAACAGGACCACTAAAACAGACCACAAGCAACAATCGCACAAGCAATAGCACCACACAAGCAACCGCGACAAGCAACAAGACCACAGTCCACCATGTCTAGTTCACCATTTGACACACAAGAGGTAACTTATCGAATAGGCTCATATTATTAGCTTTTAGCTCATGTTGGTCGAAATTAAGTTTTGCCATGCCAAAACTCTTAAGTTTTTATAAAAAAAAATCATCATTGCCTTTTTTTTATTTCATTAAAGTTGCAAAGTGACCTAAAATGATCACTTTACCATCCAGTAATGAAACATTTTTAGTCCAAAACACAAAGTTTTTATCATTAAAGTTGCAATGTGAGCTAAAAAGATCACACCACAGCATCACCACCATTTAAAGATCTAAACTTTTTTTATATTATAAAAGAAACCCAGTTTTTTTTTAAAACCAACCTTCAATTTTTGTTTAGATCTAAAAATATTTCAAGATCTAAAATATTTTTAGATCTAAAAACTTAACCGAAAAAAGATACCACAAACAGATACACCACAACATCACCACCATCTAAAGATCTAATCTTTTATCAAAGAAAACCAGTTTTTTTTAAAACCAACCTTCAATTTTTTTTAGATCTAAAAATATTTCTAGATCTAAAATATTTTTAGATCTAAAAACTTAACCGAAAAAAGATACCACAAACAGATACACCAGCATCACCACCATAACAATCGTGATACAACTAAAATGTATACACCACAAAGATCACCACCTTTTCAAGATCTAAAATATTTTTAGATCTAAAAACTTAACCGAAAAAAGATACCACAAACAGATACCACATCATCACCAACATAACAAGATACCACAAACACCACCACAGTATAAAGATTTTAGATCTAAAATTTTTTTAGATCTAAAATTTTTAGAGAGAGAGAGTAACAGGTGAGATACAGTGAGAGAGAGTACCAAAGAAAACCAGACGAGACAAGTTATCAAGAGAGAGAAGAAAACGCGTACACACACACGGTCTCACAAGAGAACGCGTAAACACAACGGGAACCACACACGTATCACCATAAAACACACACACGTTTTTTTTAAAGTATTTATAAGAAAACGTTTTTTTTAAAAGTATTTATAATAAAACGTTTATTTTTAAGTATTTATAAAAAAAGTAAATAAAACGTTTTTTTAAAAGTATTTATAAGAAAATGTATTTATAAAAAAAGTTAATAAAAGTATTTATAAAAATATTTATAAAAACATGTATTTATAAAAAAAAAAATTTAATAAAAAGTATGTATAAAAGTTTGTAAAAAAAATGTATTTATAAAAAAAGTTAATAAAAAGTATTTATAAAAGTTTGTAAAAAATTTGTATTTATAAAAGTTTGTAAAAAAAATTTGTACAAGGTTGTATTTTTTATCAAAGTTTTAAAAAGTTTTTTATAAAAGTTGTTGTGTTTTTTATTTTTTAGGTGTTCGGTGTCAACCCAACAACCTGCTGTTAAAGACGATAATCGTGGACGTCCGAAGAAAGGACAACAAATCCAAGGCTAAAAAATATCCCGGATTTGAACGAAGAACCCCTCACGTGGCACCGCAGGCTACACAAAACCTAAAAAGTCCTGGACTTAAATGAAGAAGCCGCGAGACACAGCTCATATGTGGGAGAGCCTTCTAACGCTCCGATGTCAATAGCGAGGCGACTTAAGACACCACTTGTATGCGTTCGGATGTCAATAGCGAATATTTTATGGCTCGAATTCCACCTCTTTTCCGACGCTGGATCCTAGGGATCTTTAACGTAAGGGCGGTGATGGAAATTGTGGCTATCGAGCTCTTGCCAGTGAGGTCTTGGTCATCGTGAACAAATGTGGCCCATGATTCGAGCTATTGCCGTGGAAGAGATAGACACTCACGAGGAAGTTTACAGGCAAATGTGGGACGATAATTTTACAAATATTCGTAACTCGATGAATTGGTTTGAAGGTCCAAAGACCCCAACGCTATCGGATGACTATGCCGTAAACCGGGTGTGGCTATTGCTCTGACTCTTAACCGGCCCTATTGTATGTATAGCCAATGAACAACTGTTAGGTGTCTTCCACCGAGAAGTGGTCCAAATACAAAGACAAATATTGTCCCCTTGTGCTTCTTCGTGTGGGAAGAACGGTCAGCTCACTTCGTCTTGCGTTTCTTGAGGAAAACTCACCACTCCCGTATAATCACCCACAATGGAGATGGTTCAGAAATGACGCGTCGGATGGGCACATATGTTTACTCAACGACGTAACATGTTTAGAAGGACGTAGAAAACGATTATTGATTCTTTGTGTAAATGACAAAACATGTATAGACGACATCGATTTATATTGTAAATGACAAAACATGTATAGACGACATCGATGTATATTGTAAATGACAAAACATGTATAGACGACATCGATTTATAGTAAACGACTCCTCATCTTTTGTTACTGATTTCTCCTCGCCCGGTTCTTCCTCATCTTTGTTACAGAATCGGATGACATTCTGCTGGAGGGACATTCATTGTGTCAACAACACACCCGTGCCAGAGTCCAGATTATGTGCCTTCTTCACAATCTTATGTGCCTCCCTCCGCCTATATCTCCAACAAGCAGATGAGGACAATTTTATACACCGCCCTCCGGTTCTTCCTCGCCTTTGTTACGTACCGTCGCCTCGCTGACGAAAGTAATGAAGTGCTGGTGAGATTGAGGATTGAGGAGACACATTTCGAGTTAGAGTCTCGTGGGACAGATGGCAAAGATCATTGAGCGACTACGCCTCAGGCGTGATTGATCTTAGTTTCTAGTTATATTGTAATTTTGTGAACCATGTATCAACTATTAATCTATAACAAGATTGGTTATTTATGTATTCAAAGCTTCTAATTTTGTGAACCATCATATTACTAATTTATGTTGTGAATAATTATACAAATTCTTTTGGCTAGATGCAACAAGAAAATCCTTTCTTGTGTCGTTGTCGACGTGGATTTATAATTGAAAGAACATCCCAATGTAAATTTCCAAACTTGTGGTCCAAGTATTATGCATGTACTTTCTCAAAGGTAAATAATTAAACGTTTGCTTATTTGCGTAAATATATTAATAACTTGTTTGTTTAGAATACATTTCTTATAATTGTTTCATCATGTAAATGTACCAGGGACTAAAGACTATGGGTGTCGATACATCATGTGGAAGGAAATATTTCAACAAAAGTACTTTGGTCAAGCTCTTCTTCAACGCAAGGCTCAAACTCGCTAAACTAAAGATAAAACGATCAACATGCTATTGGCTCAAAACAATTTGTTGCGGTGCAAAAATAAAGACGCTGGAGGCATCACCGAATTGGCAAGAAATCCAGTTGATCACGCATGTCACCGAAAGGAATACTCTATGAGATTATAGATGACATTAATAATCTTCATGTGGAGTAGATTTCGTTGTAATATTGAAAACATTTGTTGTTGTATTTGTTTAATGTTTTAATGTCTAATGTTTTATTGTTATTGTTTAATTAAATGGAAACAATACACAAAAAAATACTCTACATATAAAAACACTACACAAATAAATACACTATATACGTATAAAAACACTACACAAATTAAATATACCACACAAATAAATACACTATACATATAAAAACACTACACAAATTAAATATACCATCCAAAATAAACTATACACAATCAAATAAAATTAAAAAAAAAGGACGAAGACGTAAGAAGGGCCCACGCCTATGAGGTGTTTGGGAATCAAATAATGAGGTGTTGGGGTATCTCACGCCTACACTAAATATCTACAAAACCACAACTCACAAACTAGACTTGCTCTCACAGATGCTCTAATTAGGGATATCAATATCTGACCTAACATGGTTGTGTCTATCAAAAGCTCACCTTGGTGATTCCCCCCACGCTTGTATGGTGTTGCTGTAGTCTGTCACAACTATTATGGTGTATGTCTTGTTTTGGCTTAACTTGTTACCTTGTGTATTTTGTTTGGCAAGTCGGTTTCGATTTTGCCCATTATGTTCGATGTAACTTGTTATGTTCAAATTACCTCCATTTGTGAGGAGTGAAATGTTATCTCTGTTCAAAAAATATATATATATATCTGACCTAACACGAAATTCGATTTAAAATTGCCACGTAAATTAACAGGTTCGGTTAAGTCTATAATAGATTTCTGGTCGGGTTTGGGTTGATCCAACTAACCAATTTATTAAACATGTCAGACTCGGGTTGAGAATAAATTAAGCGGGTCGACCTGCCAACCTGTTTAAAATTTTTTACTTAAATTAAAAACTATTTATATTTTAATATACGGGTTAAATGGGTTAAACGAGTCGGCCGGCAAACTCGTTTAACCTTTTTAACTCATGTAATGTGCATACTTTTGTATATAAAACATGTTAAATGGGTCAATCCGAAACCTATTTAACTTATTCAACCCGTGTAACCTAATTAACCCACTAAACCAAGTATATATACGGGTTAAATGAGTCAGGTTCGGGTTATATGTAAACAGGTTAACGGGTTAAGATAGCTGCCCCGAATCCGACACGAATTGCCACCCCTTCTCTAATACAACACGGAGTAGTTTTTTTTGTTCGTCCGTTCTCTTTCATTTTTGAATTTTCTATCTCAAAGAACCAAAAGAAAATCAAGAGATCACAAAATGACAACAATAAATTCAAAAAAAAATTATATACATCTTGCACAGTACTATTTTACCTCAAATGTACTATTTTACCCCAAAGAAAAGCTAATAAATGTCTCTGTGTGTGTGTTTACCCGAAATGTACTGTTTCATGTTCCCAAATCTCTCCCATTCCAATGACATAAAATGGCCTTGATTTGGTACAAAATCAAGAAAGTCAATATCATGATCAAAATAACATCATTGTATTTTGTTGATTTGCCATATCAAGTACAACAGCCTCATAAATAGGCACGAATCCAACTATGCAAAGTCACGTCATATAAAAACGCAATCAATTGGAGAGTCTGAGTTAATGCGTCAAGTTTAATTAACATTTGTAATTTACAAAAAATTCGAAAGTTTTTGTCTTTAGGGGTTTCATATTCGTTGGTGAATGTTTTTAAGTTTAAGAGTAAATTACATGGATGGTCCCTGTGGTATGCTAAAAGTAACAACTTTCGTCCTTGAAAGTTTGAAATTGCACTGATAATCCCTAAGTTGGTAAACAAATAACATCACAGATCATTTGGTTTAACGGGCGTTAAGTAAGTTCGTTATAATTTACCCATTAGCCCCTTTGGTTAAAGATCGTAGCATCATCTATCCTTAATAATAACGCACTGCTTATAATTTAAAGTTTTCATATGTTTTATCCGCTACAATTTTATACATTTTCGTCCGCTTTTCATACGCCTCGCCAAACATTATGATATGTTTTTGTCCTCGCTTTTCTTTTTACGCTTTTCTCCTTTTTCTTACATTCTCTTACGATTTTGTCCGCTTTTTACATTTTCGCTTTCTTTAATTTCACGCTTTAATTTCTTCATACGTTTTTACGCCGCCTGCTTTCACGATTTTATACGCACTTTTACTTTGTTTTCTTAAAGTTCATACGGTTTTGTCTTCTTTTTATTTATTTCATACGTTATTGTCCATTTTACGCAGTTGCTGCGTTTCTTACACTCCATACGCTTTTTTAGCCCGCTTTTTATTTTCATACACTTTTTCGCGACCGTTTCTTACATTTTCATACGTCTTTGTCCGTTTTTTACGTATCCGACCGTTTTCTTTCATTTCCATACGCTATTGTCCCTTTTTTTATGTTTCGCTCGTTTTCTTACATTTCCATACGTATACAGTTAATAGACAACGTATGAAGATGGATAAAAACGGAAGAAAACAGATAAAAATGTAATAATACGTATAAAAACGGACGATAACGTATAAAGTTGGATTAAAACGTAAGAAAACGGAAGAAAACGGATAAAAACGTAAGAATACGTATAAAAACGGACGAAAACATACAAAGATGGATAAAAACGTAATAAAACAGATAAAAACGTATGGAAACGTAATAAAAACGTAAGAAAAGATACAAAAACGTATGAAAAAGAAATAAAATGGGCGATAATGTAAAAAAGGGGACAAAAACGTATAGAAATGTAAGAAAATGGGAAAAAACGTAAAAAAACTGACAAAAACGTATGAAAGCGTAAGAAAACGGGTGAAAACATAAAAAAAATGGACAAAAACGTATGAAAAATGAAATAAAATGGGCGAAAACGTAAAAAAGGAGAAAAACGTATGACAATGTAAGAAAACGGGCGGAAATGTATAAAACGTAAGAAAAACATACGAGAATGTATAAAAATGGACGAAAACGGATTAAAACGTATGAAAACTGTAAGTTGTAAACAACCGTTACTATTAAGGATAGACGATGCAACGATCTTCAACCAAAGGGGCTAACGTGTAAATTATAACGAACTTACTTAACGCCAGTTAAACTAAAGGACCGGTAGTGTTATTTGTTTACCAACTTAGGGACTACCAGTGCAACTTCAAACTTCTAGGGACGAAAGTTGTTACTTTTGACATACCACAGGGACCATCCATGTAATTTACTCTAAGTTTAAACTAGACGAGTACCCGTGCATAGCAACGGGATTTTATAGTGACAGATCGTTTAGTGATAAAAAAAAGTTTATTGGTTATAAACAAAAAATAATAAAAGTTTGAACATTTGGGGATTAAACATAATGTTTTGAAACCCGGTTCGACCCGGGTGGTTCAACTGGTTGAACCATTATGGTCGAAAAACGGGTCGATTTAAACCGGTCAACCCGACGGGGTTGGGTTGAACACGGGTGAAATTAAACCGGGTCAACCCGTAGGGTTTGAAGCGTCCCGGGTCTACCCGGTTTTCGAATTTTTGTTTTTTTCTTTATATATAATATACGCGGTTACCTTGTGATGATTAACCGGAGAAATAAATCTCGATAAGACCAGATTTACCAGTTTGTATCGGTTTCAACGGGTCCTCTCTGGTTCATTTTCGGATGACTTTTATTTGTTAGTCGAACCGGTGGCGACACCGGTTCCCGGTTAACCCGTTGGTCCGGTCCGATTGTTCAAAACTATACGTACCAATGTACCATCAACTTGTTAGCTTGTATGAAACTTTGTGTGTTTTATTAATGGGCTAATAACCTATTAAAGATTATACTGTCAGTATAACAGCTTACGCAGAAATAACTAAAAATAACTCTTTTAGATGAATGTTGACATTTTGTCTTTCTTTATGTATTATGACCATATTATAACCATTTTACCCTTAGAAAAATATTTTTAAAAAAAATCATAAAAAAAATTCAGAAAATTTTGGAAAAAAAATTTCAAAAAAAATACTTTGGAAAAAAAATCGAAAAAAAAAAGTATTTCGAAAAATATTCAGAAATGGTAAAATGGTCAAAATATGGTCATAATAATTAAAGAAAGACAAAAATGTAAACATTAATGTCTAAAAGAGTTATTTTTTTATTCGCTACGCAGAACTGCCATTCTTGACAAGTATAGTGCTTTAAAAGGTTATTAGCCCTTTATTAATTTGTATAATGTGTATAATAACATGTACTTTTCATTTTAGAGTGTTTTAAAAATAGCATTAATTAGTGTGTTTAATTATTTTATATTATGGATTATGTTGTAGCCTGATTAAATTGATATTGTGAAAATTTATTGTACTTTTTAGTATGTGTGTTTTAATTGATTGTATTTATTTTGGTAGATATGCAATATGAATAAATCACTGTACTTTTAAGTAATGAGTTGTTTTAATAAGAGTATTAATTACACTATACATTTCTGTCACCTTTGACTAATTTTTCAACATTAAACAATTCAATATTTCACTTTGACCATACACCTTTTATAAATAGTAAGATATAGATATGATAGGTAGCAACTTTGGCGCGAGCCTTCGAGCCCTTTTTACTAACACAAACATTTGCACAAGGTTGTGAAATGGAGTCATTACAACAACAATAATACCTAATGTCATCGAAGCGAGGTTGTGAAATGAAGTCATTAATCTTGTTAAATAGGTTATGGTTTAACATAACTTTCCTGATGCGCAAGAAACAGCTAGACATTGATTTAAAGATGGGGAGTGATACTCATACCACCAAAATTGATGCACACACCATAATTATGCACATATCATGTTGTAACATGTGCATTATTGATGTGATATTGTGGTATGTGCATCAATTTTGGTGATGTAAGTATCAATTCCCTTTAAAGAAAGATCTTATTGGGTCCAATGTGAACTCCTATTCAAATTGTCTGTTAAATTAACTTTTGGTAAATATTAAAAAATATATATATACCTTTATTACTTTTGAAACGATTGGAAAGTAAAACAACATCTTAAGTTGATCACACTCATAATTTAGTTCACCATAAATCAAACTTATCACATAATGATTCAAGATAAAAAAATAGATGTTACTTTTTATGAATGCTAATTTTAATGAAAATCAAAATACTCGTAAAAGTATTCATTTAAATGTGAAAATGCCAATGGTCCCAAGAAAGAAAAAAACATAAATTGATCGCAGGGACTTTCTGGAGATGCTGTTTTTACTACCACTCACCAAAAGAAGAAAACCACTCATTGGATCTCAAATCAGTACCCTACTAGATTTCCATTCGTACTTGCACACTGTTTACAAAAAAGAATTGATAATAAAATTCCATGTTTAAAAAAAGAGAATTGATTAATGCATCACATTTTTTTATTAATGCATCAACAACTCGAAGAGTAAATTGCAGATCAGAATGCACAAATTACGATACGATTAATCAAAAACGCTACATGAAGATTTCACCCTTTAAAAAAAAAAAGTATGATGACAAGATATAAACTACTACACCAATTAGGAAAACGAGATTTTGAAAGTAAAATATGTGTTTCACGACTTTTATAGATGAGTATTTTATTTGCTTGGTGGTACAAAGTATGTAATAGTGCAAGACTGTAAGATATCCATAATGTAGCTTTAAAAGACTTTTTTAATGATACATTTTGTGACCCAAGTGCACTTTTAAGCATAAAATATAAAATTATAAGCTCTTTTTTTTCTCACGGTTACCAAAATAGAGGAGGAAGGGTGGTCAACACGTACCACGATCCCTTTGTCCCACACATTTTTTCAAAAGCAAGTGTAATTTACCGGTTCCACCGACATGCCCTATCTCGGCAAAAAATCGTAAATGTGCAGCTTATGCTTCGATGCTTTGATATATAATAGATCGACCCAGTTCTTGTTTTTTCCCGGTGCACTTGCTTTATATCTCCGACACACAAGGATGTATCATTATTGTTATATAATAAGTTTGATGTTAGTGAAAAAAATCTCCCATCATCGCCTCGATAACTTGAGGATCCGTTATTGCTCGTAAAAGGTTATTGATCCAAATGAAAATAAGTCATTTACTTTCACCTGTTCGAGAATGGAGATGGCCTTAATTGCAATTCTAAAGTATCACAAATACAATAATATAATTGAATAAAATTCAATGTAGAAAACAAATTCTCAAAAGATCTAATGAACAAATCTTAAACTAAAAAACTCACTTTCATCATTTAAAAAAAATAAATAAAGTAAATATCTTATAAAACGTTAATCGTTGCGCGAAAAAAATTATAATATCACAACGAGAATTAAATCATATTTCTATAGAGGGGCACTTCTATATACTATCGACAAACTTTTTCTCTACTTTTTTATGTATGTTGAAGTTTACACCTGTAAAAATCACATGTGAAATTATTATGTAAAATTAGAGGTTGTACGTGCCCAGAAAAAATATATTTTATAAAAAAATTACACTTTGTAACCGAAAATCGAGTGTGACCTGTGCCACACCCGACTCCAATATGAGTCCGTCCATGTATGGCTAGAGCTTAAGGATACCATATAAAAGTCGTACTTAATTTTACTACTAGTCTAGTGGTTGGGTTTGAAATTTTTCAGTGAGACTGAACTTCTAATAATCCCCCTTAATTAAGCGGAAATTACTTGACTACTCATTTTCAAATGAGTGTGTCTGTACATGCCCATACTTCTTTCACTTTTTCAAAAATACCCATTCAGGTCGTGTATATAAATTAACAATTTTTTTTAATGTCAGGTATATAAATACACGACATGAATGGGTATTTTTGAAAAAATGAAAAAATTATGGGCATTTGCAGACACACCCATTTGAAAATGGGTAGTCAAGTTATTTTCGTCTTAATTAATTCAGTCTTCGTACGCGTAGTTTGTCTACTTGGAAAGTGAAGTCATTTGTATGAATAATTATGTTTTACAAAACGGACATATATTTTTTCAAGTATTTGCTCAGTCAGCCTATATATATTATTCTTCACTAGTTGGATACCCGCGCACAGCAGCGGCGATAAATATAGTTACATAATAAATATATTAAATGAATTGCTAACCCAACTCTCTCCGCAATTCTCTACGCGCTTGTGATTCATTTCACAACACTCCAAATGTATATTTGTTAGTTGTATGTGTTTGTTTGTTTTTCGTGATCTTCCCGTGACATCATTATCTCAAGATATAAAAATACTTTCACAATCTCTTACCCGTCAAACACTCTTTCAAAAGTAAATTATTTTGATACATCAAGTTTGTATTGATTGAAAAAAAGGTTAAAGTTATAAAAATTTGAATCAAAATAAAATAAACATGCTAAAAATGTAAAAACTAAAAAGTCATAAAAATAGATGTTGAATTAAAGAGCACAAATTTTTAGAAAATATAGTCAAATTAGATCATAAAAAAATTAAACGAATAAAAAGATATTTAAATTTAAAAATAAAAGTGATTAATTACAAGGTGACACGTGTCACCCTATTATTAGAGCTCCTTATTTTAGTTTGTTGTGAGCTCCTCCCTTTTCTATTTTTTTTGAGAAGTGACACATGTCACTCAATGAAGTTTCATTATCTTAATTTTTGTGAGCCCACAACTTAAATGATTTATCTATTCTAAGTAAGTTTAAAAGTTCCACTTTTAAACCTTCTAATTTTAGAAGGCCTAAATCTATATATATATATATGGACTACATATGACACAATACAATGCCACTAAGACACTAATGATGACATGCAATATTGATGACGTAAATGCTACATGTAAAGACACGCCACTTTGCATCATTGTCCATATATGTAAAAAATTAGTACTTGTAAGATTTGAACCCTCGTCTTGACGCTCACTCACAAGCCAACCAATGGAATAATCCAATAATTGTGATACATTCCTTCCTGCTTACTATCCATTCGAAAATCCTATATAACAAATCCCTACTCATTAGGCTCTACATTAATTTTTGCTTCAATGCCATCCCCATTTCACGCTGGCTTTGAAACCAAACCATAACTAATTTCTTAAAAATGTACCAAACCCCTCAATCTCCACCATGTTTATGTTGATGTATTTCAAGATTTCAAAATCAAAATCAAGATCCACATAAAAATGACGGCAAGGAACCCT
>OU343220.1:278375348-278520260 GCA_910596185.1 Chrysanthemum makinoi | reverse complement strand
TTGTCACATAGAAAACCTAAACTTTAATCTCTTTAAAATATAGGAAAATATGTGATAAAAAGTGCAATGTACTTTTACCTAAAACCGTAGTAAGATACTTAAAAAATGGCATAACCATAGGAAGAGGAATTAGGAAACATGGAGTCTATGTCATTAAAATCGGTAATGAACCTAAAGACAAACTATGTCTTACCTCTATGGATGATACATCGACCTTATGGCATCAAGATTGGGTCACGCCAACATGCTTAACTTCTTCAATCGCTATCATCCAAAGATCTAGTAAGAGATCTACCTAAGTTAAAATATGAACATCATTTTTGTGATGCTTGTAATGTAGGAAAACAAGCTCATTCGAGTCATAAAGCTAAAAACATGGTGTGTACAACTAGGTGTCTAGAATTACTACATATGGATTTATTTGGTCCATCCGCTATCCAAAGTTATGGAGGCAACTACTACACTTTGGTAATAGTGGATGACTACTCTAGGTATACATGGACAAAATTTTTAAAGAACAAAACGGAAACCTTTAACTATTTTGAAATATTAAGCAAAAAGATCCAAAGACAACTAGGAAGTCCCATAGTGTCTATTAGGACGGATCATGGTAGGGAATTCGATAATGAAGTGCAATTCGGAGCTTTTGTGACGCTAATGGTATTACTCACAACTTCTCTGCTCCACGCACTCCACAATCGAATGGGGTAGTAGAAAGAAAGAATAGAACTCTACAAGAAATGAGTCAAACCATGCTTAATGAACAATCCATACCTCAAAAATTATGGTGTAATGCCGTTGATACTTCAACGTATATACTCAATCGAGTCTTGATTAGACCAATCTTAGGAAAAACTCCATATGAGTTACTTCGAGGCAAAAAGCCCACGTTAAATCACTTTAGAGTCTTTGGTAGTAAATGTTTTATTCTTAACACTAAAGATTACCTTACAAAATTTGATCCTAAATCAACCGAAGGTATCTTTTTAGGTTACTCGCCAAATAGCAAAGCTTACGTCATATTAAACAAAGAATCAATGAAGGTAGAAGAGTCATTAAATATAAAATTTGATGAAAGTCCACCCAAAACCTCTCCACCTCTTGTCGATGACGAGATTATAGAAAGTGAAGCCATAGTAATAAAGAAAAAGATAAGTGATGAAGAAGAACCTCTAATGATGAAATATAAACATTAAAGAGTCCAAAGATCACCCCGTAGATAAAGTCATAGGAAAACTAAACGAACGAACATTAAGGTGTCAAGTTCAAAACCAAAGTAGCTTGTTTTGTTTTGTTTCAACCTTAGAACCTAAGAATACACAAGAAGCCATAAAAGATGAAAGTTGGGTAATGGCTATGCAAGAAGAACTAAATCAATTTGTTTCTAATGATGTTTGGATACTTGTCCCTCCACCTAGTAATCAAACCATAATAGGAACCAAATGGGTTTATAAAAAAAAATTAGATGCAAACGGAGTAGTGTCTAGGAACAAGGCTAGACTCGTTGCTCAAGGGTATAACCAACAAGAGGGAATAGACTTTGATGAGACCTACTCCCGGGCTAGATTAGAGTCTATAAGAATACTTCTTATGTATGCTTGTGCTAATGATCTAAAGCTTTATCAAATGGATGTCAAAAGTGTTTTTCTAAATGGTTTCATAAATGAAGAAGTATATGTAGCTCAACCTCCAGGCTTCATTGATTTTGAAAACCCAAACATGTGTATAAATTAAAGAAAGCCCTTTACGGTCTTAAACAAGCTCCAAAAGCTTGGTGTGATAGACTCAAGTCATTTCTAGTTAAACACAACTACACCATGGGGTTAGTTGACAACACACTTTTACTAAGAAAAGAGAGTCACATATAATCATAGTACAAATATATGTAGATGATATTATATTCCGATCCACTTGTCAAGACATGTGTGATGATTTCTCTAAAATCATGCATGACAAGTTCGAGATGAGTATGATGGGAGAACTTAGTTTTTTTCTTGGTCTACAAATAAAACAAGTAGAAGATGGTATCTTCTTCAATCAATCTAAATACATCAAGGAGATGTTAAAGAAATTCGGCCTAGAAGAGTCAAAACCAATTAGGACTCCAATGTCATCCGACACCAAACTCACAAAAGATGAAGAAGACGGAGAATCCGTGAGATAATACTAAATATCGTGGCATGATAGGTAGCCTTCTACCTCACGGCAAGTAGGCCGGATATCATGTTTAGTGTTTGCTTATGTGCTAGGTTTCAAGAAGACCCTAAAACATCACACCTAGAAGCCGTAAAAAGGATATTTAGATATATTAAGGGTACAACACAATTAGGATTATGGTATCCTAAGGGCACGGTAGAAACAATTGTATATGCAGATTCTCACCATGCAGTGATTACGTTGATAGAAAAAGTACAAGTGGGTATGTACTTTTATGGGATGTTGTTTAACATCATGGTTTTCTAAGAAACAAATGGCACTTGCAATATCAACAACCGGGGTTTAGTACGCCTCCACCGCAAAGCATGCCAACAAGCACTATGGATGAAACAAGCTAGTAGACTACACATCCATCTAAGCGACATAGCCATCCTATGTGACAACAAAGGTGCCATCGACTTAAGCAAGAACCCGGTATTGCATTCTCGCACAAAGCATATAGAGATTCGCATCACTTCTTAAGAGACAATGTTCAAAAGGGGAACATCTCTATTGAGAAGGTAGCATCCGAAGACAACATAGCCGACGCCCTCACCAAACCGCTGAAGGAACAATTCAACCTACTTCGTCTTGGTCTTGGTCTAATGGAACAAACGTCGTAAATTATTTGACTCTACAAGGTATGTAAACACTAGCCTTCTTCTTTCTGAGTCTAGGATTTCTATTTCACGCACAACTCACAAACAATACGAGAATTTTCAAAACCCAAGATGAGTCTTCCACTTATAGCTTTCTTTATTTTTTCATATATTACATTTTCAAAGAAAACCTACTTTCACAATGTTTTCTAAAAGGATGATACCTTCCCGTATCAATTTCACAAAAGCAATTTCTCACGTCTAGGACAAATCGCTTTTCATTATTAATACAAAGTAAAAACCCGTTTTCATTGCATCTCATGTCTTTTGAATGCTAAAAAGGACACATAACTAATATGTGTTTTCGGGTACATTCATTTAAGCAACAATGAATTAAGAGCATTGATAACACAAAATTACATACTCATGTACTAAATATGTGTTTTCGGGTTATCTCAATAGGATGTTTTATACTTCTAGTTTATTTTCTATTTTTTTCTTTTAGGGTCGAGATAACCTAAACTCCAAATAGTTTGCATATAGGCACACACTAGGCAAAAATGTTTCCTAAAGGAAAATTTTGTCAGCTCGACCTGACCCACGGATCCCGCCTTTTATGCCGGACGGATCCTCAAGGGAAGGATCCGTGGATCCGCGGAAACGTAAGTCGTTTCAACTTCTATTTTTTCACTTTGGATGAAAAATCCACATTTGTTTCATTTTTGGGAGTATGCTCTTTAATGCTTGTGTTCTCATGATCACATGCCTTGAATTCATATCTAATCATTAGATTTTAATCCACATTTTGGGTCAAGCATTCATTACAATGCTTTGTTTTTTTATATATAGAACTCCCAAAATGCTTGCATACTCCATCTCCTTCTCACAAACACACTTCATCATGTCATCCAAAACCCTTTAGAGAATCATCTAGTAAAAACAATCATGATATCCAAACCTTTGTACTTCCACCATCCAAAATACCACAATCAAATGCTAGGATATCCGCACGGATTAGTATCCAATCTTGTTGTTTAGCAAAACCAACCTCAAATGGGTCATCCTCAACAAATAACTCACCACAAGATGCTTCCATTATAGCACCTCCCTCATCACCAACAAGTACACCAACTTCATCACCACCTAAAGTCACTCTTTTGGAACTCCTTAAGACTCCAACAAGATCTAAACAACTTAAACAAAAAAGAAATAGTCTTTTTTCACCACCCACATCTCCAAATACTATCTTTCAAGATCTTGAAACATCACCACCATTAGCTCCCATCACATTACAAGAACATCTAGGTTCCTTTCCACCACCATTTACAAACATTCCGTATATTGATCCATATTTTCCTATTTTTCCACCACAACTTCAAGATAACTCAAATCAAAACAACCCGAAAAACTTCCGCACTCATTACCCACATCATTTACATTGTGAACATTGCCAATCCACTAGGGAAATTGCAATAGAAGTTAGGGAAGAAATGCGCTTCATACTCAACCTCATCCTTGATCGCATCAATACCATTACTCATCAAAACCTCCATCCATAACCTTATGCAAGCATGGAAGGAATCACTACTACTATTTTCTACTTTTAGTATTATTTTTCTTTTGAAGTCATTTTCAAGAACAAGTCTTGTTCTTATTTTACATGCTTGTAAGTGGCATACATACCACTACAATTTGTTGTTTTATTACAAGGCCTTGTTTACATACCTTGGCTCCCAATCTTGATTCTCGGCAACCACAAGATTATATAAGCATGTTACTAACCTTTCTTTTTGTAGGATTTGTATTTTTCTTCTCTTGACTTCCCCAAACAAGGGGAGCTACCGTCAAGGGGAGTTAGAAGTTTGTTTATTTCTTCCAAGGGTTAACTTTTTGTTTCGACAAAAAAGGGGAGAAGAAGTAAAACTTAGGGCTTTCAAAACTTACATCTATTCTTAAGTTTTACTCATCATAACATTATGTTTTGTCATCAACAAAAAGGGGGATAATGTTAATACAAATAAAACCGTGAAAAACGCTTATTAATATTTTACATCTCTTTGTGTTTTGTTGATAACAAATATAATGTTATCTTAAGTAAATTTAAGATACATGTTTTTGTAAAGCATTTACATATAGCCATTTTACAAAAGTTTGTTTATGTTAGTTTATTTATTAAAATGAACTTAACCCATGGTATAACAATATTTTTACGATACTTAGATAAATGAATCCAACATGAACAAAATCCCATGACCCATCCCAAACCCATGTTCATGGAATGTCCGATTATGGATTCGCTTATGATTCATTTATTGATTTATGTTCAGATATCAAAACTTTTAATTGTATAATTTTTAAATTAGTTTCTTTAAACAAAACTCCATTACTCTCTAAAACAATATTAGATGCATAATTTAATAAAGTTTATAATTGTTTGTCTATGTTCATTTATGTTTGATCGCTTATACCCTCTTAGCGATCATTTAGTGTCTTAATGATCCAACATAAAATCTAACATGAACAACTCATTTTCTTAATAAAATGAATTTGAACAAGAAATTTTGTGGTCCGTTTAACCGCTCGTGGTTCGCTATTTGTCCGATAAAATTAAATGAACTTAACATGAACAAGGCCCGCTCGCGGTTCACCTGCCTGTCAAGCATAGCCCTAAATATAATGTTATCTTAAGTATAATTCTAAGGATATATGTTATTTTTGTAAAGCATTTACATATATCCATTTAAATAAAAAAATGTAATAATTAAGCATTTGTTGTAATAGTTTATTAGGATGGGTAAAACCATAACCCATGGATCTTAACCCATAAATCCAAAAGACTAGATACAATGTATACTTTGCATACATTAAATCTAAAGAAAACCCATGGACTAAACCTATAACCCATGACCCATAACCAAAACCCATGGGCAAAGAGGAGCTTCCACTGATCCCTAGATTACACTAGATGGATCCCAAGTGGATGGATCCGTGGATCCGAGGAACGCTGGAAGAATTTTGCCTATAAATAGAGAGCCATTTCTTCATTCTTAACTCACCCCTTCTTTCTAAATCTCTCATACACTCTCATTCTCTTTCTAACATATAGATCACTGGGATTCAGAGAGAGTTGTTCTTCTTTCTTTTCTATTTGTGATCCTCATATAGGTCCTTCTCTAAGGTGAGATCACTTAGCATTCTACAAGAAGTCATCCAAGCAAGGGGTCCTTGATTGATTTGTCACTCAAGAAGATTTCAGAGCTTAAGATCTTGTATTTGATATTTCACATATTTGTTGTGTAATAGTTGTGTTGGTTTATCCACCCGTATACGACCGGTATCTAGCTTGTACCAGAAAAAGTGTAAGCAACGCTAGAAGGCTTCTCCACAAGTGAAGGAGTTTGTTGACATAGTGCTGGAACTCGAAAGGGGTGACTCTGGAGTGGAGTAGGCAAGGAAGGCACCTTTGTAGCCAACCACTATAATCTGTTGTGTCTTTTTCTATCCCTTAACTTATTTATTTGCTTGCATTATCACTCTAGATCTATATACGTTCTTAACATCCATACGATTTTCACATAATATCAATCTAAAGTTTTTGAAATCAACTTAAAATCGAAGAAAACTATTCAACCCCCTTCTAGTTTTCCACACCCTTCGCTTTTTACCGAGACTTCATAACTAGAACCTTGTTGGGTTTATTCCAGACTAGCTCGCACTCTCAAATCTCGCACTCTTCCCATATCTCACTTTTCTCCTTTTTTCATCAAACCTAAGGACTCTACACTATCTAGTGGATTGTCCTCGGTAGATCCTCACTGGGCGGATTATGGGAACAAATACCTAACCTTATCATCCTTATATCACCATTCATAAAGTAAATTTGGTCGGTCTATTTGGTATTGTTCATCTGCCATTGGAACCAATTGAAATACCATTTGAAAATCAACAGCATACTTGTGATATAATATCAAAGCATTTTGTACCTGAATTGTTTTTTATATTTTTAGAAAAAGAGCTCCCTCAACATGTGTGCCTCATGTATTTGAAAGAGTTTTGCACATATTAGAATCAAGACTTGATACAAATTAATCACGTTTCAATTCTCTTTGTATTTTAAAATAGATGCTCTCCCCTCAACATTGCAAGCATGAAAAATTTGAAATCGCTACATGTGGGGAGGAAAGCTTGCTAAACACTTACGGAACCATTTATCAAATTATCAGCTTTAAACTAATTTAAATCACAAATTCTCCCCCGATCACAATTTTCAAATCATTTGAGATTTGTGATCTCTGTAGATTTAAATTGATTTTGAAAGCTTTTGAGGAGAAATGTGACTTGATTATGAAAACATTTTAACTGATAAGGATCGGATTTTGAA
Organism: Chrysanthemum makinoi; assembly: GCA_910596185.1. Classification (NCBI taxonomy): domain Eukaryota; kingdom Viridiplantae; phylum Streptophyta; class Magnoliopsida; order Asterales; family Asteraceae; genus Chrysanthemum; species Chrysanthemum makinoi. The sequence goes on along the minus strand of OU343220.1, from coordinate 278,513,084 downwards.
ACTTTACACTCCATTGATTAAACACGCATGGTTATTTTTTTGAAAACAATTGCATGTCGAACAACCTTTTGATTTAATTGAAATCATTCTCCCCCTCAATCAATGACATAAGTTGTTGATTGAGAGATAGATATTTTGACAAACGTTAAGTCCAGATGATTTTCAAAAATAGAGTTTAAGTTATTTAACAAAGCAATTAGTTTTCATTAGATGGTAAGTTATTGTTTTAAAGAATCAGAGCATGATATTTGAAAAACAAGATAAAGCATGGCTCTGTTCTTTCTTTAAAAAACGGGTTACTGCCTGAAATGACAATAAACCATAGTTTCACTTTTTTATTTTGATTTTTTTTAAAGAACATTCAAACAATATCTAAAGTCCCGTATCATTCTTTGAGTGACAACACAAAGACTGTAGATATTTTTGAATTGAGAAAATCATGACAAAATGACAATATTTTTTGGAATTTTTAAAGATTTTTTATATTTTTATGGATTTTTGAAGGTTTTATATTTTTCTATTTGCTTTTCGAATAAATATTTACAAGATATGGATGAAGAAATACCTTTTACTCCTCTTCTTCCTCTTGAAGACGTTTAAGTGTTTCCGGTTGAAGACTCTTTAGACCAAGTCGTGGGAGGATAAACTCAAAACGTTCTCTAGGAAGAGCTTTGGTGAAGATGTCGCTAACGGTATTCGGTCCTCACAAAATAAAGTTCCACCACACCGCTTTCTACTTGCTCCCTGATGAAATGATGTCGAATGTCGATGTTTTTTGCTCTTGAGTGTTGAACGTTGTTGCATGAGAGAGCAATAACACTTTTATTATCACAAAGCAGAGGATTTTGTTGAATTCAAAGCCATAGTCAGATAATTGAGATATCATCCATAGGATTTGAGCACAACAAGATGACATGGCTATGTATTCAGCCTCTGTAGAGGAAATAGAAGTACTCATTTGCTTCTTTGAAGACCAGCTCACAATCTTACCACCCAAAACTGAGCACCTCGATGTATTTCGACATGTATCTTGACATCCTGCATGATCATCAGCATCTGCATAGGCCGAACATTAGTGACATACCGGTGTCGTTCTGGGTACCAAAGTCCCATATTGATGGTACCTTGGAGATACCGAAAGACCCGCTTAACCGCTTCAAGGTGCTTTTTGGTAGGCTTAGCCTGGTATCTAGCACACATGCCAAATGAACAGAATGTCCGGTCTCATCGGGTCTGTGAGGTACATCGTGGATCCAATCATACTACGATATTTCGTTTGGTCTACCATGATCCCTGAGTGGTCCTCATCCGATTTAGTATCTATCATGGCAAAGTGTCAACAAGCGGTCACTAGAATCAAATCCAAATTTCTTTAAAATCTCATTTGCATATTTAGATTGATTTATAAAAATGGCTCCGGGACTTTGTGAAATTTGTAATCCTAAGAAAAATGACATTTGTCCCATCATTGACATTTGAAATTTGGAACCCATTTCATTTGAGAAACGATCACATTCATTGGGGTCGGTCGAGGCAAAAATAATATCATCAACATATATTTGAACGTGAATTAAATGTTTTCCTGACTTTCCGGTGAACAATGTCGGATCAACTGCTCCCTTGTGAATCCAAAGATAGAAGAAACTTTGATAGCGTATCATACCATGCCCTTGGAGCTTGCTTTAAACCGTAAAGAGCTTTCTTCAAACGATAGACGTGAGTAGGATGCTCTGGATTCACAAAGCCTTCAGGTTGGCCGACGATACAACTTCTTTCAGATCTCCGCTAAGAAAATCCGCTTTACATCCATCGATAGACTACCATGTTCTTACTTGCAGCATTAGCCAAAAGATTCGATTGCCTTGATACGAGCAACATGAGCAAATGATTCTTCAAAGTCAATACCCTCCTCTTGACGGTATCCTTTTGCAACTAATCGAGCCTTATTCTTTAAAACATCACCATGCTCATCAAGTTTCACTTTGAAGATCCACTTTAGAGCAATGATCATAGCACAATCTCGAGCACGTACTAATTCCCATACATCTAGTCGATCAAACTCATGAATTTCTTCTTGCATGGCATTGAACCCAAATTGTATTTTCATTCATGGCAGTTTTAACATCTTTTGGTTCGACCTTAGAGAGTACGGAGTTGAAGAAGCACCATAAGGCATCGGTTGCAAGTTGTTTCCATGTAGATACCGATGAGAAGGGTTTCCAATGATGTTGTCCAATGGATGATCATGTGTCCACTTTCTAATGTGTTCATGTGGTTGTTGTTGTTGAGGAGACGCAGTAAGTCGATGTCCTCGATGAAGATGGTTGATGATGATCCAGAGCAAATATGTTTTCAAATGGAGCATCTTCGGGAGTAGCAAAGGGATTAACTTCATCATGGGTGCTAGAAACAATTCCATGATGTACATTCGATGATTGATGATTTGTTGACGAGACAGAGTGATCACAGCAGAAAAGCTTCTTGGCTTAATGATATTGAAGCGAAGGGTTGACTTCATTGGCGACGGGATAGGAGAGCCTCATGATGGAATTGACATTTCATTAGCATTTGGCTCATAGTGTTCATCAAACATTGGATCAAAAAATTTATTTAAATCATCTTCTGATGGAGGTACATAAGGAGTTGCTGGTGAGGGATTTGAAATGAGAGTAGAACTAATAGGACTACTTGATGAAAGTTGAGATGCGGGTCCGTGAACTGGTTTGTCCTGGAGCCATTGGACCGGTCAGCTCATCGAACGTGACATGAGTAGTTTCCATGATATCTCGAGTTCTTTTGTTGTAGATTCGGTAACCCTTCTTGTTAGATGCATAACCTACAAAAACTCCAATGTCCGCCTTAGCTCTTAATTTACCTAAATCTTGACCGTCGTTCGTTGGGTAGCACAAAGCACCAAACACACGAAGGTAGGAGAGATCAGTTTTCGTTTATGGACAAGTTGATATGGAGTTTTTCCATGAGAGGTATGTATAAGGGAACGATTTTGGGTGTAGCAAGCAATGGCTTCAGCCCATAGAAACATTGGAACCTTTGAATAAATTAGCATTGTTCTTGCGGCTTCTACAAGAGTTCGATTTCGCTTTTCAACTACACCGTTCTGTTGAGGAGTTCGTGGAACACTTCTTTGATGACTGATTCCAACACTTTCATAAAACCGAATTAAGTCTTTGTTAACAAACTATGTGCCATTGTCTGTTCGAACAATTCTAACGGTATTGTTGAGTCGAACCTGAAGCTATTTGATAAGTGTGATGATGAGATCTGGAGTTTCATCCTTTGTCCTCAAAAACTTTACCCAAGTAAATCGAGAGTAGTCATCAACAATGACTAGAATGTATTTCTTCCCATTTATTGTTTGCACTCTCATTGGTCCGCACATATCCATATGAAGGGTATGAAGAACTTCCATTACTGAGTTTGTGGGTTTTGGTTTGTGGGCATATTTCATGCTTTTTCCCAATTGGCAAGCTGAACAAACATGATCTTTTTCATATTTAATGCAGGTAAGTTCTCCTCGACAAGGTCCTTTTCTCGACGAAAGTTATTCATGGTGCCGAAGTTCAAGTGATTGAGGCGGCGATGCCATAACCATGACTTTGTTTTGAAGCCTTTGACAACAAGCAGATTGGAGAGGACTTCATCATGTCTTCGATAGAGATGGTGTATAGATTTGAACCACGGATTCCTCTTAATAGTTCCACACCATCAAGTTCTCTAACGAAACAAGTATGTTTTCTAAATGCCACTTCTAGATCAGAATCACAGAATTGACTAACGAAAACAAGTTATGACCAAGACCTTCAACATAATATACCCTGGAGATTACACTTTTGCCAACTACATAATCACCATAACCCATAATTGCTCTAAAATGGTCGTTCCCAAATCTAACATCCGATGAATTTACTCACGAAGTTCATGAGCCGCTGACAGTCTCCAGTCATATGCTTGGAGCGGCTGAGTCCAAGTACCACGAATGATTTGAACGATCTCGTAGTTGAACAAAACAAGAATGGATAATCTGGATAATTGGGATCCCCATGCAAGAATGGGTTCCATTTGGTTAGTAACAGTGATTGGGACACCCACATCAGAAGTAGAAACAATGGAATCATTGGAAATAGATGCAGTTCTAGTGTCCATATTTGTCCTATTCAAAGTATGTTCACTTCTTAAAGGAATAGTTCTACCAGTAGGCATCCATTTTCTAGTGGGCATTGATTTAGCAACTTTAGGGCAAAGCTAATTAATCATATGGCCAGTAGGTATCCATTGATAACCTATATTACTAAATTTCCTTCCTGTGGGTTTCCACTGTTTTCTAGACTTTCTTTCGCCTTTGTCTTTTAGCCTTATTAGCTTGAATTTTTGCATTAACAGTTTTAATAGGGCATTTTACAGCATTAGACAAAACATTCATACCACATTCATGATTAGTAACAGAAATCAAGCAGTCATCATTACATGGTTTGCGAATAGTAGCAGAATTCGAATTAATTACAGTACGGTTATAGCAAATACTAGAATCAACACGATTCATTTTATTCAACTCAAACTTAATATTCCTAGGGAGATCTTCTACTCTCTTCCAATGCACATTCTTAGCTTGCGAGGTCCTATCATGCTTGGTATTACCTGGAGGCTTTGACCCGCTTGCTTTAATGTCACTGATTACTCTTGTAGAGGGAATTATGGGAACATTAGTTGGTTAATCTACTTTTTGCATTCCCGAACTAGACGTGCAGGGATCTGAACTACTTGAAGGCACATTAGTGTTCACTTTCTTAAAATTGGGCATAGAATGGTTTGTATGCTTGGCACTAGGCATAGAACAAGGCATCACAACTTTACCTTTTGCACCTAAGGATTTAGGACATGTTGCAATTAAACATTCTAACAGCTCTTGAGATCATTTGGCCTGAATGCAAGCAAACCTAATTTCTCTATCAAAAGGTTTATTAATGAAATCCTCTTCCACAATCTCACGGAGACATTCTATACTATCCTTAAGGTGAGCACAATAGTTATGAAACACAGGTTCATTATTCCTAAGATGAGGAGGAATGTATTTAATAGTCACAGTATATTTGCAGACTGAGGATGACTTTGATGCAACATTCTCATTAAAAACAAGTGGCAGTTTCCCTTTTTCCTGACTCCTCAGATTCTCAATTTCTTTTTGCAAAGACGTTATTTTTTTGTTGTTTTTGTCACGAGTGACTTTCATTGAATCATATAACTCTTTAAAGTGTCGATTAACTTTTTCATTTTCTTCTAGAAAACTCTCTTTTTCCTTTTGTAAAGCATTAACCAAGTTTTGAAGATGAAAAGTTTGAGAATACTGAGAATATTAAGGAGGAGGCATTTGGGAGCCAGTCACGTTGTTCTTTTCACCCTTTAATTGGGAGATTTGAGCTTTCAACTTTCTGATCGTGTTACAATGAGCTCGAATATGTTCATCACGTTTGCTAATTTCAAAAACTGCATCAAATTCAGGAGCATCCAAGGATGTCTTGATATTTGAGGTTTTAACATTTTCTTTCAGATGTTGATATTTTAATTGCAAAGAAAGATGCTCAACTTCCAATTTAGAAAACTGTTTCACCAGGTTATCATGACCATCCTGTTCAACTTTATCATGCAATTTAGAGTTAGTTTTTTCAAGCTCAATGACACGATCATGGGAGACTTTCAGAGCAACAGATAATGCATGAAATTGAGAAGCATTAATGAAACAATTCGTAGCAGTGTAAAACACATCTTGAGTAATACATTCAGAAATAAGATTCTCATTCAAGGTATGCAAGTTCTTCCTCTCAATCTCATTATATTTTAATTCTCGCTCATAGTCATTAACCTCAACTATAATTGCATCAAATTCCTTTTCCATTTCTTTAATATCTGAATCCATCCCCTTTTTAAGACTCTCAAATAGATCTTTTAGTTGTTTAAAGAAAGGTATAACCTTAGTTAAATAGCATTCTTTAGTTTGCTCAAAACCCCTTTCCCCTTCAGTTATCCCAGTAGGTGTGATCCTTTTCTTACAAGTTTTCTCAAAATCAACAAACAATTGAAAAATAACATATTGACTGATTAAGGTCTTGCTTTTAGTGGCAATAGTTCTAGGAATTAAATGCATTGGTGTATTGGAGGATACACAGTCGCTGAAAGGCATTTTCTAGGGAGGGTTTGTTACAACAAGATTCTCTGCTTTTTGCTTATCTAAATCCTTTTTCCAGAACACTTGTTCGGGTGTTAACAACGTTTGAGGCTTAAACTTGTTCAAGGAAATCCAATTTTCCTTTTTGTAATCATGGGGTTTGATCGTTATGTTATTCTCTTTACATTCAGGATCTTCTAGCTTCTTATTCATTTTCTCCCTATATGCATCATCTAATTTTCTATCTTCCTCAGTGCACTCAACGCAACTAGATTTATGTCTAGGTTTAAGAATCTCATTACCATCATAGATTACATTATGAGCAACTCTAGCCTTTTTAACAACCTCGGGATTAGGTTCCACAAGAAGGGGAATGCTATGCTTATCGCTTAAGACTCTATGCTTAGTGATCAAGTGAGCAGTCTGAATGGTATTCCCTTGTACGTACAACTTATTTTCGAGCTTGTTTTTCAAAGTTTTTAGATTGGAAAAATCATTCAAAAGTTTTAATTCCTTAGCATTGAATTCTTGCTTAAGCAATTTAACATTTTCTTGAAGTTCCTGTTTTTGCTTATCAGTTTTAGAAAGCTTTTCTTGTAAGGAGTTTAACTCTTGTTTTAATACTTCTTCTCTAAAATTACTTTTTCTAATAATTATACGCATTTGGTCATCCATTTCCTGCTCACGGGTGGTTAACTCAAACTTAGCACGTTTTTCATAAATAGCAACTTGTTCTTTATAGGCATTCAATTCAGGATAACGAGAGTCATCGGGGCACATGCAGTGTATTCATCAAAAACATAATCATCATTGACTGCAGAAGATGCATTACTTGGTACAATCTCACTTTCACTTTGCTTCACATATTGATCATATGGGACAATATTACTATTACCCGCATCTTCAATATCTGATTCAAAAGTTTCAAGAGACTGTACTTTATTATGCATCTTTTGCACATCAACATCATCATATAGTTTTAATACCTCTGAAATGATTTTGTCTTTGGATGGACCAGCTTGTTGTGGTGGAGAGACCTTTGGAGAGACCATAGGTGAGATGCTAGCCATGAAGATTGTTTGGGCAGTAGGTTCATCATCGACACGTGAGTCAAATGCATCACGTCGCTACTTGAAATGCATTTTGATGATTATGACCTATCTCCTGAATTGGCCGTTCATCAACATCAGCATCATAGGTTCGGGCATTTCCCTTAGCAAGGAACAACAACTCCTCTTCATCCAAAGCTACTCCATTGTCCTGAGCTTGCACAAGTAACATCTTATCTCTGAAGTACTCTGCATTTTGTGGGCGTTTTGGAGATGTGCAGTTTCTAGCTATATGTCCCTCACCACCACGGTTGTTGTCACACCCCCAATTTACCTGTTTTGCAGCGGAATGGAATTCCTGGGGATTGACTGTCATAGCATCACAATCACAGTTATATTGAACGACCTAAAGTGTCGTTTGGAAAATACATCGTTTGATTTAATAAAACAATCAGAGTTTACAAAGATAGGTCCCAATTGAAAATCATCTTGTGCGGAAATAAGTTTGTTACAATTCAAACGATGTTTTAAAGTGTGTAAAACCCAAGTGAGACGCGTCGTCATCGCGACTCCATGATGTGTCCAAATGCATGCCATGAAGTGAATGCCTTAGATACCTGAGATAAAACATGCTAAAAGTGTCAACACAAAGGTTGAGTGAGTTCATAGAGTTTGAGTTGAAATGTAAAGCCTTTCAAAATCGATTATGTAGCAAAGGCATTGTAAATCCACTCAGTTCCAAGTCCCGCCCATACAAAACTTGCAACCTATGTATTCACAACCCATTACCCGAATATGCATAGTTTATGTTCAACAGAAATCGTCAAATGAATTCACAAAATAGTGCATGACTCAATGTATCGAAATCGTTTATGCAGCAAAGGCATTGTAAATCCACTCAGTTCCAAGTCCCGCCCATACAAAACTTGCAACCTGTGTGTTCACAACCCATTGCCGAAATGTATATATAGTTTATATTCAACCACACATCGTCAAATGAATTCACAATAGTACCTAACTTGACGTAAAACCATAGGTTTAATTAATTCGTTTGAAAACAATCATCGTAGTGTGAGTTAAATTGTTTCACACTCATCGTTAAAAACAACATCGTATTTATTTCACTAAGTTCATGACACCAAAGCGTAAACATCGCACCAATAAAAATTGGTAATCATCGTTTCATCGCCGCCCTAATAGGTAATTTGCCAATTTACCTTAATGATTCAAATATAGTGCGCTCGATTTCCCCTAAATGGGTCAATAGGAGCGGGAGTGTTAATTCCAATAGGCCTATTCACTATACTCGCGCTCACCCGCAAGTGACTAATGGTTCATGATGTAGGGACTTTGAACATGGCAAATACTTAGTGACAATAAAACATCGGATATAGCATACAGTTCAAAGCATTTGTGTTCAATTTAAAAGGTAGCATGTATCTCCCCAAGAGTTTGTAAAACAGTTAAAAGAGTAAAAGTGGGGCTATGAACTCACAGTAATCCATATAAAAGTTAAAGTACTTGTGAATAGTAAATGAAAACAGTTTGAGCATGTATCTCCCCCAAAACAGTTATGAAAGCAAGTAAAAGTAGGGGCCATGAAACTCACCTGTTGCAATGATTATGATGACAAAAGTGGGTACACCGAGGTATAATGTAATGCTTTACCCTTGACCTATTGTGAATGATATGATACGTCATGAGTTGCAATGTAATGTTATGCATGCATTTCGTATGTTATTTATACCATTTGCGAGTTTTGAAAATATTGCTTATCGTCGAAAAATACTCGTTTGACGTCTTGACCAATTAAAAATCACTTTTCAAGTTTTACGTCAAAATGTCATCCTACAATGGTTTAATAATGATTTTTGGTGAAATTTCCACTTTTAACCGCACAAAAAACAATGTCGTCGGAAATTTCATGAAAGTGATAAAAATAGCTTTGGAAAACTAGTCGTAAAATGGTGTACGTCGATCGTTAGAGAACGAACTCGACAGTTTTGGAAAGTTTGTATCGAAATCTAGAAGTTTCAGTTCAGGAGTTTTCGTCATAAAGGTCTCGAACATAAAGATAATAGAGGTTAAATATGGTGATTTTAGTTACCGTAACACTTATCTCGGAAAAATAATATAGTTTTTCTAAAAATAATAGTTACGGCAAGTTTATGAAAAACGTGTATATCTTAGTCGTTTCAAATCCGTTTTCTACGGATTATATGTCCTTAGCTTCGTATCAAAGTATACTAATATATTTTTGACAAGTCGAAATAATTTGTGAAGCTTAAGGCTCGTTTTTGACTCGTACAAAATAAAAATAGTATGCTGAAATTTCAGAAAATATACATTTCGTCGTCAAACTTGAAAAATTCATAACTTCTTCGTTATAACTCCGTTTTAATCCGTTCAAGCGGCCACGGATTCGTTTTAAAGTATATTTTCTAAATATCAAGGCCAAAATTTCGTGCCTACTGTCGGATTTTCCAGAAAAACAAAATAAGGACAGAACACTTTTATATACTTATCGAAAATAGTTTTTCTCGTACTAAACCTATTCCAATCCCTTCAAATCAACTCCAAAGCTATTCTAATCCTACCATACACCTTCTTAGGGTGTCATGGGTTCCTAGACATCATCAAGACCAATATATACCAAGGGAATAATTATAGGATGACTTTATATGTATAAAACACTAAAAATCAAAGTAAAAATGGTATAAACAACACAAGTCTTGCATGTTTTTGCTCAAAAATGATAAGATGAGTATGAAATGAATATGTAAGATGAAAATAAACATGAGATGCTTACTAGTGATATGATGAGGTGATTAGAACCAAGGATTAACCTAAACACCCTAGGTTTTTATTTCAAAACCTTTAATAAGAGTGTAACTAGATTGTTTTAACTTGATCTTGAAAAACTTTTTGGTTTTCTTCCTTGAGCTCCTAAGGCCGGTTTATGGAGGATGAAACAAAGAGAGAAGAAAACTTTTATAAACACTTGAATTATTTGTGATGAATGAAGAGTGAATGAAGTTTGTGTATCAATCTATACAATCAAGAAAAAACTTACCAACCATTTAATGCTTACCCCCTTTGGTCGCCAAGGGGTATATGTAAAATATATTTTTTTTTCTTCTTTTATTTGTATATAATTGTGTATAATTGTTGTAAGAAAAAATGTAGTTAAGGTAAATATGTTGTAACTTGTATATAGTTGTGAAATTAGAGTAGTATGAACTAAAAATAAGTTTTAAGGGATCAAAGTAAAGTATATTGAAATCATAAAAATTATAAAAATACATTTCTTGTAAAATTTGAGTGATATAATAATTATCGTGTAGTTTTTAAGAAAAGTGACGTAATAATATAACTTTAACGATTTATATACGAAATAAATTTAAAACACTAGGTAAACTCCAAATATAGTTTTTATAAACTAAATGTAAGTATAAAAATATATCGGGATCATTTTTAGATGTAACGGATTAAATATTCAAAATAGTAACTCACGCGATAACGTTTATTTAATATAAAATTTACGCGTTTAATGTGAAATGAAATGTCATGAATGAATTAATGTGATGCAAATGATGTGAATGAAATGTAGACTAATCTTAGTCCATATGAAATGTACATGATGATATGATCATGAATTCGCCGCTAAACCTATAAGGTTACGCGAAATTGGAAACAAGTAAACCAAGTTTACTATAAATGTTGAAATAGTGAAGCATAAATCGTTTCGAGAAATGACCTGAAAGTACGGGTTGTCACATTCGCCCATCCAAAAAGGAATTCAGTCCCTGAATTCAATCGTTGTTAGGTCTAACGGGTTTAGGGTTTGATGAGGCAAGCTTTCCCATTCTCGAGCAAAACCCTCAAAAGACTTTTTGGTAACCGATTTTTTTACTTAATCCCACAACTCATCAAACAAGAACTGTCATACGATTAGGCTAAATCGGTTTAGGTAACAACTTGTTTCTAGCTCGATCTTTGCAACTCATCAAACAAGAATTGTCACGCGGATCAAACTGGAAACAAGTGGTTTGAAGAAAATCTTTTGAAAATTTGGCTCGATTACGGAATTGCTTACACATATAAGCCTACTACTCCCTTCATTGCATGATTCTTCCTGAATTAGACATAGGTGATCAGGCTATGTATAATTTAGGAGTAACTATGCAATGCTTGGACTAATCGACTCATATGTTGTTTGGTGTTGAGTCAACTGATGCTAAAATTGTGATGAACATCGAGGAGAGAAGACATGGAGAAGTGTCGTTAAAATGATAGTTAAAGTAAAAAGAATTGAAATCCTCGGAAATGATAACAAATCGGAAAGAAAATAAAGTACGATAGATGAGAATATTTTACAACAAGTGGTTTATCAACAGAAATACATCTTAGGTTATAAAGATTCGGATATGATGGAAAACATAAACTTAGTACGACATAGTACATAAGGAGAAATAAGACTGTTAGGTTCCGAACTTCTTCAGTCTTCCGCGTCGTTGATACCTTGACGAGCTCCTCCTCCTCCTTCCAACATATATACATTCCCATGAGCACCTTCAACTGGTTGACCTTGGTTTTGAGGACATTGATTCCGATAGTGTCCTTGTTCCCCACATCCGAAGCATGTGACTACGGCTTTACTTTTACAATCCCTGGCTAGATGTCCCGGTGTTTTGCATTTGTGGCACTTGGCAGGGCAAGGACCCGAGTGATGAAAATTACATCGATTACATAGTGGGTGTGTTCCAGCATACCCGCTACCTCTCATTGGTGCGGCTGACATAAACCATTCCCGCTTCTTGCCTTCTATTTTGTTGTTGATGACGGTTAGTGTTGCGGTTTTGGTTGTTGTTGTTATCATCTCCTTGGTCGTTTTCCCATTTCCTTTTGTTGTTGTTGATTTGGTTATCGTCGTTGTTGTTGTTTTGGTTATTGTTGTAGTTGGTGCGGTTGTTGAGGTTGTTGTTGTTTTGGTTGGTGTTGGTGTACTTACCTCTCTTCACTACCTGGGCCATGAGCTTTTGAGTCACCCTAATAGCTTCCTCGATTGTTTGTGGATCAAACGAAGTCACATTTCCTTGAATAACTTCGGGAAGTCCCCCGATAAAAGCCTCTAGCAACTTTTCGTTATCCGGTACCATCGACGGGCATAACGCGGCCAATTCCTGAAATCTCCGAATGTATGTGTCAATATCGTACCCAATCGTTACTAGTTCATAGAACTCCGTCTCCAACTTTTCACTTCCGTACGAGGACAAAACTTCTTAGTCACCAAACCCTTAAATTGCTCCCAAGTAAGCTTGAAAGCATTCTCCATTCCAATCGGTTGAGCATATGAATTCCACCACGACAACGCTCCATCGAGTAATGTACTTGTAGCAAATTTGACCTTACTATCATCCGGACAATTACAAAGCAAAACACGGATTCCAACTTTTCAAACCATCGTACCATGGCCGTGGCTCCTTCAGTCCCCCTAAACTTCGTGGGCTCACCACTTTTGACATCCTTGTACGAACATCTCTTAACTCCGGATCCTCCGGCATTTCCAAGTAGCACTAGCCTAGCGGCTTCGGCGGCTCTCTTCTCTCAGCAGCGGCCTCAGCAGCAGCAGCAGCCACTGTTTCCCTTTCGACTCTTTAAGCATCAGCTATGCTATCATTCACTAACTTTTGAATAGCTGCTTGGGTCATTTCAACTGTAGCTTTCTTCGGTGCCATATCTTCTTCAAAACAAGAGGAAATGTGAGACGTAGCAAAAATCCGATGTTAATAATAAACACTCCAAAGAGATGTGATAAGAAATGGTAAGTTTGAGGTTATTTTTCAAAATAATCGACGGGTTCCGAAAAGATGGGTTATGAGGTGTCGTGAGTGCTTCAAATATATGATGGTTTAGAGACTTAATGTGTGAATAAAGTGTAGACTAATCTTAGTCCATATGAAATGTACATGATGATATGATCATGAATTCGCCGCTAAACCTATAAGGTTACGCGAAATTGGAAACAAGTAAACCAAGTTTACTATAAATGTTGAAATAGTGAAGCATAAATCGTTTCGAGAAATGACCTGAAATCTGTCACACCCCCAATTTACCTGTTTTGCAGCGGAATGGAATTCCTGGGGATTGACTGTCATAGCATCACAATCACAGTTATATTGAACGACCTAAAGTGTCGTTTGGAAAATACATCGTTTGATTTAATAAAACAATCAGAGTTTACAAAGATAGGTCCCAATTGAAAATCATCTTGTGCGGAAATAAGTTTGTTACAATTCAAACGATGTTTTAAAGTGTGTAAAACCCAAGTGAGACGCGTCGTCATCGCGACTCCATGATGTGTCCAAATGCATGCCATGAAGTGAATGCCTTAGATACCTGAGATAAAACATGCTAAAAGTGTCAACACAAAGGTTGAGTGAGTTCATAGAGTTTGAGTTGAAATGTAAAGCCTTTCAAAATCGATTATGTAGCAAAGGCATTGTAAATCCACTCAGTTCCAAGTCCCGCCCATACAAAACTTGCAACCTGTGTGTTCACAACCCACTGCCAGAATATGCATAGTTTATGTTCAAACAGAAATCGTCAAATGAATTCACAAAATAGTGCATGACTCAATGTATCGAAATCGTTTATGCAGCAAAGGCATTGTAAATCCACTCAGTTCCAAGTCCCGCCCATACAAAACTTGCAACCTGTGTGTTCACAACCCATTGCCGAAATGTATATATAGTTTATATTCAACCACACATCGTCAAATGAATTCACAATAGTACCTAACTCGACGTAAAACCATAGGTTTAATTAATTCGTTTGAAAACAATCATCGTAGTGTGAGTTAAATTGTTTCACACTCATCGTTAAAAACAACATCGTATTTATTTCACTAAGTTCATGACACCAAAGCGTAAACATCGCACCAATACAAATTGGTAATCATCGTTTCATCGCCGCCCTAATAGGTAATTTGCCAATTTACCTTAATGATTCAAATATAGTGCGCTCGATTTTCCCTAAATGGGTCAATAGGAGCGGGAGTGTTAATTCCAATAGGCCTATTCACTATACTCGCGCTCACCAGCAAGTGACTAATGGTTCATGATGTAGGGACTTCGAACATGGCAAATACATAGTGACAATAAAACATCGGATATAGCATACAGTTCAAAGCATTTGTGTTCAATTTAAAATGTAGCATGTATCTCCCCCAAGAGTTTGTAAAACAGTTAAAAGAGTAAAAGTGGGGCTATGAACTCACAGTAATCCATATAAAAGTTAAAGTACTTGTGAAAGTAAATGAAAACAGTTTGAGCATGTATCTCCCCCAAAACAGTTATGAAAGCAAGTAAAAGTAGGGGCCATGAAACTCACCTGTTGCAATGATTATGATGACAAAAGTGGGTACACCGAGGTATAATGTAATGCTTTACCCTTGACCTATTGTGAATGATATGATACGTCATGAGTTGCAATGTAATGTTATGCATGCATTTCGTATGTTATTTATACCATTTGCGAGTTTTGAAAATATTGCTTATCGTCGAAAAATACTCGTTTGACGTCTTGACCAATTAAAAATCACTTTTCAAGTTTTTACGTCAAAATGTCATCCTACAATGGTTTAATAATGATTTTTGGTGAAATTTCCACTTTTCTCCGCAAAACAATGTCGTCGGAAATTTCATGAAAGTGATAAAAATAGCTTTGGAAAACTAGTCGTAAAATGGTGTACGTCGATCGTTAGAGAACGAACTCGACAGTTTTGGAAAGTTTGTATCGAAATCTAGAAGTTTCAGTTCAGGAGTTTTCGTCCAAATGGTCTCGAACATAAAGATAATAGGGGTTAAATATGGTGATTTTAGTTACCGTAACACTTATCTCGTAAAAATAATATAGTTTTTCTAAAATAATAGTTACGGCAAGTTTATGAAAACGTGTATATCTTAGTCGTTTCAAATCCGTTTTCTACGTATTATATGTCCTTAGCTTCGTATCAAAGTATACTAATATATTTTTGACAAGTCGAAATAATTTATGAAGCTTAAGGCTCGTTTTTGACTCGTACAAAATAAAAATAGTATGCTGAAATTTCAGAAAATATACATTTCGTCGTCAAACTTGAAAAATTCATAACTTCTTCGTTATAACTCCGTTTTAATCCGTTCAAGCGGCCACGGATTCGTTTTAAAGTATATTTTCTAAATATCAAGGCCAAAATTTCGTGCCTACTGTCGGATTTTCCAGAAAAACAAAATAAGGACAGAACACTTTTTATACTTATCGAAAATAGGTTTTCTCGTACTAAACCTATTCCAATCCCTTCAAATCAACTCCAAAGCTATTCTAATCCTACCATACACCTTCTTAGGGTGTCATGGGTTCCTAGACATCATCAAGACCAATATATACCAAGGGAATAATTATAGGATGACTTTATATGTATAAAACTCTAAAAATCAAAGTAAAATGGTATAAACAACACAAGTCTTGCATGTTTTTGCTCAAAAATGATAAGATGAGTATGAAATGAATATGTAAGATGAAAATAAACATGAGATGCTTACTAGTGATATGATGAGGTGATTAGAACCAAGGATTAACCTAAACACCCTAGGTTTTTATTTCAAAACCTTTAATAAGAGTGTAACTAGATTGTTTTAACTTGATCTTGAAAAACTTTTTGGTTTTCTTCCTTGAGCTCCTAAGGCCGGTTTATGGAGGATGAAACAAAGAGAGAAGAAAACTTTTATAAACACTTGAATTATTTGTGATGAATGAAGAGTGAATGAAGTTTGTGTATCAATCTATACAATCAAGAAAAAAACTTACCAACCATTTAATGCTTACCCCCCCCTTGGTCGGCCAAGGGGGGAAGCATATGTAAAATATATATTTTTTTTTCTTCTTTTATTTGTATATAATTGTGTATAATTGTTGTAAGAAAAAATGTAGTTAAGGTAAATATGTTGTAACTTGTATATAGTTGTGAAATTAGAGTAGTATGAACTAAAAATAAGTTTTAAGGGATCAAAGTAAAGTATATTGAAATCATAAAAATTGTAAAAATACATTTCTTGTAAAATTTGAGTGATATAATAATTATCGTGTAGTTTTTAAGAAAAGTGACGTAATAATATAACTTTAACGATTTATATACGAAATAAATTTAAAACACTAGGTAAACTCCAAATATAGTTTTTATAAACTAAATGTAAGTATAAAAATATATCGGGATCATTTTTAGATGTAACGGATTAAATATTCAAAATAGTAACTCACGCGATAACGTTTATTTAATATAAAATTTACGCGTTTAATGTGAAATGAAATGTCATGAATGAATTAATGTGATGCAAATGATGTGAATGAAATGTAGACTAATCTTAGTCCATATGAAATGTACATGATGATATGATCATGAATTCGCCGCTAAACCTATAAGGTTACGCGAAATTGGAAACAAGTAAACCAAGTTTACTATAAATGTTGAAATAGTGAAGCATAAATCGTTTCGAGAAATGACCTGAAAGTACGGGTTGTCACAGTTGTAGCATTTGATTGGCTTTGCTTGTCCTTGATTTCCATTCCTTCCCCTATTCTGATTTGCCACATATCCTCCACCAGCTCCAGCATTCCCATTGCCTGCTCCAACCATCCCTTGTTCGTATCATCTTCCTTGAAGTGGTTGCCCCATAACCTTTCTATATCTGACAACAGCATGATTGTGTAGATTGGATGTAGTTCTGATCTCATTGTTAATGTGAAGACTGTTGGTATGTGGACTGAGGGTCAGGTTTTGTTTAACCATAAAAGCCAGTTGATTAATGAAGTGTCCCATGACTGCATCAGCATCAACTTGCTTGAACCTCGGATCAGGAATGAGTTTGTGAATACCATTACCCGTGGGTATGACTTGAGATGCTTTGGTAGTAATACCAACATTGGTGTAGAAGGCGGTTGAGTCATTTGACGAACTGGTTTCTCCCTGCTTAGATTTGAACTGCTCAAGAATCCTTTTTTCAAACATTGCATGTCTCTCATTCTGAAGAAGGATGGCATATAGTTGCTCATAGTTTGTGTCCTTCAATCCTTTGGTTAGCTTCACAGAGGTGACAAACTTGTGCCATTCGGGATTCATGTTGTTCACAAACTTTGAGTTCAGCTGAATGTTTGGCATAGTCATTCTGATATTTCTCATATCATTTACAAGCTTGTGGAATCTCACGTAGTATTCATAGATACTCTCATCTGGTTTCATCTTGAAATGCTCAAACTATCATACAGTTGTGATTCTCTGTCTTCCTTGGTTAATTCAGAACCTGAGAGAAGCATCTTGACATTATCCCAAACTACCTTGGCTTCAGTGTTGTGATTGATCATCTTGTAGATGTCTTTTGGAAAACCCTGTAGTATGATGTTTGAGGCCCTGATATCAGCATCGAATCTCTTTTTCTCCTTATCACTGAGCTCATCATACGTCTTTGGTCTGTCCAATCCAAAGATCATGGTTCCATCTGCAGCAGTATCAATTATGTCTCTTGTAGTCTCAATCTGATACGGTCCTTCATCAATGGATTTGAGAATGTTGACCCCATTTTCCTTTCCAAGACAGTACAATCTGATTCGTTGAGCCCAAGAGTCGTAGTCAGTTCTGTCAAGCATGGGTTGGCGAGTATCAGAACCAGCTGCTTGAACATCCTCAACAACAGTGGAGATGATTGTAGATACGTTGGTAGACATGTTAACAGATTACACGGGATTTTATAACTCTATGATTAAACCGGGAAATAGATTCTTTCACGGGATTTTACTAAATCAAGAGAAAACCGTATTACAAGCAGAAATCAACCAAGTCGCTAAGAGTTATTGAACCAAGTCGCTAAGACCAAGTTGCTAGATACAAGTCGCTAGAGCACCAAGTCGCTACACAGTCAAGTCGCTAAAGAGCAACTCGCTAAGGTCCAAGTCGCTAACACCAAGTCGCTAAGAATTATGACAGTAAGTCGCTAAGCACCAAGTCGCTAGACACAGTTAAGTTGCTAAAGAACAACTCGCTAAGATCCAAGTCGCTAGTATCAAGTCGCTAACAATTTGCACTACAACTCGCTAACAATTCCTGAAGCAAGTCGCTACCCTCACCAAGTCGCTAGCCGTAGTGGAGAATCCACTAACTTGTACTATTTGTCGGCTTGTCTCAATAGACAAGTCGCTAGGCTCAAGTCGCTAACAACTAACACTGTAACTCGCTAACTTTTACTGAAGCAAGTCGCTACGATGAAAATCACAACGAGAACCAAGTCGCTAGCAAGAAAAACTTCAAAAACACACTTTTCAATCCAAAACAAGCTCAACCACAGTGATTCAAGCTTACTAAATCAAAACCCAAGCACTTACAATGATTCTAAACACAAAAGTACACCCAAAATTCAAACTTTAACACTAGAAATGATCCAAATGATGCAAAAACCACTAAACTTTTTCAAACTCAAAAACCACCTAAAACCACTAGAAATCCAAGGATATGTAAGAGAGATGATCAAACCTGGCTCTGATACCAATTGTTACATATTGGATTTCATAAACACACTAAACCAATGATCAAAGAGGCGTATACAAGAGGTTTTAGAGAGAGAAAGAGTTAGAGGTTTGGGAACTTAGTGAGAGAAAATGAAAGTATTATTATGAGCTCCAACTCTCTACCTTGGGAGGTAGAGAGTATTTATAGTCCTTACATAAATCGCCACCTAAGGGCTGTGGATCAGGCATATAGTGGGTAAAGACCCGTCCGTCCTCCACGGTGTTACTTAACTAAATACTACTTAACATTAAACAATCTACGACTACGAGCTTTCTAACGATTACATATACTTGAGGTGACCGACTCTTTAATGACTGGATTTTCTAAATCCTAACAACCTTGGAGTGAAAGAACCCGGTGGTTAGCCTAGCACCGGAAAAAGGGTAGGCGACGTTGTGAAGGCTTCTCCGCCATAAGGAGATTGGTGTAGTGATTACGAACTCTCGAGTAGGTGACTCGGGGAGTGGAGTAGGGCAAGGAAGGTGTCCTTGTAGCCGAACCACTATAAATACTCGCGTTGTGGTTTTGTGCTTCTTACTCTTAACTTTTCATTACTTACCTTTATATGCTTGTTTATCAACATCCAACACACACATCCAAATAGATTGACATAAGTCGATCTAAATAGACTAAAAGGAAGTTTTAATTGGCAAAACTATTCAACCCCCCTTCTAGTTTTCCACAATTGGTTTCAGAGCTTCGTTACCAAGTTTCTTGAAGTATATTGTACTTTAAAAACTTGATACGATCCATGGTAAATTGAAAACTACAAAGAAGGTTTTTCATAAAAACAAACACCATGTCTTTTAAAACTATATGTTTGGATGTTGATTTGATAACAACATTTTATTTATTTACTTGTTTCATTTAATTGCACTAATCTTCTCTGTCATGTTGATTAGTCAAAGCTCATACCCACCAAGCTATAGGAATCGCTTGGTAACAAGATTACCTTCCTTAAGAAGGTATGTTAAACACAAAGGAGCGGGAATCGTCTAAGTGACATTTGTTGTGTCATTTGTAAAGACATTCCTAAGTGCGCTAGAGGTATGATTTTCTTCTTATTTTACTTGATAATTAAGTATTCCTATTTAGGTATTTATATGATTATCTTTTGTGCATATACATGTTTTACATGAAGCTTCATTAGGAAGCCTTTTTCTTACATATGTGTTATTTTTCTCTTCTAAAGTCATGGTATATAAAACTTGTGTCTTATTTCTTTTAATCCAATAATAAAACAAAACAAAATTTTCAAAAATTCTCCTTCCCCATAAATAAACCACCCGACGCCTACTTTATCAAATCCTCACTTTTTCAAATCTTCCCAATTCAAAATTTTCTCTCACTAAAAACTTCATCTTCCTCTCCATTTTTCGTCTCAACCGAAATCAAGAAGGATCATCTTCAACATGGTTTACATCGCCCTCGTGCTCATCGCCTTAACACTCATCGCACTTGTGTTCCCTATGATGAAGTTCACATACGGAGACATTTACTTTGTGTTGTTAATCTACATTGGGATTATATACCCAATCCTTTGTATCATTCTTAGTATTGAAATGGAATATTACTAATAGTCTAGTTATCTAGGTTATTATGTGTTTATCATTATTTTTTTTTTGTTGGTATGACTTTCTTTCGTGATACATTAGAAGTCATGTATGCATGTTAAAAGAAAATGTAGGTTAAAACACATATCTTGGTATAAAAACTATGAGATCCAAAAACCTATGCTTTTCATAAAATCTGTTTCTGTGATTACAGATCTACGGATCCCGGAAGTTATACTAGCCGGATCCCTTTGGTAAAGGAACCGTGGGTTCCGTCCTACTGGAAAACAGTTTTCATGCAAATTAAAAATCACTTTTCTTCTAAAAAGGTAATACTCCACTAGAATATCAAAACCATAAGTGAGTTAAATGTCATTATTGTTAAAAACCATTGTTAATAAAAATCTAGTAAAAACATTAGATAATCATAGGTTGATCACAAACATATCTTTCTATTAACTCATGTTTTCTATAGGTTCAACTATGACGCATGAATATGAGTTTGATTTTTCACTCACTAGCGTCTACACTCCAAACATCTCCCTTGAACCCAACACACCTGGCAACCATGTCCGTGGGTTCAATAATCTTGAAAACCGTCACTTCCACGAAGGACGTATTGTAGACACCTCTCTACAATTCAAAGAAGGTATCAATACCTCCTTCCGAGCCATCGGACTTGAATGTCTTCTTGAAATCAACGAGAAGATATGTCCAAGGTTCATAATGGAATTCTTCCGTCAAGTTGAACTTGTTCGTAATGAGGATCGCTCTCTATCTCTTTGGTTTTATATCAAAAACCAAAAGTTTACTCTAACCCTTGGGCATTTTTCTCACATCCTCCGGATTCCAAATCATGGACAATGTGCCTTCACCGAAGATTGGTCTCTTGATTCTCTCTTCAACTTTCGTGAAGAAAATAGTCCATATTGTTCACACATACCCTCCCCGGAAGATTTAAATCACTTAATATGCAAACCTCGACCATATTACTCCGATCCAAACATTATCTTCACACAGGACATCCGAGAAGAGTACAAGCCTCTTGCACTCATCCTACGTGAGAATGTTTGGAGTCTTAGGGGAAATCGAGAAATCCTTCCCGCTTGTTATGCTCACATGTTGTACTGTTTGCTAACACAACAACCATACAATCTCGCCTACTTCTTCGCAAGGCGAATTGCAAATCTTCAAGGCTCTAAGAATAAATTCATCCCTTATGGAATGTTCTTGACACGCCTCTATCATAATGTTATGCACTTCCATCCTCAATTTCAAAGTCCGTTGTACGTACTTGTGAACAAGATGATGGAACCACTAAACATATCTCTCGTGAATAATTTCTTCATTCTTGACTCCACCAACACTCATCAATCACATAATGATCCTCCTAGCGAAAACGCTCAAGGAACTTAGTAGTCTTTCAAATAGGATCAATTCTTTTGTACTCGTTCTTTATCAATGTAATCCTATTTCCTTCATGAAATACAACATCTTACATTTGATATCTTAGTTTTAGAACATCTTTAAACCAACCTTGGAATATAATGCATTGTCAAGATCATTGCATACCTTTAGTAAAGGTTCTGCTGAGCAGATGGACGGATCCCAAAGTTTGTGCTAGACAGATCCCTACATTTAGGGAACCGCGGGATCCGGCAAACAGAAAATGCAATTGCAAGCATTATATTTCAAACATATCCTTAGAACACATAACACTAAGCTAAACATATTGTCTTAAGGAAAATTAAGTCCTTATCAAGATAGGTAGATCCTTCCTACTCACATGTAACTCACCTAGATCACACTCTAAGACGCTTGTAGATCTATTGTTTCATTTTTAATCCATTACTCTTCCGTTCTTAAACTCACACTTCATTTTTTACTTGATCCCTCACATCTAGTCTTAGAAATCTTTTCGATTATGACAAAATTGTTCATAAATCATCCTTACCTCAAAATGATCAAAATTGATCAAATTCTAATTTTCACATCTCAAAGCCTTTAGGATATTTTCCAAAACACTATCCTAAGTCACAAACCTGATCTCTAGGATCATTTAGCTTCAATTGACACTCTCATCCTTAGTGTCATCCTTGCTCATCCATTGGTACTCATGAAAGTTCCAAATTCTTCCATAAAAGACAATCATTAGCTACATCACTCATTACCTTCAAGTACTTAAGCACCCCTTCATTTAAGATACTTAGGAGGACTGAAACACTCAAGATGATATAGATCTTAGATCTTAGAAACATCATTTCCACTCTTTCATAGCTGCTGAGAGCCGGATCCCTAGGATTAGCCTAGACGGATCCCTCTGAGGAGGGAACCGTGGGATCCGGATGACAGTTTATGTCAAATCTTGCTAAAACAATCATTTCAACTCATCTTTCTAACTTAAACACTCCATCTCACCTTAAATGAGTTCCTAGATCAGTACAAACTCTGAACTTGACTCTTGTGCATGTTAATCATCACACTCCAATGAATCATAGTGGCTTAAGGCTTAAAAGCACTTGCCAATTATCTTGGTTTATAAACCACTTTGTTAGGACATCCATAGTCATCACCTTCATCCTAACTTTCAGCATTTTAGAAATCTTTACAAACCTCTTGAAATCATCTCATCATGAGGAAAACCCCAAGTAGTAACCTATCCACCAAAGAACCACCCAAGAAAAAGGCTCGTGATATACACGAAATTTCCTCAACCGAATCATCTCCGGTCAAGCCAACAAATGATAGGATCTTTACTCAACCAATCAAACCAATTCCTAAAAGGATAGTACCCACAAAACTACCTATGCCAAACACCACCATACCTCCTAGGCCAAACAATATCATCTCCACTAAACCATCACCATTAGTTCCTAGAGCTATCTATTTTACATCCCCACTATCATCACCACACCTCTACAATTTAGAGGATTTACCTCCTAGGCCGTCTCATCCGCCTCCGTCGACAACATTCTCCTCATTAGGAGGAATAATGGTACAAAATCAAGGTGTTGAGTCAACACTAGCTACAGCTTCCTTTTCGCCAAGTTTCCATCATATAATCCTATTTGGATTATGAGAAATCATCAAAGTCAACCACCCGACCATATGGAAGTTGACACTTCTCTACCACCACCATCATTCTTGGTCGAGCCATACTCAAATGCGCCTCCACCAATCCCTCCATCGTTTGAAGCTCCACAAGCTGCTTCACTTGATCCTTCGCATCAAGCCATTTCATTTCTTCCACCACCACTACCTAGCCATGACAAAGATTGCTATCATTGTCAACATGTTGAAAGTTTGATACATGAAGTACGAGAAGACCAACGTTTCATGTTCTATCATCTCCTCGAACGTTTCGACGAGATTAAACCTAAAAAACTTGAGCTAGAAGATTTTAGTGGTGTCCTAGCATCAAGCGATAGTTGGTTTAGAAATTCCGAGTCGTGTATTTTCTTATTTTCTTAGTTTTTAGAGTCATGTATATCATAACTCTAGTTTTATTAAATGGAATTACATGCTACTTGTTATTTTTCTGAGCATATGATTTCATATCTCATTCTTGTGATAATATTACTTGTTATACCACCTCTGCTGAATTTAATCAGCTAATACGGATCCCTCAGATTTGTCTAGATGGATCCCTACTAGGAGGGAACCGTGGTATCCGTGAGACAGAAAGCTATTTTCTACTAACTTGGACCACATTTGCAGGAAATTGTGAATTATACTTGCTTTCTAAGCTTTGTTTTGTCGTTATTCAATTTACACATGAAGACTTTGACATCCTAAAGCTAGGGGAGCTTTATGTCAAAGCAATACATTGCAAATTACTTGCAATACTAGATTTACTTTTCGTGACATCCCCTTGCAAAATTGAAATCATCAAGGGGGAGCACATTCGTCACTTAGACGAAATACTTTGCAAACTTACTTGCAAACAAACTAGATTAGTATCACTTTCTTGACGCCCTTACATAGGGATGGACTCGTCAAGGGGGAGTAAAGACGAGATCCTTTCCCGTTACTTGCTCTCTATTTTTTATTTTCTTTTCTTTCACATGTTTTTCTTAAAAACAATGTGTTGCTTTCTTTCGAAGCTCTTTTTGTTTCAACAAAAAGGGGGAGAAGAAAGTAAAACTACAAATTCAAACTTTTACGAATTTTAGCTTTTCCTTAAAATAATTTTTATGTTTTGTCATCAACAAAAAGGGGGAGATTGTTAATACAAATAAGCCGTAAAAACGTTTATTTATATTTTACGATCTTCTAATGTTTTGTCGATAACAAACGTAAAATCATTTTAACGAAACAAATAAAATACGTAAATGGTTTGAACTATTAGTTTCTAACATATTCACATTTCTCCATAAAACACTAAAACAAGTATAAGTGATTTTATGATTTAGTAATACATATGTACAACAACTAGTGTTTACATATTTGGGTAAAATATACACATAACTAGTATGTAGTATATTGGGTAATATAAATGGGTAGAAACTTAAGTATCACAACCCATTGGGCAAATACATTGAATATAGTTGGGTACAACCCAAAGCCCATGACCCATGGAGCTTGACCCATAACCCATTGCATGACATCATGCTTATATCATACATGGATAATATCCATAACCCATGGATCAACCCATACCCAAGTGACCAAGTGCATTGCACTCAAAGATACATTGTATCTAGCTAAAGATCAATGGTTCAACCCATGACCCATGACCCATAACCAAAATACCCAAGGGTAAAAGGGAGCGTCCCAAGAATCCCTAGCTTAACGCTAGACGGATCCCTTGTGGATGGGATCCGGGGAACAGTAGGATTTTTCTTCTATAAATAGTGAGCCATTTCTTCATTATTTCTTACCCCTTTCTAACACACTTTCTCCCTGAGTTAAAAACTTACTAACCTCAGATCCAAGAGATCTATGTTTGTAGTTTTGTTTTTGTGTGATCTTTTAGGTTCCTCTTAAAGGCAAGATCACCACCTTTGAAGTCGAGCAAGCTCAAGTCCATGAGTTGCCATGCTTCCTCATCATCAAGTCTACTGAAGTCTTCTTGTTGATGATTCCTTTCTTTCTTCAAAGAAGTGTAGTGTTGAATACATTAGTGAAAGATATCTCAAGTGTCAAGACGAAGATATTAGTGAAGGGTATCTATCGTCTATAGCATAAGCACTTGTGGTAGGTGCTTAGAAGTCAAGACAAGAAGCATTAGTGAAAGGTGCTTAGAGGTGAAGACACAAGACATTAGTGAAAGGTGTCTTGTAGATCTAGTCAAAGGCATTAGTGAAAGGTGCCTTAGATGTACATTCGATATGGTGTGTTTCGATGTACAAGATAGACTAGTAGTAGATCCAAGGATATTGATATCCTTGATGATGTTGTAAAGGAGTAGATCTCCTTTGGGATTAGTCGTTGGTGTAGTGTGGTAGTAGTTCCTCCATTGCAATGGAACTAGGTGCTTAGCCTAGTACCTAATAAAGGGTAGGCGACGTTGTGAAGGTGTAGTTCACCTTGGAGTGAAAGAACTAGGTACTTATCCTAGTACCTTATAAAGGGTAGGAGACGTTGTGTAGGTGTGGTTCACCTTGGAGTGAAAGAACCCAGTGGTTAGCCTAGCACCGGAAAAAGGGTAGGCGACGTTGTGAAGGCTTCTCCGCCATAAGGAGATTGGTGTAGTGATTACGAACTCTCGAGTAGGTGACTCGGGGAGTGGAGTAGGGCAAGGAAGGTGTCCTTGTAGCCGAACCACTATAAATACTCGCGTTGTGGTTTTGTGCTTCTTACTCTTATCTTTTCATTACTTACCTTTATATGCTTGTTTATCAACATCCAACACACACATCCAAATAGATTGACATAAGTCGATCTAAATAGACTAAAAGGAAGTTTTAATTGGCAAAACTATTCAACCCCCCCTTCTAGTTTTCCACAATCTGCTTCGATCTGCTTCTTATCCTTGTCAATGTATTCTGATTCATCTTGATCATGAAAAGATGGTGGGACGGGAGGTGTTGCATCAGAAGTTCCAGGGTCTTGGACTTGTCGTGGCTTGAAGGGTCCATTCGTAATGGATTGAATCATGAGTTTTCCATTAGGTTTGGTTTTGATGTAGCGGAGCATACGACTTGTCCATTGAAGATATCCACCTTTTTCCAGCATAGGAGGACGGTTTTCGGCACCGGCTGCATGAATGTCTTGTTGAGTTACCATTGATGAAGGTATTTATGATAAAGTTGATGTAGGATCGGTTCAACGATAAAGGAGTTGTGATTGATGAAGATTAAGCTCGGTTGTTGTAGTGAGAATTTGCTCTAAAAACTTAAAAACGTTAATAACTTCTGTTCGGAGCGTTTTTAGGACTCGAACGTTGACCCGAATAAACTTTAGTTGATTCGGCATGCCATTCTCCTCGTTTTCACGGTCGTTTTGATGGGTAAAACGCTGAAAACGGAGTTACGGTTCAAAAGTTATTGCCGTTTGAAGTTTTACTGAAGATCTTACTCGTAAACCTGTTCTTAGGCGTAAACTTTGGGGTCTTAGGCGTAAACTTTGTCCTTACGCATAAGATATGGATCTTATGCGTAAAATATGTCCTTATGCGTAACACTTAACTCTTATGCGTAAACAGTATCCTTACGCGTAAGATTTTACTCTTAGGCGTAAAAAATATCTTACTCGTAAGATTTAACTCTTATGCGTAAACCACAGTCTTACACGTAAAATTGAAGTCTTAAGCGTAAAAAACTTGCTTACGCATAAGAAAGAATCGTATCTTGCTAACTTTTCCAAGCTAGCGAGATTTCACAAGTCGAAGTATTCCACACACTTATCCAAGTGAGGGAAGTACTGAGTAACCGTTGTTGCATGAAGATTCTTCACAAATTGCTTAAGCGTAAACCTTAGGCGTAAACTTCAATTCTTATGAGTAACCTTAAGCGTAAGAAAAGAGGGTTTTGACTTTGCTTATGCGTAAAAACTAGGTTTTTTACTTTTTGTACTTGTAATTCTTACGCGTAAACAGCCCAGATTTTTGCAAAAACACGAATTTTCACCCAAAAACACGATTCCAAATGATTTCTTTTGCACAAACTTCTTCCAAAACACTTAAGGATCAATAAAAACTACAACTTTAACCAAGATAACGCATAAAAATCAAAACTTTAAGCCAAAAAGCTTGCGTTTTTATATAAAAAACAAAACTTTTAACAAAGTTTTAACCAAAAAACGAAACACAAACACTCATAAACCATTGTTAGGCGATTGATACCAATTGTAGGACCTTGTTTTTCTCAACCTTATCACGTTACCTAGCTTAGCATACGAGTATAACACATAAAACACAAACACTTATGCGTAAAGATGAAACAAGAAAGGTGGTGACTTGATGATGTATTATGCGTATGTGTAGAGAGAAAGATGAAAACAAGAGAAGTTTTATTTCAAAGAAAACACACACTTACACACTCAAGCACACCCCTCAAATGACACATTTGAGGGGTATTTATACTCAAATACTAAACGCCCTAATGGGCTTGGCATGGGCCTCGTGTGGATTTGGATTGGGCTTGGATTACATAAACTTACATAAGGCTAGCTTAACTTAACTAATAGCCATTTAGCTTAACCCAATCCACGAGCCCGTTAACTATTCTATTACAATGTCTAACACATGTTACAAAGTTCCTAAACGTGAATGACCATCACTTCTATTAATTATTATTAAGGCTAACAAGCTTTTATGAAACCATGACGGAGCATAAGTAGGGAAGGGGTGAGGTTGTGGGCTTCCATGTAACACCCCCAATTTCAGATAGCATCGGAAGCTAAACGATGGTATTACATCATGGCACAAAGTACAAGTTACAGAAAACAACCTCTAAATGAGACATTTTGAAAAGTTATCATTCGATTAAATATTAAACATCGGTGTTTACAAAAAGGTCCCAAATAGTTCATAATACATAATAAGTAAACCATAAAAGTTTTAAAGTCTTTATCGAGTAATAACAAGATGCAAGTCTTCAAAACATGCCTTGACTGAAAGCTACAACCCCAAGTTATCGCCTTAACGACCTGAGACAAAAACATGCTAAAAACGGTAACACAATAGTTGAGTGAAATTCATAGGTTTATAATTAAAAGTATCACAACACAATATTTCAAGTTTAGTTGACTATTGTAATATATACAAAGTCAAAAAATAGTTATTATTGCACTAAGCTCATAACACCAAAGCGTTAACACACTATTGATAAATTGATATAATAATTGACCAATATAAGTATTTTGCCATATACTTCTGATCTCAAATAAAGTGCGCCTGGTTGTCTATTTGATCAACCAAACGGGATTCGTCAATCTCATAGGCCTATCCACAGTATTCACGCTTACACAAAGTAATTAATGGTTCATGATTTTTAGGGACTTTATTGACAATAGTGGTACTTAGGCAATAATAATTTCAGTTCAGCATACAATTTTAAAGCACTTGTGTCTGTAAAATTATAACATATATCTCCCCCAAATAAATTGTAATACAGTTAATTGAGCAAAAGTGGAGCTATGGTTCATGTTATGATAAAGTAATAGAAAACGACAAGGTAAGATGAAATGGGAAGCCGCGAGCTTTTAACGACGACCTAAAATAAAATGGGCGCGTCTTAGATTTCATAATAATAACGTAAGTATACAAATAAGTTTTATAAAGTATTATATATAGATTATATATTGTACTTAGTTTTTTTAAAAGTTTAAAACATTTAGGACTAGTTTTGACCATTTATATAATTTTTACAAGTTTTACTTACAAGTTTATTGGTTTTATAAAAGTTGTCTGATTTTAGTAAATTTAGTACTCTTAAATCGCAATGAGTTATGACTCAGTTTTTATATTCGCAGAAAGGTATTTGAGTCTAATAACCAGATTTTTAGGTCCCATTGTTCTAAAAGTTTCATAAATTATGTGAAATTACTAATATATCCTTAAGTGTCGAAGCTGAGTTTTAGCTGCACAATTCAGTCCCATGAAAATGGCTCTAGTTTACAAGTTACAACTCTGATTGACCTCATTCTAGCGGCCACGTTTAAGTTAAATGGTCTGCTAACTTTTTTATTTGAACACCAACAGTTTGTATAGTACAAAAATTTGGACATTTACACGACTGAAATCTGTTACTCAAATCTTGACAACTTTTACGAAAACTTTTCTAATTGATTCATCGGGTGGAGTTACGGGTTGAGCCACCCGGAGAAACGAAGCTAAGATAGAGACCTATAACCTTATATTTTTTGTCCAAGTCTCTAGACATACTGATTTTTGTCAGTAATTACGTTTTAGTACCTAGTCAAAACTGTCTTTACAAAACAAGTCCAAAACATGATTTTCTATTGTTTTTTAACCATGTACAATGTATAACCATATCATATAAATAACTATTACATATGATTAACATAAAATGTAGGAAATAAAATGAAAATAATATTAATTTCCTTACAAGATTTTGCGATGAAAAGTGATAAGAACAAGAACAACAACCAAAATTCATAACTAAACCACCTAAGCTTCCAATTCCTTATCCACCCTTACAAAACCCTAGCTTAATCAGCCAAAATAACAACTTGTAAACCCTTTCAAAGACTTCCAAGAACACCCTTTACTAAAACTCCATTGAAACCTTAGACTTGAAGAGATTTAATGGATGTTTTGATGGAAAAGAAACCAAAGAACAAAGCTAGAACCACAAGGTCTTCATTGTAACACAATAACTAGCAAGATTTTAGATGGATTGTTGTTTGATTTGTGTTGATGGTACAACAAGGAGAAACACCAAGAGAGAAGGAAAAAGTTTTTATCTATCTAAATTGAATGTGAAATGAGATAATGGATATAAGTTAGTAGGTGATTAAGCACATTGTAAAATCAAATAATGACATGTGTATGTTGGTGTAAGTTGGCGTGGCACAAGGTGGATAAATGTGTAAGATTGTGTTAATCTTAGTTATTATATTAATAGTTTAGGGTTTAGAGGGTATAGTTTGATTCCGGTAATTTGTAACGTAAAGTTTTTAAAACACGAAATGTAAAACTAGACAATATAAAGGTCTAAAATATATAAAAATGTTATTACTTGTCAAAATAACTAATTTAGTATATCAGATAAGACACAAGTTTGTCGGGTATTCAAACATTTGTTAAACTTAAATACGTAAGTTATAAACGCGTAAAAACGAAAAAAGTGCAAGGTTTACGTAAAAATGGAATAATAAAAATGAAACATATAATATGTAAACTAAGCATAGTCTATAGTCGGTGCAAGATAAATGTACGTGTAACGACGTACGTGAGTGAACCTACCTGGTTACTCGTAAAAGTTAATTTCCGCGAAATAAAAATAATAAATAAAAATAATTGATTAATTATTGACCTGAAATATGTGATTATACCTCAAACCTTTGACCTTCAAATGTAAATTTCATTGTATTCAACCTGCAAACAAACTAAAATAGAAACACTTTTAAAGATCGACTCCTCCAAAATAACACACCTCCATTTTGGCCCCTCCTATGATCTTATCCAAGCTGTATGAAACGCATTGCAATTTATAGCAAATAATTAAATAGAAAAGCTTTTGTTTCCATTGGCAATGAATCAGTTTTTGATTAGGTTCTTTCGTGATTTATAAGGGTTTGTATCATGCTAGCTCAATTGGTTGCGGTAATGTCATGTTCTTTGATTTGATTTTGGAATTTTGGACTCATATCTTATGCATTCTTTAGATTTATAAATTATGTTTACGATAAAGAGTAACTTTTTATACTTTTGATGAAAGTTTTAACAGTGCCGCTTAAGATGACAGGTAAATCTGGACTGAATATAGTATCACCCAAGATTCGTAAGTCTGGCAAACCACTAGCTCTTCATAATTATTGACTAAGTGGCTAAAACGAGCAATTCAAAAAAGTTGTAGTTTACAAGACTGAACTTACAATTTCTTAGGTTGGTCATAATGGGAGTGACTCACACGTGAGATGAGACCCCATGTGACTTAAGTCACCCCATTACATCACATTTAAGGTATGTTTGGAGCAAGAAGCTGGATTGGAGCTGGGGTTAGAGCTTGGATTAGGGTTTATATTATAAGCCGAAACTAAAAATTTTATTATAAACTTGTTTGGCAAATTAGTTTAAGTTGAAATTTATTATTGTAAAATTACTAAAAAGGACATATAATAAAGAGTAAACTGCAAAAATCATCCTTGTGGTTTGTGTATTTTCGCAAGAATCATCCCTATCACAAACCTTCAGCATTAACCATCCCCAAGTCCACAAACGTTTAGCAATAATCATCCCTGAGCACTAACGTCGTTAGTTTTACCAGTTAAGTGTTAAATAATATTTTCCCGTTAGTCCCTCCGTTAATATTTTTTGTACCGTTAGTCCTCATTTTACGTTTTCGTCACTTTTTTACGTTTTTGTCCGTTTTTACTCGTTTTCGTCCGCTTTTTATCCGTTTTGTCCGTTTTTTATCCGTTTTTTGTATGTTTTCGTCCGTCATTTTTACGTTTTCGTCCGTTTTTTTACGTTTTCGTCCGTCATTTTTACGTTTTCGTCCTTTTTATTTTTTGCCCGTTTTTTACGCTTTGCTTTTTTACGTTTTCGTTAGTTTTTTACGTTTTTGTCCGTTTTAAATCGTTTTCGTCCATTTTTATATGTTTCATCCGCTTTTTATCCGTTTTTTTTATGTTTTCGTCCGTTTTTTGAGTTTTTTATACGATTTCGTCCGTTTTTTTTAATGTTTTTGTCCATTTTTTACGGTCTCATCCATTTTTTTACGTTTTCGTCCATTTTTTTACGTTTTCGTCCGTCATTTTTACGTTTTCGTCCGTTTTTTATGTTTTCGTCCGTTTTTTTACGCTTTCGTCCGTTTTTTTACGTTTTGTCCGTTTTAAATCGTTTTCGTCCATTTTTATATGTTTCATCTGCTTTTTATCCGTTTTTTATGTTTTCGTCCGTTTTTGAGTTTTTTCGTTTTATACGATTTCGTCTGGTTTTTTAATGTTTTTGTCCATTTTTTACGGTCTCATCCATTTTTTTACGTTTTCGTCCATTTTTTTACGTTTTCGTCCGTCATTTTTACGTTTTCGTCCGTTTTTTATGTTTTCGTCTGTTTTTTTACGCTTTCGTCCATTTTTTTACGTTTTTGTCCGTTTTAAATCGTTTTCGTCCATTTTTATATGTTTCATCTGCTTTTTATCCGTTTTTTTTATGTTTTCGTCCGTTTTTTGAGTTTTTTTTCTGTTTTATACGATTTCGTCCGTTTTTTTAATGTTTTTGTCCATTTTTTGTCTGTTTTTTTATGTTTATGTCTGTTTTTACTCGTTTTCTTTCGTTTTTATATGTTTCGTCCGCTTTCTATTCATTTTTTATATTTTCGTCCATATTTTTACGTAAAAAAAATGGATGAGAACATAAAAAACGTAAAAAAAACGGACGAATACACATAAAAAATGGACGAAAACAGATAAAAAGCGGACGAAAACCGTAAAAAATGGACAAAAACATTAAAAAAACGGATAAAAAGCAGATGAAACATATAAAAATGGACGAAAACGATTTAAAACGGACAAAAACGTAAAAAAAACGGACGAAAGCGTAAAAAAACGGACGAAAGCATAAAAAAACGGACGAAAACGTAAAAATGACGGACGAAAACGTAAAAAAATGGACGAAAACGTAAAAAAAGGGATGAGACCGTAAAAAATAGACAAAAACATTAAAAAATGGACGAAATCGTATAAAACGGAAAAAAAACTCAAAATACGAACGAAAACATAAAAAAACGGATAAAAAGCAGATGAAACATATAAAAATGGACGAAAACGATTTAAAACGGACAAAAACGTAAAAAAACGGACGAAAGCGTAAAAAAACGGACGAAAGCATAAAAAAACGGACGAAAACGTAAAAATGACGGACGAAAACGTAAAAAAACGGACGAAAACGTAAAAAAAGGGATGAGACCGTAAAAAATGGACAAAAACAATAAAAAAATGGACGAAATCGTATAAAAAACTCAAAATACGGACGAAAACATAAAAAAAACGGATAAAAAGCAGATGAAACATATAAAAATGGACGAAAACGATTTAAAACGGACAAAAACATAAAACAAAATGGACGAAAGCGTAAAACGGACAAAAAGCATAAAAAAACACCAACGAAACGTAAAAATGACGGACGAAAACGTAAAAAAATGAACGAAAACGTAAAAAAAGTGATGAGACCGTAAAAAATGGACAAAAACATTAAAAAAATGGACGAAATCGTATAAAACGGAAAAAAACTCAAAATACGGACGAAAACATAAAAAAAAAACGGATAAAAAGCAGATGAAACATATAAAAATGGACGAAAATGATTTAAAACGGGCAAAAACGTAAAAAAAACGAACGAAAACATAAAAAAACGGACGAAAGCGTAAAAAAACGGACGAAAGCATAAAAAACGGACGAAAACGTAAAAATGACGGACGAAAACGTAAAAAAACGTACGAAAACGTAAAAAAACGGGCGAAAACGTAAAAATGACGGACGAAAACATACAAAAAACGGACAAAAACGGATAAAAAACGGACGAAAACGAGTAAAAACGGACAAAAACGTAAAAAAGTGACGAAAACGTAAAATGAGGACTAACGGTGCAAAAAATATTAACGGAGGGACTAACGGGAAAATACTATTTAACACTTAACTGGTAAAACTAACGACGTTAGTGTTCAGGGATGATTATTGCTAAACGTTTGTAGACTTGGGGATGGTTAATGCTGAAGGTTTGAGATAGGGATGATTCTTGCAAAAATACACAAACCACAGGGATGATTTTTGCAGTTTACTCTATAATAAAATTAAAATATGTATATATTAGATATTTTTGTGGGTAATTAAGTAATTTGGTACCAACGAGGCTTATATTTGGGGCTTATAAAAACTTTAGCCTCATTTTTGAGGCAGGGGCTTATGGCTGGGGCTTAGGCTTATAATTTCAAAAGTTGTTAGCCTTAATAGTTTTTATTAGAAGTGATGGTCATTCACGTTTAGGAACTTTGTAACGTGTGTTAGATATCGTGATAGAATAGTCAACGGGCTCGTGGATTGGACTAAGCTAAATGGGTATTAGTTTAGTTAAGCTAGCCTTATATCAATCCATGTCCAATCCAATCCATACAAAGCCCATACAAGGCCCATGGCCAAGCCTTAGGGCATCATCTCTCTTACTATAAATACCCCTCAAGTATGTCATTTGAGGGGTGTGCTTGAGTGTGTGTGTGTGTGTTTTTCCTTGAAGCAATATACAACTTATTGTTTCATCTTTCTTCTCTCTACCTCTCTAACATATACACGAATATACATCAAGTCACCATATCTTATCTTAATCTTTCTCTTTATTTACGCATAACAGTTTGGGTTTAACGTGGTATTCTTGTGTTCAAAACGTGGGTATTGGTTTGTGATAAGGTTGGTATATCTTGGGTCTTAACAATTGGTATCAATCGCCTAACAATGGTTTAGGAGTGTTTGTGTTTGTTTTGAAGGGTTACGCGTATAAGCTCACGTTAGTCAATATTGTGACGCTTAAAGCTTTAATTTTTGCACTCAAAAATTCAAGATTCTTGTGGTTTAAGATTTATTTGGTGCTAAAGTTTCAGTTTTTGCAAAAGTTCCAAGCTTTACGTGTTTTTCTTCATTTTAAGCTCGTATTTGGTTATTGGTCATTTCTACTCATAACTTTTCTAAGCACTTTGGGTGAAAAAGGTCAACATTTTTGTGTTATTGGAGTGTTTTTAAGGATATCTGTGCAAGCGAAATCATTTGAATCGTTGGAAATTTCTTACGAGTAGAAGTCAAAAAGTCAAAACCCTAGTTTTCTACTCGTAACTTTTCTAAGCACTTTGGGTGAAAAAGGTCAACATTTTTGGGTTATTGGAGTGTTTTTAAGGATATCTGTGCAAGCGAAATCATTTGAATCGTTGGAAATTTCTTACGAGTAGAAGTCAAAAAGTCAAAACCCTAGTTTTCTACTCGTAACTTTTCTAAGCACTTTGGGTGAAAAAGGTCAACATTTTTGGGTTATTCGAGTGTTTTTAAGGATATCTGTGCAATAGACATCGTTTGAATCATTGGAAATTTCTTACGAGTAGAAGTCAAAAAGTCAAAACCCTAGTTTTCTACTCATAACTTTTTGGTGAAGAATCTTCGAGCTATAACGGTTACTCAGTGCTTCCCTCACTTGGATAAGTGTGTGGAACACTTCGACTTGTGGATATCTCTTACGCTGTGACAGTGTAAAGGATTTTTGGTTCTTAACCATAGTTTACGCATAAGCTAAAAGCTTACGAGTAACTCTACGCGTAACTTCAAAATACGCCGCGTAAGGTTTCACGAGTAACTTTTGTCTACGCATAAGCTTAAGGTTACGCGTAAGATACTTTCTACGCATAAGATCCTACGCCTAAGGAATCCTACGCCTAAGATCCTACGCATAAGATCCTACGCCTAAGCTTCCTACGCATAATATCCTACGCCTAAGCCATCCTACTCGTAACCATTTTCTACTCGTAACTTCGTGTTTCTACGCCTAAGCTCTTCATTTTCAAAAATTTAAATTTGAGTAAAACTTGAGTAAAATTAAAATTTTTGAGTTTTTTGGCGGGAAAACTTGAGTAAAATTTAAATTTTTGAGGAGACTAAACGTTCAATTTTTACGCGAGATTCAAATTTTGGTATAACTGTGAAAATTTTGGTCAAAAATTCAAATTTTTGGGCCTAAATTCAAATTTTTCGGGTCAAATTTGGCGTCAAAATTGTCTTAACTCAAATTTTTCATACGACCTTAGAATTGATTTTTATAGTGAATTTCAAATTTTGGGCGAAATTTTTTGAACCAAGGTTACGAGTACGACTTTCGAAACACCTCAACCGGGCTTAATCTTCATCAACCACAACTCCTTTATCGTTGAATCGATCCTACATCAACTTTATCAGATCATACCTTCATCAATGGCAACTCAACAAGACATTCATGCAGCCGGTGCCAAAAACCGTCCTCCTATGTTGGCAAAAGGTGGTTATCTTCAATGGACAAGTCGAATGCTCCGCTACATAAAGACCAAACCTAATGGCAAACTCATGATTAAATCCATTCAGGATGGACCCTTCAAGCCTCGACAAGTTAATGTACCTGGAAATCCTGATACAACACCTCCCACCACACCACCATCTCTCGTCTTCAATACGAATTTGAATACACTGCAGAGGATCAAAACAAGTCGGGCGCATGACATGGCAATTCATATTATCCAACGGGTTTACCAATAGACATCTTTATGTGCGGTAGACAGTTGTGAAACTGCTTCGATATGTGGGAACGTGTTAGACGACTTTGTCATGGAACAGAAATTGGTCATCAAGACATGGAGAACAAGTTGCTAACTGAAAGGGAAAAGTTTACATCTACACCAGGAGAATCCATTGAATCCTACTATGGAAGGTCCTCAGCACTCTAATGAATGAGCCGACAGAAACAAGTTGACACCCGAACTATCGTGGAGCAACATCAAGTTCCTGAACAATCTACCATAAGAATGGGGACGATATGTCACTATTGTCAACCAAACAAAAGACTTACATCAAGTGAACTTTGATAAACTCAACGATTTTCTGAAACAAAATCAAGCTGAAGTGAATGAAGTCGGGCAAGAAAGATTAGCAAAGAATCATGATCCATTGGCACTCATTGCAAAGACTCAAACTACAGTGAATACACAACAACAAGCTTCATCATCTTCCAACAACAACAACTTGCAGCAATACATTCCACAACCACAACAACAATTCTATCTAGATCAACAATACCAGAACCGTGAATCACCGATCATGCTGAAACTGACCATGTAGAAGCGACCTTGCAAAAGATATTTTCTTTATTGGATAAAGCATTTAACAGTCGCATCGGTAATCATGCGATTCCGTATCAGGGTAATCGGGTCGGGGCATGTTGGAAATCGAGATGGGACGAATGTTGGGAATAAAGCGAAATGGTAATCAGAATGGAAATGTTGCAGCTCCTGTCGTTGGGAATTATGGAAATGTGAATCAGGGGAATCAGATGCAATATAAGCTGTTTGATGGACATCAAGGGGGTCAGATTGTGA
The DNA here is from genome assembly GCA_910596185.1 of Chrysanthemum makinoi. NCBI lineage: Eukaryota > Viridiplantae > Streptophyta > Magnoliopsida > Asterales > Asteraceae > Chrysanthemum > Chrysanthemum makinoi. The sequence goes on along the minus strand of OU343220.1, from coordinate 278,475,474 downwards.
ATCAGAATATGGGATATCAAAATGGGAATAACGTTTTATGACTTCGTTCATTGGGAATGCTACCTCGAACCTCAAAGACAAGATTCAGGATCTAGTGTCAACCGATTTCACGGCTTGAAAAGATCCAAGTACATGTTGATGTTAGCGTAAAAGAAGAGTTGGGAATTGAGTTGATTGCGAGGAAATCAAATTCAGGTACCCAAAATGGGAAGATAAAGCAAACGATAATGCAACCTCCAGTCATACAATCAATCAACAGGACACAACATCAAGCGGTACTTATGACACAACTCCTGTCTACAACACATATTCACTCAATGAGGTACCAAATTCGTTTACTCATGAGAAGCCACATTCTGTGTCTCCCGAACCCTATTATGACACATATGTGGGAGAGAAAGTTAATAGCAATGTTAACTCTGAAACTCCATATATGGATCCTAATGGAGGTCAAGTGATACAGAATGGTGCTAATGATGACGATACACGTGCTTATTTTGAATCATTAATTAATCAATGTGGCATTGAAGTTGAGAAAGTAAGAACGGTCAAGCGCGAAGTTAAGGCCATGAATAAAAATTGACCGCCGAGCTTGAGAGTTACAAGGAGCACGCCAAATCCTATGAATTTCATACAAACAAAATGTCCGAATTAGAAATTGGTTATCGAGATTCTGTTTTAAGAGAAAAAGATTTGCAACTCAAGTATGACACACTTGATGTGAATCTGAATTTGAAAATCAAATCTTTAAACAAGGAAATTTCTGAACTAAATGACCAACTGTCAAAACAAAAAGCATGTTTTCGATCTTGAAAAAGAAAGAAAAGTTAATTGCTGATTTTGCAAAACGAGAAGATTCTCTTCTTGATGAAATTCTTGATAAAACGGAAAAAATCAAAACTTTGGACAATTTGCTTCTCACAACGGGTCATTCAGATAAAACAAACAAGATGCTTTCAAACCAAGTAAATCAGCGTTTTCATACTTCACATAAAATGGCACTTGGTAACGACCCTTCTTCATTCCTCAAGAAAGCTCAAATCTTAATGTGTTGAACAATGGAAAACCTTTGCATGAACCCATAATTGTTCGTGATTCTCCTGAAACGTTGGAACTATCTGAGGAGAGTAGATCAAAATGAAACAAAAACATCCGGAAATCAAACCTATTGATTATAATAAATGGAACCAAATTAATGGTATTTCGTTTGTTTCTCAATCAACGTTTTCCACCAAACCAAGTGTTTCAAACAAAGTGTCAACACCAGTTTCAAAATCAGTTTCAAAACAGTTGTTGTCTCCAAATCTCTTTCCAACATTGAACAAATGTCTTCAAACAATCCTTTTAACACAAGTGATGCGAGAAGTATTTTGGAAAATGTGAAAACGAGAATTGCAGATCTTCAAGACACCGTTAAAACTAAAACCAATATTAGAACAAACATCTGGTTTAATAGTTTTGATAATGAACAGAAAAAGTTTTTTGAAACTCAAATTGCCCCTCAGTTGAATAACATCAACTCAAGGGTAATTCATTTTGAACAAGCCTTTTGAAAGAAACAGCTGACTTTGTCAAGGACCATAAATCCCTGGTAAACAAGCTAATGAAAGTGTTGAACACATCAAAGTTTTGGAAAATTTAAATGATTCTCTCTCCGAAGATGTTATGACTACTGATATCATGTCCATCATTTTGCAAACATATTCTGTTGAAGATCATGAAAGACTCCAGTCCTGAGACCTCAATTGTTTCAAAATATGAAAAGCTCTTGAAAAACTTGAAAAAGAAAACGTGTCCTATTTTAAACAACTTGATCGAAAATCTGAGGAATGCAAGTATGACAAACTGTCGTATGAGCGTGCCTACAAGGACATGCAAGAGCAAAATGATCTTTTGAGAGTTCAGTTGGAAAGTCTAAAAGGAAAGGCTGTGGATACTAAGTTTGCAAAACCATTGACTGAGGAGAATACAAATGTTCCAAAACCGGTTTTCAAACCCAAAATGTCTATTTCTCAGCCTCCTCCAAAAGTCAATGAGAAATATGATTTGTCAAAAAGCCACTCCACAGTCCCCGCCTATCAAAAGAGAATTATCAAAGCTTTTGAAAAACCTATTTTTGAGAAAGAAAAAGTGTTTACACCTGGCATCTCTAGGAATAGTACACGGAATGTGACCAAAAATCTTGTTAAAGAATCTGTCGGTTCTAACGACATGGTCAACAATCACTATCTAGAAGAGGCTAGGAAAAAGGCAGCAGACTTTTCGAAAAGACGGAATTCTAGGTGCAACATCTAGGGTGATGAATTCTACAAGATTTCAAGGCACTGCTAGTAGTAGTAAACCATTACCTAGGAACACTCTACAAAAGACTAGGGATTGGCTTGCATCTAAGAGTAGTTTCGCAAAAGAAAATGTTATGCCCTTAGAAAACATCACTAGGAATTCTAAGTCTTTTTCGAACAAGAATCAACTTCCAAAAGACTCAGTAGTGACAAAGTTAAAGCTGCTGTTTTAAACAAGAATATTGAATTTGTCTGTACTACATGTATAAAATGTGTCTTTTCATTTAATCATGATGCATGTGCCTTACAATATCTCAAGAAAGATAATTCTCGTGCCAAGGCACAATCCACTAAGACTCCAAAACGAAACAAACCCGTTGACAAGATGAACATCAAAAGGAAACCTAATAGGTGGATCTCTTCAGGACGTAGTTATTCTAAAAATGAGTCTTCGCATCATCGATAAGAAAACAACTCCTAGATCTTACCTTAGGTGGAAACCCACGGGAAAAGTTTTAAAGCACAATAGGTCTTAGATGGATTCCCACAGGAAAGATTTTTGATACTTGCACCAACACGATAATAGTGAAACTCATCATGTTAAGGAAGTCGAATCCACTACAACCGTTGATAGTGATCACCCTCACCGTGAGGAAACATGTACTTCTAACACTGTTATTTGTGAAAACTCTTCTTCTTTGGTTGCAGGTGATTCATATATCTCTGAACCCACTCATCAGAGGTTCCAATTCGTAAAATCTTCTTCTCATTCTCTATCTTCTATTTTTGATTTTCCATTTCTTTTATAAAACCAACAAAAGCAAAATATAAAAATATATAAAACTTTCAAAAAAATTCAAAAACAATAGAAAATCAAAAATCCAAAAATATTCTTCTCACGACATGTCTCTCATATAATCGATATTCTGTACGTTTCTAGAAATGTCATTCAACAATGATACGGGTATGTACAGATGCTTGAGCGAGAGTTCTTTAAATGTTTTCTAAAATATGTCGTTTCTTAAAAATTTCTTAAAACATAATGGCTTTCGTATACTTCAGTACGAAACCCAGACTTCAACATAATGGCTTCCTCAACACATCAGTTCAGGACCCACGCTTCAAAGAAAGGAAAGTGCTTATCCAAATCAATGGTTTTAAATATTTTTCAAGCACTATTCCTAAAAACATAATGGCTTGTAAGTATTTCAGCTTGCAACCCGATCTTTAAAGAAAGGAAAGTGCTATGCAAAATCGATTTTCATAAATATCGAGCACTTATCCTAAAACAAATGAAGATAATTTTTTCTCTAATATCTTCAAAAGATTTTTGAAATCTTCTCCACATCTTGCGTACCATCGATTCGAATTTTTCAAAAAGATTTTTCAAAATCTCTCACATTTGGTACCAAGATAACTCCCTCTAAACCCTTAATTGATTCTAAATTTTCTGTATGAAAATATGCTTTCGTTAAGGGGGGGTATTAAACCAAAGTTGTTCCAAAATTCATGCTAAATCAGGGCTCTCCAAATACTTTCCGAAAAACATATCTTTTAATCATTTTGTTTCAAAAACATCATAGATATGCTATTTTTGAGGGGGAGAAACGTGATTAAAAGGTGATCAAAAATGTTTTATGATCGTTGTTTGAATCTCAAAAGAGCTCGACTCAGACGGAACCAATGAATTGACGAGTAATCAAAGTCAGTAAATGTACCATTTCGAGAAACTTTCTATGGACTTGACCAGGACGGGTAATAATTTCAAGCTAGTTCTCTAGTGATGTAAACGTGTCTCGAATCGGTCTAGTTCATTTAAAGTCGATCAATTCAAAAGTGCGAACTCTACCCTCTATGTGCAGATTTCTGTCAAAACTTATAAGCACATGTGAAGGGGGAGTGTTTCCGAAAATATAAAACTCTCGAAGTGTTCCAAACATGTTTTTCTATCAAAAACACTCGAGAGATTTTCAAGAAAAATGGTTTTATGGCAACAATAGGACAGTCATGGAGTTATAAGGTGACTAAGGATAGGAAATCCGTCCTATGATCCGCCAGAGCCGGAGGGATCTAACCAAGGACATCACAAATAGTTTAGAACTAGAAGTCCTTAGGAATGATTGAAAAAAGGAGTAATGTGAGAAAGGAGAAAGAAGGGTTGAAGAATTAAAAAGAAATATAATGAAAGGGTGAAAAGAAATAGCCCTCCATATTCAACCTTAGGGCAGAAACCGGGTTCAATACATATGCTACTGGTTGTCACTAGATGACACCGGTATTGAAGACAAAGACGTCATGGACCCAGGGACGCACTGCACTAAACCTTCTAGCCACTCAATTCCTCTTAAAAGGATTTGTTTCATTCTCACTGGGAACCCTACATAATCTATCGACTTTCTCTTAGAGATTGTTGATATTGAAGAAGGAGACCCTCTTCCTAGTCTCCGCTCAGGAAAACCAAAATGCACTATTGAGTCTAGAACCACGAGATTCATAAAAAGATCTCATAGGAACACTTGACATGACATCGCTTGTTGTTCATCAATAAAGACACAAGTGATATATTCTAGAGTCCTATGCAGGTCTTAGCAATTTTCCAGAACATTTATGAGAAGTTTCACATCTGTGATCTTCAGTGATTGAATGGAAACTCCTGCCAGGTTCAACATCAAGCAGCCCCTGATAGGTCACTTCGGTAATTCTCCGTGGATTACGCTTAGTGTGTCTCAAACGGTCTACAGTCGTGGGGTGATGCTTCGGTGTACCTCTGCTCATACCAACAACACATGAAAGTTCTCATCAAAATCAAAGGCAACTCAAAGTTAAAGATGATTCTTCGTCAATGAATCTAAAGACTCGAGAACTACATCATTGGTAACCAAAAGTCAAATAGAAGTGTGAGCATGGTGGAGAAAGACGTGGAGACACCCATCCAACGAAGTTGACAACGGCAGACAACCACATTATCTGATCACAAAGCATGAAGGAACAAAGAATCAAGACTATTCTATATCTACGCACAAAGTTCGTGCTCAAGAAAAGTAAAGACCTAATCAAGTGGAGCATCTTTTGAATGACCACCCCTTAGGGGGAGATTGTTAGCCTTAATAGTTTTTATTAGAAGTGATGGTCATTCACGTTTAGGAACTTTGTAACGTGTGTTAGATATCGTGATAGAATAGTCAACGGGCTCGTGGATTGGACTAAGCTAAATGGGTATTAGTTTAGTTAAGCTAGCCTTATATCAATCCATGTCCAATCCAATCCATACAAAGCCCATACAAGGCCCATGGCCAAGCCTTAGGGCATCATCTCTCTTACTATAAATACCCCTCAAGTATGTCATTTGAGGGATGTGCTTGAGTGTGTACAGTGTGTTTTTTTTCCTTGAAGCAATATACAACTTATTGTTTCATCTTTCTTCTCTCTACCTCTCTAACATATACACGAATATACATCAAGTCACCATATCTTATCTTAATCTTTCTCTTTATTTACGCATAACAGTTTGGGTTTAACGTGGTATTCTTGTGTTCAAAACGTGGGTATTGGTTTGTGATAAGGTTGGTATATCTTGGGTCTTAACAAAAGTCCTCTATAAGTCTTTACGTCAAACGAGGCTTATAAGGGGGCTTTTACAATTTAAGCCCCTTAGCCAAACACAGCCTTAGCCACCCCATATTTCAACCAAAAGTATCTCATTTGACCGGTCACCATTGTGACTTGGTAAAAAACCTATAAAAGTGAGAGAGACACTGTGTGCGCATGTTTTAAATATTCAAATAAATATTGAGTATAAGTAAATGTCGAAGGAGGGTTACAATGGTTAAGTTAGGGCTGAGCGTCGGTCCCGACCCGACCCGACAAAACCGAAAACCGAAATTCATGAAAAACCTAAACTGAAACCGAACCGACGGGCCGTCGGGTCAGTTCGGTTCGGTTTAGGTGTATTTAGATATATTTTTGTCGGTTTTGGGCAGAACCGAACCGACCCGAAACCGAAAACATGTAAAACATGAAACCGAAACCGAAACTGAACTGACGGGATGTCGGGTCGGCTCGGTTTTCTTCGGTTCGGTCGGTTTTGTCGGTCCGATTCAGTTTTGGACCTTTGATGCTCGTACCCTAGGTTAACTGACGTGACTCTAATATGGCATTGAGTGATGATATTTTGCTAAGTCACCATTACATCTAGACTTATTAGCACTCCCAAATCTTTTGAGTTAACAACTCATAATTATTTTTCCTTATTGGGTTCAAGAAAAACTTATGGTGGTTAAGCTTTCATCATTATTTTTTGGGTTTATCTAATTTGTATCTTTGAGGCACATGCAAGGTTAGAAATAGCGTGAGGCGTGACGGCATGACCAAGCTTCACGTTTTATCGGTCAAGGTGAAGTTTTTGCGTTTTTAATGTGTGGCATAAGGCGACACAAAATATGAAAACATTTATATATTTATATCATATTTAATATATATCAGTTTACAAAAACCGTTGTACATAATGAATAAGGTAAAAAAAAAGTTATCCTCACAGGTAATATTCTTCATTTAAAAAAATATAAAAATAATAATTATCGGAGTTCGATAAAAAAAAAACTCGCCACGCTTCACGCCTTAGGGCGCCTTCTCCGCCTCATCTCACGTCACGCCGAGAGTTGACGCCTTGGTCTATTTCATAACGTGGAGATCACGCCTCACGTCTTAGCGGCGTCTTGGCGCCGTCATAGCGCTCATTTTAGAACAACGAGTTCTTGTTAAAGAAAGTCTCACAGCTTGAGTATCACCCTCTTAATGACCAATAGCTACTGATTGGTCCCCATTATCTTTCAACATCAGGCCTCATAATCATTTATTGACCATTAAAAGGGTGACACTCACGCAGGCTGTGAGACATATTTAACATGTGCCCCTAGGGTACTTACTTTTTATATGGGAGGTGATCCTCACACCACATTTTTTATGCATGCACCACTATTTATGCATTACAATATTGTACAGTACAATACTGTAATGCATAAATGGTGGTGCATGCATAAAAAAATGTGGTGTAAGTATCAATTCCCTTTTTATATACTAGCCGGGTACCCGCGCACAGCGGCGGCGATAAGTATAGTTATATGTGTTTGCTTACCCGTTTATTAAATTCGTTTCACAACTTCGATGTATATGTGTTAGTTGTAAGTGTTTGTTTGGGTTACCCGTAACTTTCCCGTAGCTTTTCCGCGACATCATTATTCCCGCATATAGAAATACCCTCGCAGTCTCTTACGCGTCAAACACTACCCCAAAAGTATATGATTTTGACGAATCAAGATTATATTGATTGAAATAAATTAAATAAAGGTTAAAGTTGTAAAAATTTGAATTAAAATAAAATAAACCCATTAAAAATATAAAAAATAAAAACTCATAAAAATATATCAAAATGGATGTTGAATTAAAAAGCATAAAATTTTAGAAAATATGGTGAAATTAGATTATAAAAAAAATAAGTAGATAAAAGATATTTTAATTTAAAAATAAAGATGAATTTTTAGTTGAGAAATGACACATGTCATTTTATAATTGGAGCTCTTTATATTAATTTTTAGTGGTTAGGAATTAGGTTTGGAGTTTGTTAGAAGTTAGGCTTGGAGTTTGTTAAAAGTGACACATGTCATCTCATGATTGGAGCTCCTTATCTTAATTTTTGGTTAGAAAAATTCTTTCCATAATAAGCAATAAAAAAGTCTGAATTTTTAAGCTTTCTAATTTTAAAAGGCCTAAATGCATTATAAAGTCGTATAGAGATAGATATCTCATAAATCATTGTGTTTGTTGAAGAGACACGCGGGGTAAAGTAGTAAAATCAACTAGTAGTTAAAATAGCAAGATAGGGCTATCAACATACGATTGGCTAACAAAAAAGCCAACGATTACACCCTCCAAACACGGAATAACGAGAGCCAACACACCATCTCCCAGAAATTAAGTTAAGAAATGGCGGTAGCAACAACACCTACCGCTTTTCTCAAGAGTACCGTTCACCGTCGTTTAACTCACGTCAACTCTCCTCCTCTCTTTCCCGCCAAAAAATCTTCCAAGATTTTAGCTATGGCTCCTAAAAAGAAGGTACTAGTATAAACTATATAATTGTATCTTCGTATAGCAGTAAACATATTTATGTAGATAATGCATGTTTCACTAAATGTAAGCCAATAAACCATGTTTTTTGCTTGTAAAAAAAGAAAAATAAAGTGAATAAACCCTTATAAGATATTGCCAATATGATTTCACCATACCAATTACCATAAAACAAACAACATGTATCATTCCCATAGTCATTCCTTCATTCCCAAAGGCTCAAACCAAACGCACCCTGAGTTGTAGATGTTATAGGGTACCTGGGATTAAGTCATAAGGAGATTATATGTTTAATTAATGCGTTCTGGGGCAAACCAAGGGGGTTTCTTGGGTGCCTCTGAACCATATAGATTTTTTTGCGTAATTAATACTTGTAAGAAATAAAGATTTTTTTTAAATGCACCTTAAATAAAAATTGAGTTGATTCTTCTTTAGTTTTAGTGAAATGCAACTCATAACTTTTAGTCTTGGATGCATTTTTTAAATGCGAAAGTAGTGTATAGCGAAGTGTCTGAAAAAAAGCGATCATTTGTGTTTCCTTCGAGGGAAAACGCAAATTTGAAAATGCAAGTTAGAGACATGCTTTTTGAAAACGCAGTTGTAGACGCGCTTTCTGTTTTGCGAAGTCAATACCAAAAACCCCCTTAGTTTGAGCTATGAGTGGGCAAGCGTATAGGATTGTGTGACAAAACTAGTTACTTGTAGCCGAATAAAGTACAAAGACACAATTAACCAAGGATAGAAAAATAATTCGGTTTTAGTCCCAAACCCAACTCAAATTACGTACCTTATTTTTCAAAACTAAAAGATAAAATTCGTAAGCGGAGACAATGTTTATGGAATTTGAGCTTAAATCCAATTCCACTAGTTTCCGATTTGTCTTGTCTTTAGAATTCAAAACTCAAGTACAATGCAGGTAAATAAGTATGACAAAGGCTGGAAAAAGGAGTGGTTTGGGGCGGGACTATTCTTTGAAGGAAGTGAAGAAGTAGAAGTAGACGTTTTCAAAAAGCTTGAGAAGCGAAAAGTCTTAAGTAATGTCGAAAAGGCAGGACTATTATCAAAAGCAGAGGAGTTAGGCTTTACTCTATCTTCAATTGAAAAATTGGGGATTTTGTCCAAAGCCGAGGAGCTCGGGCTGCTCAGCTTGGTTGAAACAGCTGCTGGATTCTCTCCTGCAGCTCTAGCATCGGCTTCATTGCCAGTTCTTGTGGCTGCTATTTTAGCAGTTGTATTGATACCAGATGATTCTGCTGTGCTTGTGGTAGCCCAGACTGTTGTAGCGAGTACGCTTGCTGCTACTGCAACTGGTTTATTTGTTGGTTCGATTGTGTTAGAGGGATTACAGGAAGCTGATTAGAGTGTAAAGTGTTGTATATTATCATTTATCCATTCAAGTTTTGGAATGTGAATAATGTATGCTTGTTCTAAATCAAATTTGTTACATTTAATAATTTGTGGAGGTAATTATTGGGAAAATGAACTTTTTTCTAAACTCGATTTGTATGCAGTTGATTGTTATTGTTTGTATTAAGTTACTAACAAGTGCACAAGAGTTTTGGACACTCAGATCCACTTAACTTCTACTTCTTGACTTGAGTGAGTGATATGTATTCCATTCTCGTTCCTATTTAAAGCGATAAAGAAGTACACACTTGTTTTTTGACCCTTAATCCCTTATTAGATGAACTAAGACAATTATTATTTTTTTTCATTTCAAAAAATGTTTTATTTGTAGGTTAATCTAGCAAGCACAAGAATACAATTTAATTTAGGTATTCCAGTTACTAAGTATGTCCCCTTAAAAAGCTACTCTGCTACTGTAATAAACCTTGTGAGAATCGAATACAATTGTTATCCACTAGACCAACTGCTGCATAAGTTATAAGCCTTGGTTTGATTCTGGACCTCAAGTCTTCTTAAGATATCTCTTTAAAATGCCTATGAGATTCTCAACTGTGGCAAGAATTTTGGTTCATGGAATCATATGCTTGGTATCCAGTATTCATAGTGGTTGCTTTTTGTTTTTGTTGGGATAACAGGAAAAAGTAAAGGGACATAAGTTGTAATTATTTTGGCCTGTTATGCAGTCATAGTTTAAAGAAAAAAAGAATGGAGATGCGGGGTATCGATCCCCGTATCTATCGCATGCTAAGCGAGCGCTCTACCATCTGAGCTACATCCCTTTTGTGTCTAAAATTCTACTTATTTTATTTATACCCTATAATAGTAAATTGCTTTGCCATAATGAGTCATTTTATTATTTTTGATCGTCACTCTAGGTTCGTTGGCCTCATAAATCACCTCTATATTTCAAATCAGACAGTCAGTAATGAGTTGTATAATCGACCATAGATAAATACATACCTCAAATTGTAAGTAAATTATTTGCTTTATTTTACTTGATTCGCGTTCATATAGATTGTAGTAGTCTGTTAACTATTATTTACATGCAACATTATAGGTTTTATGGGCTCATTCATTCTAATTCATAGTACTATGTGTATCTATGTTGCTGTAATTTTTGTACGATATAACCATCCGTGGCGAATGTAGGAAAAAAAAATCTAGCAGCGGCATAAATCATCATACACATAAAAACTTATAACCATATGTATGAATATTACCGCCCTTGGCATATTGATTCAGTACGTGTCCGTAAAAAAGTACCAACGACAATGGTGATGTTGATGGATGGATGAATTGCTTTTTTTTTCCTTTTTTTTTTTTTTTTTTCAAAATTGTCATTATTATCATGATTTGTGGATTGATGATGACACTTTAGACTTCATTTGATTATTGGACCATTTTTTGTGATTTGTGATTATCTTCTTCTTGTCATTAGTCATTAATTCAATTTAGTGTAAGGTGTCCTGTCAATGATTTGTTATAGTGTGATGATTTGGGTTTTGGTGTGATGGTTTTTTCTTTTATCAGAAAATAGTTAATCTTGATAATTATCCTTTCCTTATATGGAAATTCAAATGTATTTTGAAGATACTCACTCACACTTTAGGAGATTATCATGCTTCAAGTGCCATCACTTCATGATACCCCCCATTATATTGGAGCCACATATTTTTTAACCTTAGTAGCATAAAATAAAGTTGTTCTAGCTCATTCAGTTTTCCTGTTTGCTCCCATTGTTGCGAAGAAGCAGTAATAATATCAGTTTCTAGTGTTTTGACTTGCCTGATTTTTTTTCTTACTATATAGAGTCAGGATTATTAGATAAGGATAAGCACGCCATAAGAAAAGATAAATGTAAATTTTGTGACTATATATCTTCAACTTTCAATATAGCGACTACGGGTGCTTTGTTTGGTTGCAAGGTATACAAAGAAATCAAAAGGGTTAAGAAGCGATAAGAGGTGTCAAAAGGCGGTGCATTAGGTAAACCAATATTATGCACATATATATATATATACCTTTCAATACATTTAGCAACCTTATGTGATTTTGAAGTCACAAAAGTGATACATAAACAGTGCTTATGTGCTTGAGCTTGACCTATAGTAAGTAATACTATGTAATATCATGCCTAGCTCCATTCTAAGAGTACATAGGAAAATACTGGCCATTGATGACGGAATAGTGAGATGCGTAGTCTCATAAACTAATAACACATAGGCAACCACCTGTAGGCTATAGAATACATGTTACTGCATAGAATATCGATCAGACTCCTGATGACTTGCACAGCATTTGGGAGTCATTTGAACCATTGGTTCCTTTTGATCCATATTTGTAGGACTTAGCCCACAAGAGATACACAAAGAAGTTCAAGCTACTTAGTACACACATTAACCAATAAAATCTTTCGAGGTGATAATGATTCAAGTTGATCCCATAGAGCCAAGGCCTGTGATGAAAAGTGCCTGTAACATGGTTCACTATAGAAACAAGCACTGAACTAAGATAGTAGCCCATAGCTAATGAGGCCCACGAGAGCGATGTTGCCAACGATCTCATACTAAATGGTGCTTCTGTAAAAAAGAAATCCATCATGCCTGCTAAGCTAAAAAGATCAGCGGACCCAAGGAACAAATATTGCAAAGAAACCCAAAGAAACGTGATCGGTAAAGGTTCGTTAGAGTTCATGAGACCATTAGCATATGCCACGCTCTTCCGTTTGTTTTCCACTAAAGCTGCAACTGCCATTGCCATGATGGACAAAAACAACCCGATTCCTATTCGTTGTAGATGAGTTATGCCCATTTCTGTTTTGGTTATCTTTCTTGCAAACGGGGTTATAACATGGTCATACATTGGTGCTAGTACCATAATGAAGATGACAGGGAATACAGGAAGAGAAGCTGGTGGGACCTGTAAAGAGCCAATCTTAGTGTTCATGGTGGCTGCTTGTTGGACAGAAAAGGTGGAGAGTTGAGCAAGGCAGCAGTTAAGCATTATGGTCGACATGAATACTGGAAAGATTTTAAGGACGATTTTAACCTCTTCCACTTGTTTAATAGTAACCTCAAATTTTGTAAATGAAGACTTATTCATAACTGCTCTATTAAGGAAGCTGAAATCTTCTGTTATGTTTTCCTCTTTCGCTTTACTGTCTTCTTCGTTGCTTTCACTTGAATTTGAAGTGGGGGGTGGGTTTGTGCTAACTGCAGCATTTCTTGCGTTACTCGAAAAAGTATTGTAAATTGCAGCAACAAATACCTGGTATTAACAACTTAACACTTCAGTTTCTAGTTACTAATTTAGGGGCTAACTGCATAAAAAGATAACCAACTTTCGTCTGATACAAATGTGCTACCTTACATATGGTTGTAATAGGACTTCCGTTAGGAAGTTTGATCCTGTATACAGTGGAACCAAGTAGGAAGATGGGGATAGATATCAGAATTGCCAAAGTGGAGATACCAAAACCCCACTGCCAACCTTTGTTATCCTCAATCCACACGACAAATGTCACTGCGATAAGTGCACCACAAGCAAGACAAAATACGTAGTAATTAAAAAACGAAGATCTTTGCTTTCTTCCCTCTGTTGTTTCTTCATCAAATTGTTCAGCTCCATGAGGAGGAAGGGAACCTTTTATTCCTCCGACACCCAATGCTACGAGATACAGGCCTACGAACAAGAGCCCTTTGCCACCTTCAACTTCTTGGCATTTAGCATTCCGGTTGGCGGATAAACAACTTTCTGGTTTAAGGTAACGTGTGTGGGCTTGCATTGTGAGTATTAGAAGGCCCTGTTACAGTAGTTAAATCAGTTTACTGAGATTTGGTTAATGATATTCTTCAGATGTTAGAAGATACTAGTGGATGCATGTATATGTTTTACTTTAATAATATTCTATTTTTCTTAAAATGCATGGACCACACATGTGAGAAGGGAACATCCTTCACATTAAGTTAAAGCGATAACATAATAACAAGACAAAACTAAAAGACGTTATCAAGATTCAGTTGGTGATCTAGTGTCGTGGTTTAACTCCAAACAGCATGTCACTAGCCTAAGCATGATGTCAAGTACCCTTCACCCTTGATAAGAGAACATGCAAGTGCATAAGTTCCGATTCCATGATAAGATGTCATATTCCTAGTTGCCTTTTGTGAAGGGAATTCAATAAATGAATATCACATACTGTAGCTAGATGGTTATTCAATATTTGATTGATGCAAGTGTCAAGTAAAAAATATGACTGAAGAAACTTCTTCTCTAAGAGTTTTCTTACTGTAAGTTCAATTGTAGCACTTATCAGATAGATGCAGTAGGTGGTGAAGAAAGCATCAGCTAAGAAGCCACCAAGGAGAGCAAGTAGAAATGCAGTGCCCATGAAATTGCTAACGATGTTGGAACAACTTGAGGGTGAAAAGTGCATGAATCTAGACAGATAGAGGACAAGGTTGCTTGCATTCGCTAGGTATGCTAGATTCTCCAATACCTCCACAACTATATTTTACACAAACGTAAAATCAGATCATTCTGTCAATATTAACAAAAGAACTTCATATTGTTATCTTTGTATCCTAAACATGACTCTTTTTTACAATAAGAGTTGACACGTATTAAACTTACCTAAAACAAACGATTCTGCAAGTATGCCACCATGTTGACCTTCTATAGCTGGTTTGTTTCTCCAGTTGACATACCTGCTGGATTTGCTAATTTGGCACTCTTCATCCTATGAAGCACCACAAACCAAAAAACAATGATATACGATTAGATAATGTAGCACTTTGAATTGGTATCAACAAAATAATAAAAACAAAAGGAGAATTATATGAGTGTTACCATATCAATCTGCAAACTTGAGATGCTCTTTTTCTACAATATAATGTTACAATCTTTTATTGTGGTGAGGAACGATGCATGGAGCCCTATTTATATACCATTACATGGGGTCCAAGTCACCTGGAATGGTCTAGACACCTTGAAAGTGACACCATCCTCTAATGTCTTATCCAAAAACCTTTGCAGCAGTTAGTAACCTACCACTATATTGCCACTACTAATTACGTACTATTAATTTTGAGAAGAATAAAGCTCAACCAATTAAATTTAGACTACGCTTCAGCCACTAAACGTAATTGAATCTTAGTGCTATACATAGCATGAGTGCATCAAAGTAGTTGTCTCTAGAACTAGTTGAAGTGGATTTGTTAATCTAGGATATGATTGATTAGTAAATAAGGATTAGTTTAGATCATTAACTCTGTGTGTTATGAGACCGATTAGAGATGGTCAATCTCCCAAGAAGTAGATAAGAAATGAGACGGATAAGGCCCTTAGAGCGGGCAAGACTCCAACAAAACAAGAGAGAAACTAGACTTTACTTTTCTTCATTCATTAACTCCCAATGCCGTCTTCCACGGATTATGGGTACCCAATACCGTTTCCGGTGTTTGGGGGAGGTTAAGATGTAGACAGCCTTACCCCTACCTAAGGTAGAGAGGCTGCTTCCAGTTCTACCAAAGGTAGAAAGGACCACCGGCCTTTTGTAGGGAGTGAGGATCGAACCCCTGACCTCTCGGTTGAGAGGCAAGGGAAAATGAAGGAACACATGATAGACCATAATGCAATACTAAATAAAACTGCAATCTTGACCCATTCTTCATAGACTCGGTTTGTGATATACATGTCAACCCGTATCACTGTGCATGGTCTGATCCTAAGTTAATGATAGGCCACTTTTTTCCATAAGGTAGTCCATCAACAAATGTGAGATTATGGCATGTTTTTGACCAAAAATATCAGCTTCTGCCTGAATATCGCACAGTTCATGGTATTCCAAAAGGTATTACTAGTATATATCAACCATTCAACCATATATACGTAATTAATTTTTATAAAGGCCCAAAATGTGAGCTGTGATGTCCTATTCAGTTGGCTATGTTTCAAAGTTGACACGATTGTTAATGGTACAAATTAAACAGCATGCCTTGAGATAGAATGATGCAACATAGTTTCATTTAAAATGACCCACATGTATGTTCTATATTGTTCCTTAATTATAGTAAGGTACATGTTCATTATTCTTCCTAGCACTATAGGTGTCCAATATTCTTCCCACCACTTTGCACCATATCATGTGATCTCAGTCCCCATTGTTCTTGTTATGAGGGGCATTTGTGGCACTATTGATGCTTAGATGAAAGTTACTGGTTATATCAGTTTCCCATATCCATCATGTGGTATCTTCAGTACTAAACAATAAATTACACCAAGAAACTTCGGGGAACATGATTATGAAATCGCCCAAACTGGGTGGTCGAGAAAGACTGACATTGCCATCTATTTTGATCTTTTAAATATATAATACTCCCATGTTTTTGCCACTATTGCTTTTCTTTGTGGAACTTTCAGTTCATGTATATGCAACTTTGATGACTGAAATAACCACTTTGTATGTTACAAATTGAGCTGATGTAAGTGTAGCACCTAAGAGTAAAATGATATCCAAACTTCATGGATCTGTTGAGTTTTCCACCTCAATTAAGAATCATAGAAAATATGTAGTATAATGAATTAAAATACATAATTGTATGCTCTCTTACTTTTCTTGGGTTTCTCGGGTAGATCATGAGCAATAGAATTTAAAACTCCAACTGCTATTATACTGATTCTATGTCTAAAGTTATTACCAATGTTTGTGCTAATCTCCTTCCAGATTATTGTTTAACTAGATAAATTGCAACTTATATCTACAGATACTTTGTATTATACTGATATCGTATGTATGACGCTAAAGTCTAGGTTCTCCATGACGTAAAAATAAGGGTATATAATGGAACTTTAACCGAATAAAGGCTGAAAACCTACCCAGAATGCACTATTTCACCATAAACTACCACTATTAGTCATTCGTTTAGCTGACTCCATTACCGACCCTTTCATAGGTCCCATCCACGCTTTCCCACATGAAAACGAAACCTGGAGTATGAAAATGAAATGGTACAAAACGGCTTATTCAGGCTAATAATTAGATTAGTAGATTAGTTAGCTCTGCTAGAACTCTAACTGACCTCTAAACAGCAGGTGAGTGAAAGTGGGAAGATAGTTATCTAATACGTGTACAAATACTTAACGATTCTTTTTAGGAACCTGAAATGGAATCACAAACATTGCATGTTGAAGTCTATTAAACCACTATAAGCTGTATCATGTGGGTTCACTACTGTACCTTTGATTACTAATTAAATACAGCTTTTACAAGTAAAAACTTTCTTTATCAGCATCCCGGTCACAAAAAAATTCTAGTGTTGGTGTCAAATACTAAATGCCGTGTCTTTTGGATGTCATTGTTGTACCTTCGGAATGTGTTGTTGGATGCTTAGGTTCTAATTTCTAGCCAATTAACTTAGCCTTGGACTTGGTTCATGGACCATTTGTAGTACTAAGATTAATGAAGGGTCACTAGCTAACTAAATCAAATATTAGGACCACCCATGTATATGGCCAATTTGTAAGGTTTTACTTGATACAACTATCATATCATTTTGTCATTATCTAAGTAGCATCACAGAGTAACAATTATGTTCATATGAAAAGGTAAACATATGGTGAAAATGCATTCAATTTGGAACGATAATGTCTAATCACAAATCACCTCGGTTATCTGCAAAAACAAGTGTTCCTTGAACATTCAACTCGGTTCAATATAATCTTCTCTGAGCATTCTCCTTTACTCAAATCAATAAGCATCATTATTTTTTAATGGTTTTTTATATATATACCTCAATTTTTCTCACTTTTAGTACATATATCTTATTGTTACTTGTTTCAAACTTGGTTCATTTGTGTTGTCAACTGAGATGTACATTCAAGATAGTGGTCATGTGAATTCCTATCTTCACATAGTCAAAGTGCCACTAACAATGCAAAGTCTTATCGCAACTAGACTTCATGGGACAACAAAAACTTTTATCAAAGTTGGTAATGCATCAAAAAGAATTTCATATCTTCACAAGTTCACAAATACTTGCTTAATGAACATACACGAAGCAATATGGATATACTACCTTCTTTAATAACACACATAGTATCATATTAATCCTCTTTGTTTGTACTTTAACTGAAACATTAGTTCTCAGGACTTCATATTGATGATCATGGATGGATCTTTGGTAACTCATTCGACATGAGTTTATGGATTTTCTCGACACAAATTAATATTTTGTTTGGTTTAGTGTTCTTTAATCTTCATACTCGTTGTTATGATCTTATTGCTCTTTAGTGCAAGGGCATAACTCTTTCTATAAAGTAGAATTCAGTGGGGAAAAATCGATATGGCGGAAAAATTTCATTGTAACTTTGTAAAATGGTTCCTATAAACTGAAAAGATTACAGAAAATGTTACATTGGACTGTAGTATCAACATCAAAAACATGAAGAAAATTGGAAACATATGCAAGTGGGTACTATGGACGGTTCTTACGATTGCGAGTTGAGAGACAACATCAATATTAAGAGCCCAGAAGGTGGTCCATTTTAACCGACCATAAGAATTGAAATCATACACTCATACATACTCCTACTATGCAAATATGGAGTCATCATAAAAACTGTCGCACACTACATGGTATGTTATGAACTTCAGAAGCTATCACACGCTACGCAAGAAGCTAAGTCAGTAGTTTTGTGAAATAAACGTGAAATAAATATGATCAACAATACCTGTTAGGAACATGTTTTATTATAAAGTGTAGGTCATTTCATTTGTAAAAAAAAAGTAACACGATGCGTCTTGGGTTAAGATGGGATACCAACGTCTGTTTAGGTGTATGGGGAGGTTAAGATGTAAACGTTACCCTACCTAGGTAGAGGCATGGTTTACCAAGGTAGAAGGACCTCCCATTTTTGTAGGGAGTGAGGATCGAACCCGACCTTCGGTTGAGAGACAAGGGGTTCTAAATCCAACCTACTTTGTTTTGTGGTCATTTCATTTGTAATAGGTCGTTAATAAATATGGTTTATAAATGTTTGTAATTGATTTCACGTTTCATGTAGTAAGCATAGCAGTGATAGAAGGTTCTTCAAGAACCAAGGAAAACACCCTACTTATGTAAACACTATAAATCACCCTCCCAGAAGAGAGGGTTGTTGGTTCTAATTGCAATTATCATTTCATTAATCATTGATTAGTTCCTTCCACTTTCTCTCTCTAGAAATACATATTGATGTGATAGAATGGTGACCTAACAAGTGGTATCAAGAGCCAAGGGATAGTTTAGGTTAATATTGATTAGATTTAATAGAAATCCGTACTTAAAACGTGTTTTAGATTGAAATTTATGGACTTTTGGACTGAAATACGTGTTTCTGCGAGTTTGGCGAGTTAGCCTTGAATTCTTGTGAGTTTCTCATGAATTTCTGCGAGTTTCTTTGAATTTCTGCGAGTTTGGAAATTTTTTTGAAGTTCTGCGAGTTTCTTTTTGAAGTTCTGCGAGTTTCTTTTGAATTTCTGCGAGTTTCTTGAACTTCTGCGAGTTTCTTTTGAAGTTACGAAGTTTCTTTTGAAGTTCTGCGAGTTTCTTGAACTTCTGCGAGTTTTTTTTGAGGTTACTGAGTGTCTTTTGAAGTTCTGCGAGTTTCTTGAACTTTTGTGAGTTTCTTTTGAAGTTCTGCGAGTTTCTTTTGAAGTTCTGCGAGTTTCTTGAACTTCTGAGTTTCTTTGAAGTTATCGAGTTTCTTTTTTGAATTTCGTGAGTTTGGAATTGTAGATTTGCAAGTTAGGATTTCTGGTTTGAATATTTGCGAGTTAGCAAATTCCAGAAATTTTTTGCGAGTTTCTCTCTGCAAGTTTCTCTCTGCGAGTTTCTCTCTGCAAGTTTCTTCTGCGTGTTTCTTCTGCGAGTTTCTTCTACAAGTTTCTTCTGCGAGTTTCTTCTGCGAGTTTGGATTTCTGCTACTAATCTACATAAACCTAAAACCACATCTATCCTTTAAAGATCCATAACACATCATCAAAAAAAAAAAAGTTTTTTGGCGAGAAAATTTGAGTAAAATTTAATTTCTAGGGGAGACTAAACGTTAAATTTTTACGCGAAATTCAAATTTTGGTTTAACTGTGAAAATTTTGGTCAAAAATTCAAATTTTTGGGCCTAAATTCGAATTTTTCGGGTCAAAATTTGGCGTCAAAATTGTCATACCTCAAATTTTTCTTACAACCTTAGAATTGCATTTTATAGTGAATTTCAAATTTTGGGGGAGAAAATTTTCTCATAATTATTTTTGGAGGGAAAATTAAAATTCACTATATCAATCAACAACAATTATGTCTCAACCACCGTATCCTTATCCCCATTACTCCTATTATTCTTATCAACCTCCACATCACGCCCCTCAACAAGCTCCTCCACAACCTCCTCAACAAGTTCAACAATGAATGTCAATGGTTCCACAAATCCCTCAACAACAAACTTGGTTTTCTCAAATGTGTGAAGCTGTTACAAGTCAACAATCGATTCATGAAGCTGGTTCGGATACTCGTCCTCCAATGCTTACACCAGGCAATTATGTTCAATGGTCAAGTCGATTTCTAAGGTATATGGAACTCAAGAAACCTCATGGTAAGTATCTGAAGAAGGTGATACTAGAAGGACCGTTTCAAATGCCAACTGAAACTGTTCCTGGAGATCCTACAGCTGTTCCACCAAGACCCGATACTATCTCAATTGTTCCACTGAGCCGTTTAACACGAGAACAACTACTTCATCTTGAAGCCGATGAGCTTGCTATGCAACAAATACTTCTTGGAATTCCTAATCCGATTTACAAAAGTATTGATGCACAGACAACTGCAAAAGCTATGTGGGAACAAATACATTTTTTGATGGAAGGCACTGAACTAAATAAGATCGACATGGAGTCTAAGTTGTATCACAACTTTGATGTGTTTACCATTGAGCCTGGGTAATCACTTGAATCATATTATCATCGTTTCACAAATGTGGTCAATGATTTGCATCGACATAAGATTGATCTTCCAACAATTGCTATTAACACTAAGTTTCTGAACTCATTAGGAACGGATTGGCATAAGTATGTTACTTTTGTTCGACAAGTCAAGGATCTTCATGATGTCAAGTATGGGTTATTGTATGATTATCTAAAACATCATCAATATGAAGTTCTCAAAGATAAAGAAGCTCGTGGCACACATGGTTTCCCTCCACCACCTATTGCTGATCAGATTGCTCTCATGGCACATGGTTATCCAACTCCTTACCCAAAGTCAAATCATGCTTTCGATCAACAACAACGTCACTTTAGTTATGCTCCACCCACACCTTCTCATCAACTCACACCCGAAGGTGATTCTAACAATGCAGACTATGCTCAAACCAATGATGATCAAGCTGATGCCTTTGAAGCATTAAATCATGGAATGGCCTTTATTGCTAAAGCCTTCTCCAAGTTCTCTACTCAGTCAAACAATCCTCTTCGTTCATCATCAAATCCCAAAAGTCACGCAGTTATACAAGGTGGCAAAGTTGAGGTTCGAACAGGCGGTGGTGCGTCGTATGATTACAAGTGGGTATTCTGTAATTATGGGAATGGTCAAACATCGCGGGGATCGGTTAATAACTTCAAGAGAAATGTTCAAGTTGTGGAAACAGGGAATTCACCGCCGGGATCTACGATTTGTTTGCTATAATTGCAAAAAGCAAGGACATCTTGCTAATGCTTGTCTGAACCACGAACCGAGGAGGAGATTACTATAAACAAGTCATCGATGGCATACAAGGATGAAGCAGGATGAGAACTAAATGAAACTCAGCAAGGTTTTATGGCAGATACTCTCTCAGATGATGAATATGAAGATTTGGAAGCAAATGCTGCAGTTGTTTTGATGGCAAATATGCAAGAACATCACATTAGTCAAACATAGAATGGACCGGTCTATGACACAGACGGTCTATCTCAGGTACTTGACACTGATATATGTCTCATAAATGCAATTGTGTGCGCATTTGCACGATGGCAGCAATCGTTCAACATGAATCATTATTTAATCATACTAAAGTTGATCAAATTAACCCCGTGGTTACATTTGATGAACTAAGTGATGACGAAAATAATGAGCATATTAAGCAGTGAAGCAATTCATGGTCCGATTCGAGAATATCGACTTCATTACTACGCCATTGCAAGCCAAACTGCAAAATGTAATGAGATAAATCAAAACCTTAGGGTTGAGATTACCTCCTTGACTGCTGAACTTGAGAGTTGTCGAAAACGGATAAATGATTTTGAAACAAAACCACTCGAGAAACAAGTTTTGAAGTGGCCTTTCAAAAATCTTACGTTAACGAAAAAAATCTTCAAAATCAAATGCATGAAATTGTTGCGTCAAATAATGAAAAGATTTCTAAAATTGAACAAGAAAAGTCTGAACTTCAGAAAAACATTGAAAATCTTCAAACGGAACTTTCAAATACTAAACAAGATTTTTCAAAAAGTGGGTCAAATTTTTCTGAATTCAAGAAGAAATCTAAGAAACGCATTGATGATCAAATCGAGGAAATTCTTTGATTGGAAAGACGGTTAAAATATTTTGGCATTGTTGTATATAAGATTGGCCACTCAGTAAAACAAATTGAAATGTCAACCTTACTTCAGTCCGATGACTCAAAACGTTTTGCTCTTGGGTATAATCACCCACGTTTTCTTCACACAACTCTCAAGGAAATGCCCAAATTGTATAGTGCTCAATGTCTTTTAGATCCAAGCATGCAACTTGTTGTATTTGATTGTGAGGAACAATGGGCACAAGATGATCGAAGTCGCTTAAACATGCGACAAAATGGAATTTTACCATATGATTACACAAGAGAAAATGCTTCTTACAAACTGAATGTCATTTCAACACCATCGTATAATCTTTCTGAATTAACTAAGGCATCTTGCGTAGAAGGTCCCGTTCACAGTGTTGCACAAATAAATGGTCCTTTACCTTCCTCTTGCAAAAGCAATTCATTGCCAAAAACTCCTAACTCTTGTTTAGTATTACGGTACTTTCAAACATTTATGGAAGATATTTCATTTTTAGAAACGGCAATTGAGAAAAATTCTGAGTTAAAAGCATCTAATTTTCAATCTGCTTATGCAAGAGAGCAAAGACAAATGTTTCAAACCCAAATTTCACCTCATGTCGCACATTTGCGTCTGTGTGCAACACATTGGAAAAAGGAACTTCAACAAGAGGTGACTTCAATGATTGAAGCTTTTAACACACTTGAAAACTCAGTTTCACAAGAACAATGCAAAAACCAAAATCTTCAAAATGCCGTTGATCAATTGTTAGAAGATGCTCTTCGCTAATATTGCTTCGTGGTTATATATTGTGAATTTGCTTCTGTGAATGATATTGTGTTAACTGCTGAGAATCTCAATATGGTTCAAACGTTGGAAATGGACAATCAGATGTTAAGGCATGAAATTGAGAAATTAAATGAGGAAAATGAAAAATGTTTTCACAAAATGATGATGTCCAATCTAAACTTTCAATGGAGATTTCTGAACTTAAGCGAAGACTTCAATGGTGTCAGTCTAAGACAATTGAATCTGAACTTGCTTTACAAAATCACATGGAAAAGGTGTCTTTGGATCAGTCGCGAATTTCAAAAGTCGAATTTCTTGATGATGAAAATGCATCGTTAAAATGTCAAATTTTCAAATATGAACAAGAGATTGCACAAGTCAAACAGGAATATAAAACGATTTTTGATTCTCTTAAAACTGTTCGTTCTGAAACGTCAAAAGAACTTGATCACCATGTTGAATACACTCGACAAATGTTGGGTGAACAAGGAAGATTAAATTCCATAATTCAAGATGAAAAACACATCATCATTGAGCGTAAAGAAAAGCTAGCTAAACAAGAATCTAGCAATTCTAGTAACACAAACGTGATTGCTCCTGGCATGTATATAATTGATAAAACTCAGGGAACTAATTTGCTTTCTTCCACTTCTACAGGAATAGTTGCGTCTACTAATGTTAGAAGATCCGAGAATAAGAGACAACAAGAAAATACTAGGATCTCGCAACATAGGAAGAGCACTCGTCCGACATCAGAAGTAGAAGTTCATCTTAGGAAATCGAATAAAAATCATGTTGCATCTGCTTTAGATTCAAATTTGGCAACTTGTAATTCTAATGTCAATGTAACGAATGATAAGTCTGTAAACGTTTCAAAGCGTTAATGCTTCTGTGTTTTTGTTGTAAGAGTATGATGTCTGGTAATCATGAAAAAAGTGTTGCAAACTCTCTGTTAGCTCGTTCTAAGAAATCTATAACTGGCCCTCCCTCTAGGTCCCCAATAGTTGCAAAATCAAATTTAGGGAAGGTGCAGTGTAGTTTAGAAATGTAGACACACCCATTCTTTGCAAAAACATCTTCTAAGCAAGTATACTCACCTAGTGACTTCACTAAGACCAAAGCGAAAACTAATTGGTTATGGCAACAATGGTTGCAGCGTACCTCAAGCTTTAAATGGATTCCTAAATGTGCAAATGTGTGTAACACTAACATAATGGAACCCACTAACTCTTTGGGTTCCACTGCTTCTATCATACCACCCTCTTTGTCTTTGTGTGTTGCAGGTGATTCAACTCGTTATGTGGATTGTTGATAGCGGATGTACCCGGCATATGACAGGCAATCTAAAGCTGTTAGTAAACTTTGTTTCAAAATTCATCGGTATCTTGTCAGATTCGGGAATGATCATTTTTCTGCAATAATGGGATATGGAGATTATGTTAATGGAAACATCGAGATCAGTCGGGTTTATTATGTTGAAGGTCTTGGACACAATCTTTTCTCAGTTGGACAATTCTGTGATGATGATTTGGAAGTTGCGTTTCGCTCCAAAACATGTTATGTACGTGATTTGGAAAGATATGATTTACTCACGGCAATCGGAGCACCAATATTTATCACGATTCCTATGCGATATGATTGCATCTTCACCGATTTGTCTTCTCTCAAAAGCAACTTCGACAAAATCATGGTTATGGCACAAAAGGCATTCTCATTTAAACTTCAAAACCATGACTGAACTCGCTCGTCATAAGTTAGTTGATGGTCTTCCAAGGTTCCGATACACCAAAGATCACTTATTTGGCGTGAACAAGGCAAGAGCAAGAGATCTAACTTTCCTTCAAAACCTGAACCAAGTTCTCAACATGTTCTTAACTTGCTTCATATGGACTTATGTGGCCCCATGCGTGTACAAAGTGTGAATGGAAAACGATACATTCTAGTTATTGTTGATGATTATTCACGATGGACTTGGGTCTATTTTCTTCGCACTAAATATCAAGCTCCAACAATGATTATCACCTTTCTCACAAAGATTCAGGTTCAACTCAAAAACACCGTTCGCATTGTAAGAACAGACAATGGAACTGAATTCAAAAATCAAACACTTCGTGCTTATTTTGAGAAAGTTGGAATCACACATCAGACCTCGATTGCTCGTACTCCTGAACAAAATGGTGTTGTTGAAAGACGAAACCGAACGTTCGTGGAGGCTGCTCGAACAATGTTGATTTTTTCACAATTACCGGATTTCTTGTGAAGCTGTCTCTGTGCATGTTTTACTCAAAATCGTTCCATCATTCATACGCGCCATAATAAAACTCCATATGAGGTTGTTCACAACCGCAAACCAGATATAAGATATTTTCATGTCTTCGGTGCACTATGCTATCCGAAAAATGATCGTGATGATATTGGTAAACTTCAGCCGAAAGCTGACATTGGAGTGTTCATTGGTTATTGTGAAAATTCGAAAGGATTTAAAATTTGGAATCGTCGAACTCGACAAATGATGGAAACCGTTCATGTCAACTTTGATGAGCTTACAGATATGGCTTCTGAGCAGAACCACTTAGGACCCGCATCCAACCGTCTAAACTTTCCTTCTTCATCAACTGTTCCACCCATGGAATTCACTCGTCAACAATTGGAAACTTTGTTTGCTCCTCGTTTGATGAGATTCGAAAGTAGTGCTCCGGATGTATCATTGTTTCCGTGCACAACGATAATATTCCAATACCGATACACTGCTCCAACAACAACTGTTGCACGGATGCACCGCTGAATGATTCTCAATCAACAAGAACCACATTGCATCCAACGACACGGTGATGAAACACAAAATCAAGAAGTACCTGCACCCGCAGATTATGACGGAAATGCTTTCTTCAATCCATTTGCTCCGGCTCCAACCATTCCTGACATTGGTGAGTCATCTTCACGCAATTTGGATCCGTCTAATATGCATGCAACATTCAATCATCACCCTTCGACACATAAATGGACAAAAGATCATCCCTTAGTAAATGTGATTGGCGATCCTTCTAACCCAGTCATGACAAGACAACGACTTCATCGCGATCTTTGAAACTTGTGTTTATGCACTCACCGTTTGTCAAGATGAACCACGAAACATCAAAGAAGCTATGACATATGACAATTGGATTGAATCAATGCAAGAAGAGTTGAATCAGTTCAAACGTCTCGAAGTTTGGGAACTTGTTCCAAGACGAGATGGGATTTATGTCATTGGACTCAAATGGATCTGGAAAAACAAAGCGGATCTGAAGGCAATGTTATTCGCAACAAATCTCGTCTTGTGGCTAAAGGGTATTCTCTAGAAGAAGGAATCGATTATGAAGAATCGTTTGCACCATGTAGCTCGGCTTGAAGGCATGCGGATATTTCGGCATATCTGCACACAAGAATATCACGGTTTATCAGATGGATGTGAAAACAGCGTTTCTGAATGGTCAACTCCGCGAAGAAATTTATGTGGGTCAACCGGACGGGTTCGTTGATTCAGAACATCCTAACTACGTGTACAAGCTCAAAAAGGCCCTTTATGGTCTTAAACAAGCCCCACGGGCATGGTACGACAAACTGTCAAAATTTCTTCTCGCTAATCGGTTTACCAAAGGCTGTTGATCCAACATTTTTCATTCAACGTCACGGGGAGGATATTTTGATTGTTCAAATTTATGTTGATGATATCATTTTTGGTTCAACACATAAAAAGTTCTCAAACGCTTTTACAAAATTAATGAAACAAAATTTTGAAATGTCCATGATGGGTGAACTAAAGTTCTTCTTAGGGCTTCAGGTTCATCAATCTCCCCGTGGCATATTTCTAAATCAGTCCAAATATGCTCTTGAAATCTTAAAGAAACATGGAATGACCAGTTGTGATACTTATAACACACCTATGTCTGCAACCTCACCAAAGCTGGACGCTGATTTACATGGGAAAATTATTGACCCTACAAATTACGAAAGTATTATTGGGTCTCTCATGTATCTAACGGCCAGCAGACCGACATTGTATTTGTTGTATATCTTTGCTCCCGTTATCGGTCAAGACCAAGCGAAAGACACCTCAATGAGGCTAAAAGAATCCTTCGCTACGTAAAGGGAACCATTCACTTGGTAATATGGTATCCGAAGGATTACGGTTTTGCACTAATCGCTTTTTGAGATCTGATCACGCGAGGTGTTTAGATACACGCAAAAGTACATCTGGTGGTGTTCAGTTTCTCGGAGATAAACTTGTATCTTGGCGGTCAAAGAAACAAGGCTGTACATCCATGTCATCCACGAAGCGGAATATGTTGCCATGTCGCATGCTGTGCTCGATAATTTGGATGAGATCACAACCGATGGACTACGGCTTTGTATTCAACAAGATACCAATGTACTGTGACTCCAAGAGTGCCATTGCCATCTCCTGCAACACGGTTCAACATTCCAAGTCAAAGCATATCGCTCTCCGATATCATTTCATCAAAGAGCATGTTGAAAAGGGTACAATTGAATTATACTTTGTGGGTACTCAATACCAATTGGCGGATCTGTTTATCAAAGCCTTGCCACCTGCAAGGTTTACTGATCTTGTTCATCAAATTGGCATGCGGTGTTTGACTCCAGAAGATCTGGAAAATTTACTCAAACGTTCTTAAAATGTCAAACACCAAATTATCTTTCTTTGTAAATATATATTTCAAAGTCAAAATACAAAAATATAAAATCTTTACAAAATCCACAAAGATTTTCCATTTATTACTTAAAAAAAAAAAAAAAAATAGCCCTCAAATATATTACAATAAAATTTTCTGTGATGTTGAAATTTTCAAATAAAATTCATTGATTGCGTTTTTCTTCAAACCTTGAGCTCGAATTATCACATTCATTTTCACATAACAGTTAATAATATGGTTACAATTCGGCTCAAGAAGGCTATCTCTCAAATATGTGTCCGTATTTGAGGGGAGTACTTTGTTTAACGAAAACAAAATCTAATTCCCGAAAGGACCCTGTGGTACGCCGGTGCCTCAATCCTAATTAAAGGAGCGAAAGCTTCTTAACTACTTGCAACACAAAATCTTTGTTCAAAATCAAATGTTCTTGAAATCCGTTTCTTCCTAAAGGAATTTCAAACATCTCAAAAAACATATTTTAATCA
Organism: Chrysanthemum makinoi; assembly: GCA_910596185.1. NCBI lineage: Eukaryota > Viridiplantae > Streptophyta > Magnoliopsida > Asterales > Asteraceae > Chrysanthemum > Chrysanthemum makinoi. The sequence goes on along the minus strand of OU343220.1, from coordinate 278,447,099 downwards.
ACATGTTTTCAAAAACATCATACATATGCTATTTTTGAGAGGGAGAAATGTGATTAAAATTGTTGATCAGGAAGTTATGGAATCTCATAACGTGCTCGACTCAGATATCACCAATGAATTGACGATCTTTGAATGTTAGTAATCGAAAAGATTTGTCCTTCAAGACTTATCTTAGTAGAATGTACCAATCCGAGACACTCTTGATTGACATGAACTTTGACGGGTCTAACCTCCTTTTCAAGGAGAGTTTACATCTTCAAGATAGTTATTAGAGCTAGTTGTCACCTAAAAGTTGATAATGGAACTCTTTAACTATACAACATAACCGTGTCTCGCGGGGAATTGTCTATCAAGAGTCAATCAATTCAAAAGTACGAGCTCTACCCTCTCTGTGCATATTTCTGTTAAAACTCATAAGCACATGTGGAGGGGGAGTATTTCTGAAAAACCAAAAACTCTCAAGGTGTTAGCAAAACATGTTTTTCATCATAAACATCTTGAGAGATTTTCAAGAAAAAGGTTTTGTGGAAACATAGGATAGTCATGGAGTTAAAAGGTGACTAAGTTTAGGAATAAACGTCCTATGATCCGCCAGAGCCGGAGGGATCTACCCAAGGATACCACAAATAGTTAGTATTTAGAAGTCCTTAGGTATGATTGAAAAAAGAGAAAATGAGAATCGAGAAAGAAGAGTTGAAGAATTAAAAGAAAAGTTAAAGAAAAGGGTGAAAAGAAATAGCCCTCCAAATTATTCAACTTAGAGGCAAACCGGGTTCAATTCATATGCTACTGGTTTTCACAAGATGACACCGGTATTGAAGACAAAGTCGTCATGGACCCAGTGACGCAATGCACTAAACCTTCTAAGCCACTCAAGTTCTCTCAAAAGAGCTTGTTTCATTCTCACAGGGAACCCTACGTAATATATCGACTCTCTCTTAGAGATTGTTGGTATTGAAGAAGGAGACCCTCTTCCTAGTCTCCGCTTAGGAAAATCAAAGCGCACTAATCGAGTCTAGAGCCATGAGATTCATCAAAAGATCTCTTAGGAACACCTAATATCTCATCACTTGATTGTTCAAACAATAAGGACACAAGTGACATATTCCAGAGTCCTACGCAGATCTTAGCAATCTGCCAGAATATTTATGAGGGGATTCACAATTGTGATCCTCAGTGATTGAATGGAAATTCCTGTCAGGGTCAACATCAAACGACCACTGAAGCAGGTCACTTTGGTAATCCCTTGTGGGTTACGCTTAGTGTTCGCGGTGGTCTCAAACGGTCTACATTCGTGGAGTGATACCTCGGTATACTCCAGGCCGCTCACAACGACAGTGAAGATATTGAGTATAGGGAAGTTCTAGAAAGTATCCGATCTGAGATTCGTCAAAGATCGTGCCAGGGAACTGGGATGTACTTGTACAAAATATCCAAACTCTTACGTCGGAAACTTTATTACTAACTGTTTTATTGCAGTGCGTGTCACGACCATAACCACCATCATTACTATCAACAGCTCATTTCCACATGCTCATACATACATCAGAAAGACATTCTCATCAAAGATCTAAGCATAGAAAAGTTCAGCAAAATTTCACTTCAAAGTCAGAAAATCAAAAAAGTCACAAGTCAAAGATTAGAGATAAAGAATGTAAACTTCACATGTATGGATCACAAACTTCACAGGAAGTATGAGCATGATTGGAAAAAGACCTAAAAGCACCAGAAACAAAGATGTTGATAAAAGGCAGATTTCACAACTGATCACAACAACAAGAACAAAGAACAAAGATGCAAAGAATCAAAGACGTCACAAGCTATGAACGCCAAAGAAGTTCAAGACGTTGAACGACCTAAACAAGACAACAAATGATGACCAACCTTAGGGGGAGATTGTTAGGAACATGTTTTATTATAAAGTGTAGGTCATTTCATTTGTAATAGGTCGTTAATAAATATGGTTTATAAATGTTTGTAATTGATTTCACAGCTCATGTAGTAAGCCCATGAGCTGTGATAGAAGGTTCTTCAAGAACCAAGGGGAAACACCCCTACTTATGTAAACACTATAAATACCCCCTCCCTAGAAGGGAGAGAGTTGTTGGTTCTAATTGCAATTATCATTTTCATAATACATCATTAGTTCCTTCCACTTTCTCTCTCTAAAACTTTCTCTCTCTAGAAATACATATTGATGTGATAGAATGGTGACCTAACAATACTTAATTCTGTCAGAACAACGGGTATAGAGGAGGTATGGTGTATAAACGCATACCTCTGCCCAATATTAGCGGGAATGTTTCTAAAAAGGCAGCTTGGGCAAGAGTGCGTGTAAGTGTAAAAGTGAGCAAAAGATGTGTAACGATATTTTTAGTTAACAATTTATATAGTTTTTTCCTTACTTTCTCTAAATTCGGATTTGAAACATGTTATATACCGGAAAGGAATTGACTGAAAAGTTTAAATGAAATTTCGTAAATCCTAACAGCATATCTAGCAAAATATCTTCTCAAATAATTTTGATAGTATTGCATTTTAGCGTCATATTGAGTTATTTATAAGAGGACAAAATGGCAAATATTCATATCACAAAATAAAAATAAATTGTCGCTTTTCCACCATTTGGGCCACTAAGCAAACTAAGAAAGCCCAAATTACCTTCTGTATAACGGCATGTCGGCATTCAAATAAAATTGGCTCCATTCAAGAATATGAAATAAACATGTGGTATTTATAAGGTTGAAGTAGTGTGATTCCCCACCAATCTTGAAGGACACTGAAACATGATATTGCAAAAAAAAATCAAACTTTGATTTAACGAAAGTGAAAAAAAATTGGACTTTCGTTAAATCAAAGGTTGAAGTAGTCCAATATATCATGTTGTGTAAGTATTATACAATAATAATACATGATTTTTCGTAACGTATTGACTTCGTAAGCACGTGCGGGTTGTTGTATAATTCTCCACCAATCTTGAACGACACTGACAGCTCGTTCAATATCTTTTCTTGAGCTTTCTTGAACTCTTTTAAACTTCAATGGTTTTACATCCCTTGCAATAGAAAACGTTTTGACAAACATAGACCACTCGGGATAAATTCCATCCGCTAAATAGTAACCTTTGTTGTACGTTTTTCCATTTACTACAAACGGACTTTATCGGCAAGAAATTCATCAAATAACGGTGAACCATATAAAACATTGAGGTTGTTGTTGGACCCCGCCAGGGACAGAGCCAAGAATCCGAGTTAGAGGGGGCCGTAACTATTTATTGTATAATAGTAATATACATTTAATAGATCGTCAAAACTCTGAGTATTCATAAACGGTGGCGGATCTAGAAATCCTGAATAGGATATGCACTATCTAATCGAATTGTTCCCAAAATAAGTTATACGGTTCAGCCTTTTTTTTTTTTTTTTTTTTTTAATTTAGATTTTTCAGTACCAATTTTTTTCTTTCATACACATGTGTAGTCGTTTAGTTCCTTACATGGGGTTTTAGATTAAACTTATTTATCTTGTACACGTTACCTAAATATAATTGATAACTTGGGGTCAAATAAATATAACGTAAATGAATATATAAAATAAATTTGGAAGTCTTTAACTTTTTTTTTAACACGAAGTCTCTTATCTTACTCAAATGAAAATAAATAAGCAATATGCCACTAGTAGAGTTTTTTACCGCTACAAATTGAAATTTTGGGGCTGTTCCCAATAAAAGGAAAGAGAACTAGAATAAAATAACATTTTCTCACACATCTTTGTCTTTTCCAACACAAAAAAACCGGTCACTTCCATTTTTCTTTCGGATCAAACCAGATTTTTTTCTCATTTGTTGTCGCCCATGTATTGATCGACATTTGAATCTGGGTATGCACCCTTTATGTATTGATCGACTATAACATCAAACCAGATTTTTTTCTCATTTGTTGTCACCCATGGCCAAGGCATGCCTTATTGGCAGGGGCTGGTTTAACGAATTTGTGAAACTTGTACCGGAAATCAAGCTACAAGGTTGGCTAGTTGAGCCGGTTGGGGGCGGCCGAGCACCCGCCAGCCCCCCACTGGCTCTGCCTCTGCCCCGCAACACCAAAATATGCATGCCAAATACACAAAGTATAATCCGCAACGGCTTCTAGCATAAGAGTCGGGTATTTATGATCACGTCTTTTGAATTGTGCATGTAAGGATTTTGGACAATTTTTCCAATCCCAAAGCATACAATCGATGCTCCCGAGCATTCCCGAGAGGCCGTGTTCTTTTTCTTGCAATGCACATATTCTTTCGATTTCATTTAGATTGGGCTTTCTTAAAAACTCTTCACCAATTTGCAAGTATTCGTCAAATGCATCGGGTGTTGAACCGTATACCAATTGGCATATCGAGGACGTGCATTTCATGATAGCATTAATACTTGGCCGACCCGTACAATCCTGAGATTTTTAAAAAAATTTGGAAGTATTCGGGAAGAGGGTCGACATTGTAATCGGTAATATCATTGACAATTCATTTAAAAAGAGTAGAACTCATACGATACCTTCGTCTAAAATTCCTCTCCGTGTATTTACGCTGATTGTTTTCGTCGCCAAAATAATCGTCCAATAGCCGTTGTTCCGCCTCTTCTCATTCACGTGATACATAGCTAATAATTGTTCATACATTTGAAAACCCCGCAATTAACGCTCCGAATCGTCTTGAAAATAAATATCGTAATGATCGTAGTTGTTGGGATCATAATTCGGACCATCGTTGTTGGGATTCATAGTGTTTTTTTGTAGAGAAATTAAGGTATTGTTGAGAGATAAATAATAGTGGAAGTGATATAAAAAGTGAAAGATTAATAAGGTATTTATAGGGTTTTAAAGGGGTAAAAATTTGGCGTCGGAATATTATCTCGAAGATGAGAGAAGGTAGGTTGAGGTGGTTCGGCCATGTCAGGAGGAGGCCTCAAACAGCGCCGGTTAGAAGGGTCGAGACGCTAATAGTAGATGGCGTGAGAAGAAGGGGCAGACCCAATCTCAGGTGGGAGGATAGATTTAAGCTAGACATGTCGGAGCTTCTCTTGTCGGAGGACATGACCTCAGATAGGAAGGGGTGGAGAGATAGGATTAGAATCTGCGGGTAGATTTGGCTAGGGTCTTAGGGGGTTTTAGGTGGTTTTGGTGGGTTAGGCTTTTAGGCGTTTCTTGGTTGCTTTGCCCCGGCGTTTTCGGTCTTTGGCCCCCTTTTTTTTGCTCTGCCGTAGCTCTAGTCCCAGTGCGTTGCTTTGCTTTTGCTTTGTGTTTCTCAGGTTTGCCTGCTTTTCTTGCCCTGTTTTTGTTTTTGGTGCCTTGTTTTGTTGCTCTGCCTTACCTTTAGGTTCGTGTGTGTTGGTTTTTGCCTTGCTCTATGGTGCTCCCTTTGGTTTGCCTGCTCCCTCTTTAGGCTTTGTTCCTTTGTTTTTTTTTTGTTTGTGTCATGTATTTGTGTGCCTTTGCCTGTGCTATCTCCCGTGCCCCTTTGCCTTGTTTTACTTGCTTTCGTCCCTGTTTGTGCTTGTTGTTTTATTGTCTACTGCTTTCTTCTCTTCTCTATCTCACCCGCACACCTGCACTTGTCGGAGGTCTCATTGGAAGCAGTCTCCCTACTCCCGGGTTTACCCGGGGGTAGGGGTAGGATCTCTCTACATTTTACCTCCCCCATACCCCGCCCCGGCGGGATTGGGTTTGTTGTTGTTGTTGTTGTTGTGTAAAGGGGTAAAAATTTGAAAAAAGCGGGATTTTATTTGCATATTAAGGTAAAAAAAAAGCCTCCCAACGGCTATTTTTTTTCCCCAATAGCTTCTTTTTCACAAAAAAAAAAAAATTGGGTAGTGGCTACAGCTACCAGCCAGCCATCGGTATGGTTGTCGCGCCATGGTGGTTGGTTCAAGCCAACAACCATTGTACCACATGCTCTAAGCTGTGCCATTCCTTAAAAGGAATAAAAACATAATCTAATCTGTCAGTTATTGGAGCATGATCTGGATGGATTGATCTAGCATTACATGAACTTGACATGCACCTGGTGAAATGAAAAACCCACTTCTTAAGTGTTTAAGGAAGCCATTTCGCATCGAGATGGTTAAAGAAAGCGTTTACTTTCTAGATAATACAGTATTTTATAAATCATAGTCGCCCTTGTGAACCAAAAGAGAAGGACATGTCCAAATTGGTAACGAGATACAACATATATAGCCTTGGTTTTTACCTTTAGTTTTCTTGAATGTGTTTCAAAATAAGTTTTTTTAATAAAAAAAATTATAATAAGAATAAAAAATAAAAAAATAAGGTTTTATTTAGGGGTGTGAATTGAGATACAAAATATAGGCATGGTTTTATTAGTATCGTATACTTTCGTTTGTTACTAGTAAAATTTCTGCTAGGCATCATCTTTTGTGTGAACTGAAATATAGACACATTATTATTCTTTTCAAATCCAAAATAATTTATGTACTACTGTACTAGTCAAGAAACAAACTAACAGATCAAACCCCAAACTTCTATCTATCTAGGTGTGATATAGGCCCAAAATTTATTGGGCTTTAGAAATACGGTGCAACAGTTTATAATGGTTTCAAAAACTTTTCCCTTGAGGAAATATATCAAAATAGGTTGTTTATCGGTTCGGCTAAACTAAAATTTGAGTAAAAATGAAAGATGAATTTGAATTAGGTTCGGTTTTTAAGTTAACCCGAATAACCAAAATTACATAATTTATATCTTTTTTCTTTAATCATATAAGCTTTTAGCAAAATAATAATTAAAAAAAAAAAAAAAAAAAAATCAATCTTAGAAAATGTTATATTTATAGTAGGAAAGAGTTTAAATAATCTTTTATGTATATAAATATTTACGTGAATTCGGTTTTCGCTTCGGTTCGGTTTACATTTTGCCAAAATAACATCAAAACCGAAAACAAAATATTAAATTCAGTTATGTTCGGTTTTAACAAATTCGGTTTGGTTTTATTCAGTTCAGTTAAGTTTCAGTTTTCAGTTCATCACTTTACGCCTGGTTTTATTTGGTTTTGTTTTATTCAGTTCAACACTTTACGCCTGGTTGGACATATATCAAACTCGACACCTCGGGGTCTTCATCACTTTACGTCATAAGGCCTCAGGATGTTTACCCTATATCACTTTTCACGGGGTGAAGGGACACGACCACTGTTTAATATGGCCGTTACTACCGTCTTTTATCACGTAAAGAAAATTAGGGTTTATAATAGGGTTCCACGCGCGTGCCCACGTTCTTTGATGTGTTTTGGGAATATTAGGGTTTTGTTCCTCATCTGATTTCCTTGGAATGATAAGGGATATGAAAAAAAAGGTTTTAAATGATCCCACCCTCAAACTGATGTTGAACGTAGTTTTGGTAGTTTCCATCTACGTTATGTAACTGATTTTGAGGAAGGATGTTGATCCAAGGATTTTCAAGTCCTCTTTGGATTCAATGATAAGCCACAAATTTTATGTAATTTCTATCAACTGGGTGTATTAATCTAGTTCAAGTCCTCTTTGGATTCAATGTATAGCCACAATTTAGATGTATTTTCTATTAGTTGGATGTATCATTATTGTATGAATGTATTTTTTTTGTTTATGTTTTTATTTGTACCATAAAATTAATTAATAAAATCTTATTCTCATCATAATAACTTTTTATTGTATACGCGTTTTTACGTTAACGTCGTGTCGTTTCGATACACCAATTTAGCAGCAAAACCGGTCAATTTTCATTTTGGTCACGACGTTTCGTTAGCTCCATGCCAATATATAACCAACAAAATGTCATTCTCACTTTTAAAGATTCTCATCATAACTGTTGCAAAGTTTACATATGGTGTCGTCCTCTACTTCCAACAAAAACAAACGACCAAGATTTCTTTTCCCACCACTTTCACCAAGAATTTCATCGCCATCATTAACACGAGCACCAAAAAAATTTCCCATACACTGTCGTCCCCCAAGAAGTTTGGGAGAAGTGCAAGAAAGAAAAATATGGCACATAATTATCTTTGATTGAATAGTATGACTCCTTAATTAAGTGTTCAAGCTAAACAATCACAAAGATGAAGATGCTATACAAGACTTGATCAAAGCAATAAAGTTTCGGAACAAGAAAATTGAAATTTGGGAGGCTCAAATAACGGAACAAACAAATAGGATTTACGATCCTTACTCTTAGGTCGACAATCATGTAACCGTGTTTGTAATGTTATTTGGTGTGTGTTTTAAATAGTATTATTTCATATATCACCCTATTTTCATGATTAATTTCATATATACCCAAAGTTCAATCATTGAATGCATAATGTACAATGTTTTTAAAACATGTTTGTGTATATATAAAATTTCAAAATTTAAGAAAGGGAAATATGAAATTTCCCCTTTTAAATAGACCCAATCTTTACAGTTTTTTCATGTCATAACTACAAACATATCGAGAGCTACCGTCTTATCTTCGTCTCTCTCTTTTCATTAGTTACCCAGATTTATCGCTCATATCGACACTCATCATACCTTCGTCTCTCGCTTCATGATTATCATTAAAAAAAAAAATAGACGAAACCAAACAATGATAGTGTAAATATAATGTCTCGCTAATTTAGTGCTTACAATATAACATTAAAAAAGATCTAACTAAATGATAGTTGAAATGTAGTACATCGCTAATTTCGTGCTTACATTCGCACATTGGAAAAGAAAGTAAGCTAGAAAAAACGTAAATGTTAAGAAAGAAAGGACAAGAAAATGTTCAGATAAAGACGTAGAGTAATGAATCCCTCGCGATGCACATAAACATTGTTAATCTTAACCTCAAATCAAGAAAATCGTCAACTCAATCCAATAAATGTTTTGTTAATAATGTAGAGTGATGAAGGCCTTTCACTTGAACCTCAAATTATAAAAATAGTCATGGGGAGATAATGACCTTCATGGGCTATATACATCGTTCTTAAAGAAAAGGATCCAAGAAATGTTTTAGCGTATAGTGATGAAGGCCTTTCAATTGAACCACAAAACTGAAACTTGCAAAGTGCATGGGAGTGTCTTTATTTGTTATGTGTATGAAAAAAATACAAGTGATCGAAAAGAAATGGTACCATACTGAAAAGAAGAAGATTTTTTTTTGAAAATGTCACGTGCTTAGCATGCTAGGATAATGATGGTTTGAATTAAAACCGTAGCAGTGAAGTATCATCGGAGTAATCAACATTTCAAATCTACTATATTCAACGATTGACGCGATATATTCCCAATAAGTTCTTCATCACCTTCGTAGACCAACAACTCTACTGTGACCGTGAATAAAATTCCTCGCTTGTTATCTATTATTTTTGCTTTTTTATATTTTTTTCAATCATTTTAAGGGATGATATTTATCACAAAATATAAGATTTGAAAATTTTCTCATAAAATATCAAAACATGTCCATCATATATAGATATTGTTTAATGGATGATCTTCATCAAACATGACATATGATAATCTCATATAATCTACAAAAAGAAACAGCTTAAGATAAATCTCTTTATAAAATTACAATTCTATCAAGTATTCCATCCTCTTCATTTTATACTTCCTTCATAGTATGAGAAATATGTGCACAAATATTCTTCTCGCACGGCTTCAACTTTCCAAACCGATGCTACCCTGAATAGAATAAGATTTGACACACAATCCTCATCACCATGTAGTGGGTTTTCCTTCTCTTGAAGCATATGCAATCGATCCTGAGGTTAAACCATAAATTAAAAAGACTAAGAGGACGAAGACTACCGATTCGACCATCTACCGACCTGCAATGATCAAGACTTATGCTACAAAAAATGTGTAGCGTTGAAATGCACGGGTGTCATGTATGTATTGAAAAAAAAATACAAATGTTAGTCATGGATGGAGTGTTGAGGGGAGTATATTTTGTGTTAATATATATATATATATATATATATATATATATATATATATATATATATATATATATATATATATATATATATATATATATATATATATATAGAATTCGGATCGATTGAGAAGGTTTTTATTTTGAGAAGATTGAGAAGGTTTTCAAAAAGCGATAGATTTTGAATTTTGATTCATGTTTTTCAAGCGTAAAACTCATTTTAATGTGATTAAAACTCAAAATATGTAAAAAAAAATTTGAATCAATGTTAAAAATCTCTCGACTTTGCGATTATATATAGAATCTTGAATCATCTGTACAAATTTAATGAATCATCATCATAATTCGATTTTAACAATGATTTGTGAATCAAATTTGTGATTTATAGATTCGATTCACCATAAAATGATGTTTACTTGTGAATCAAATAAAAACATGAATCAATTTGCTCAAACGAAGATTTCTCAATCTTCTCAAAATAAAAACCTTCTCAATGAAACCGGAGCCTATATATATATATATATATATATATATATATATATATATATATATATATATATATATATATATATATATATATATATATATATAGAGTAAGAATCTAGTGAGAAGATTAATAAAAATAAAAAGGATAAGAAGGATTTTGGGTCATAGATTAGAGGAGAGTTATTTTACATACTAAACTTTTCTTACAATAGCTGAGATTAAAAGCATTTTATTATTTCACTTATTTTTTATAATTTAAATATCTCTTAAACCGTTAATCGTTAAGCAAAAATAATTACACCATCGCGACAAACATTTAATTATCTTTCTATAGATGGGCACTTTAATATACTTTCGAAAAAAGAAAAAAAAAATCATTTTTCCGTTTTAGGTCTTTTTTTGTTTTTTCTTGGCCTGGAATTTGCATGAAATATCATATATGATTTAACACTAATTTGAAGATCACATATGATATTAGTATTAAATCACATATGATATGTAATATCATATGTGATACTAGTGTTAAATCATATATTATAAATCACATATCATATACATATCATCTATGATTTAACACTAATATCACATGTTATATTTAAATTAACACTAATATCACATGTGGTATTCAAATTAGTGTTAAATCATTTATGATTTTTTTCATGCAAATTTCATGCGTAAGAAAACGAAAAAAACTTTAAAAAACACTAAAAATTTTTTTTTGTAGAAAGTATATCAAAGTGCCTATCTATAGAAAAATAATTAAATGCTCATCGTAATGGTATATTTTTTTTTTGGCTTGACGATTAACGGTTTGAAATATATTTATATTTGAAAAAAAGGATGAAAGTGGGTTTTTCTTAAGTGTTGGGATTAATCTCATCCATTAGATCTAATAAAAATGTAGGGTTGAGATTGATCCTATGTAAAAAAGTTTTTGTTCTCAAATGATTTTAAATCTATAGATTAAAGGATCAACGGTTGAAATTTGCTAATAGCATTTGCAACTTCTCCGTTTTCAATGGTTTTATATCTGGGTTTTCTCAAAATGTTGACCACTCATCAATTTGAAACCAGAATAGACTCAGATGCATATAATCGCTATTAGAACATAACCAATGCATCTAGGCATATCATTGATCAAATATCACATGAACCGGATAAACTGAATGAACTTGATCAATCACCGTTGCATCTAATCTTGTTATGTATATAATCGATGCATCTAGTTATAACGATGCATCAAATCATATCAAACAAATTCAATTGATAATAATCGCATGAGCATGTCGATGTTGATCTAGTCATATTTGGAATAAAATTGACGCATCTAGTTATATCGATGCATCTAGTTTTTCCGAACGTTCTTGATCAATCAACGCATATAGATGCATGTAGTTATATCAATTCATCTAATCACATCAAATCAATCATCGCGAATGACCAAGTCAATAATCATGAATGAACGAACTTGCTTATCATGCACCTTCATGAAGTGGTGCATCTTCTTCTAAACCCAATCTATGAGTTCTGAAAATAAGTTAAACTACGTAAACAAAATGGATAGATGCATGCAATGTTTAACGATTAAAATTAAAAACTGCTATCTTACATATCATGCATGATGCAAGCAATATTTATATTTGAATATATTTGAGCCTAATGCATCTGAGCAATAGACGGATGCACAATTAATACATGCGAATGACACCCTTTGTTTTGCATCTATTATACGATCATCTTTAAGTACTTTGATTGGCTGCTCCTTGCATTTTCGTGTATAATAGAGAAAATAAAGAAAATGTATTCCTTTATTGTTGAGAATAATAATTTAAGTACTTATTCTGAATCTGATATTGCTTATTATTGTTGCAGAATAAGCAGTTTGAGCTTATTTGTAGACTAAAGATGGAGAGTTGGATTATTGAAGTTAAGAAGATCTTGAGGGACTTAATGTGAAAGTATTTTAGCCTTGGAGTGCAGAAGATTATAGTTTGGTTGCTACATTGAAGAGTTTGGATAGTTGAAGGATTGAAGTTGTCATATTGATAGTTTAGTCGGTTAAGAGGGTTTATAAGCCAAAGTCAGGAGTTGATCTCTTACTTTTGCTCTCTGATTTTCTCACACAATTCTCTCAACATATTTGCTCTCTTTTGTAAACCCTAATTCGTGTTCTTGGTTATTTTGCTCAAAACACTTGATACTGTTGTTATTAATACTTGATTAAGATCAAGTATGTTAATACAAATAAGCCGTAAAAACATTTATTTATATTTTACGATCTTCTAATGTTTTGTCGACAACAAACATAAAATCATTTTTAACGAAACAAATAAAATACGTAAATAGTTTGAGCCAATAGTTTACTAATACACATACGTTTTCACATAAAACACTAAACAAGTAAAAGTGGTTTTATGATTTAGTAATACATATGTACAACAACTAGTGTTTACATATTGGGCAAATATATACATAATTAGTATGTATCATAATAGGTAATACAATGGGTATAAGTTTAAGTATTTGACCCATTGACCAAATACATTGAATGTAATTGGGTAAAACCCAAAGTCCATGACCCATACCAATGGAGCATAACCCATAAACCATTGCATGACATCATGCATAAGTCATATATGGATATTATCCATAACCCATGGTTTTAACCCATGACCCATGGACTAGATGCATTGCATCTTGTAGATACATTGTATCTATTTAGATACTCATGGTCCAAAGTCTGAACCAATGACCCATGACCCATGACCCAAAACCCATGGGCAAAGAGGAGCGTCCCACGAATCCCCAGGTTTACACTGGACGGATCCCTCAAGTGAGAGATCCGTGGAACAGTAGCTAAAATTCTTCTATAAATAGTGAGCCATTTCTTCATTTTGGGTTTCCACTCCCACACATACTTTCCCCAAGTATTGTAACATTCTAACCTCAGATCCTAAGGATCTCTCTATGTAGTTTGTATTTTGTTTTTGTGTGATTCTCTAGGTTCCTCTTAAAGGCGAGATCACCATCTCTTGAAGTCGAGCAAGCTCAAGTCCATGAGTTGCCATACTTCGTCATCATCAAGACTACTTAGATTCTCTTGTTGATAGTTCTTTCTTTCTCCACAGAAGTGTTGTGTCAAAGGTATTAGTGAAGGATGCCGAAAGTGTCAAGACGAAAGCATTAGTGTAAGGTGCTTAACGTCCGTGTCAAAGGAATTAGTGAAGAATGCCTAAGGAGTCAAGACGAAGGCATTAGTGAAAGGTGCCAAACGTCCGTGTCAAGGGCATTAGTGAAGGATGCCTAGAAGTCAAGTCAAGTGGCATTAGTGAAAGATGCCAAGGGTGTATAATCGATGAGGTGCATCGATATACAAATAGAGATAGGTTATATCCAAGGATATTGATATTCTGGATGGTGTTGTAATAAGGAGTAGGTCTCCTTTGGGATAGGTGTTGTGTAGTGTTGGGTAGTAGTTCCTCCATTGTAATGGAACTCGGTATCTAGCCTAGTACCGGATAAAGGGTAGGCGACGTTGTGATAGGTATAGTTCTACCTTGTGGAAGAACCCGGTGGTTAGCCTAGTACCGGAAAAAGAGTAGGCGACGTTGTGAATGCCTCTCCGCCATAAGGAGTTGGTGTCGTGTAGTGTTTACGAACTCTCGAGTAGGTGACTCGGGGAGTAGAGTAGGGCAAGGAAGGTGTCCTTGTAGCCGAACCACTATAAATACTTGTGTCGTGGTTTTGTGTCTCTCACTCTTCTCCTTTACATTACACATTTCCATATCCATCTATCAACATCCAACATACGCATCTAAATAGATTGACATAAGTCGATCCAAATATTTTAAAACATCGCTTTAATTGGTAAAACTATTCAACCCCCCTTTTTAGTTTTCCACAATTGGCATCAGAGCTTCGTTACCAAGTTTCTTAGAGTATGTTGTACTTTAAAAACTTGATACGATCCGTGTATGTTTGAAAACTACAAAGAAGGAAATCTTTTAAAACAAATTGTTTCTTTCATGTTGGATATTGATAGATTACTCTAACATTTTCTCTTCAAGAAATCTTCATGCTAGGATTTCTCCAAAGTCCTCATGAAGTCAACCTTCAAGGAAGAATCTAAAAGTAATCGCAACCACTTATTCTATGTACAACCGATTACTTTAAAAGCCCATGAAGTATTTTCGGCTTTATGGTCTTCATAAACCATATCAAGAGCGTAGAGGTATGTTTACTTATCATTAGCTAGTCTACATCTACATGAATATGTTGATATCATTTTTGTTTTTACATTAATAATTGCTAGTCTCTAAAAAATCTCTTTTCCCACTTTCCCGACTTACTCATCATCGGGAATAGTATTCCTTCTTGATCTCGTCAAACTAACGCCATCGCCACAAATAGATCCTTGATAATTAACTTATCAAATCCCTTTGACCAAACATCTTTTCAATTAGAAACCTCAAAACTATTTTTGTTCCATAAGCTAGTTCATAACTTATTACAAAAATAACGCCAAACATTTTTTTTGTCCACAGTAGCCGGATCCCTCTAGTTGTACTAGCCGGATGCCTAATACAAGGGATCCGGGGGAACCGTGTGATAGAAACCAGCTATACGCCTTTCAAAATCAATTCTGATTTTTTTTCCCTCTCCTCACAAAACACAAAAACGACCCAAGTGTTGCTTTCATCTCCATAGGACTCCATATCCTCAAGCTTCCTTCTCTAGAACATCATTGTAAGTAATAACACTAATATGTTCTAATCTTCATCATCTTCATCCTAGGGTTTATGGTTTTTCAATTTTTTTTAATCAATTTGATAAAATTGGGTTTTGCAAAATTGATCACTAAAAAAAGTTTTTACATAACTAAGATTACATTGTGCTTACAACATTGTTAATACAAACCAAAACCATAAACCCATCTCAACAAATTTTACCTAATTGGAATATTTGTTTCTCTAGGACCAATCATGCCTAAAGCCACCCAACAAGACCACCATGATACCGTCCACTACCTCACCCAATACTATCGAAAAGAGGAGTTGTCAAAAACCGATCGCAAAGTCTTCAAAAGACTTATCCACGAAGGTCGTGTGGTCAAGGAATGTTTCCTTGAAAATACCGACATTCGTCAAGTCTTCTCGGCAATCAACTTTGATTGTCTTCTTGATATTGATGAACAAATTTGTCCGGTTTTCATCTTTGAATTCTACAAAAGTATTAGGATCATTCGAAATACCGATGATAGTATTTCAATTGCCTTTATCATCAAATCCTTCGCATTCCTTGTGAAGGAATTTGTATGTACTCCCAAGATTGGGCAATATCCACTCAATCTTTTGCACTTGATTCCAAACCAATCTACCACACTCCTCTTGATGACCCCACAACCGTTCGAGACACCATTTTCCAAATTAGAGTTGACCAATATCGTTTCAACCGCAACAAAGAGCTCAGTCACCGTGATCCCTTTCAAATGGAACTTTTTGAAATGCACTCCATATATAGAAAATGGGAAGAAATTCTTAGGGAAAATGTCATTAGTTTGGTCGGAAACAAAGACCATCCAAATGCATGTATTGTGCAAATGATTTATTGCCTCATTCACCAAAGGCCATTTAATCTCGCCTATAACATGGTGAAGAAAATGGCCGGGGTATTCAAAGTTGCCACCTTGGTACTTCCGTATGGTATGCTCCTAACATGACTCCGTGAGTATGTTAGTGCAATGCAACCATCTCCAATCAATGATGATCATTTCCTCTCCGATCATGTCATGGTACCACTTACCAAAAAACCCTCTAGACGGTTCATGGTCAATGGAAAAAGACCTAAGGCTCTCCCGGACTCCTCAGACAAAGAAGAAGTAGATGTCAACCCCGAAGCAAACGTTGACTTGGACCCCATTACCTACTGATGAGTGTCTAAATACTCATCATTTTTGTACCATTTAAACTGCAAAAACATCTGAAAACACTCAGAAATGCATCAAAATGATAAAAATATCACAAATAAGTTTTTTATGTGTTTTAAATGCAAAAATACCAAAATCAGATTAAAAACGTATCAAGTTTGCATAATTGGCAGTTTTAGTCCCCCAAGTTTCAAAAGTTGTCAAATATAGTCCCTGGTAAATCAAAATAAAGAAAAATGTTATTTAAAGTCCCTAGGGATTCATGAGTTGTCAAACTTGGTCCTTGAAGTTTAAAATTGCAAATTGACAACTTAAGTCAATAAAGTTTGAAAATTGTCAAATATAGTCCTTGGATTTTTAAAAATGGAAAATTATCAAATATGGTCCTTGTACTATTCATATATGGCATAATTGGTCCTTTTGATAAGTTTGGAAAAGTTGCAGGTTCAGTCCCTCATAAATCAGAAAATTACATAAATGGTCCTTGTATATCAAAACCAAACCGGACCCTCTTTTGTTATTAACCCAGCTGGCCCAACACACAAACCTAAGCCCAACCCAATCACTTGAACCTTGACCCCTTGAGCCACTCCATAATCATTTTTACCCTGCCAATATACAATTGTGAACCCCCAACTTTATAATTAAAAAACGGGTCAAACCAGTCAACGCGCCAAAACCAGTATCCCTGTTCATCTTCCTCACCAATGCCGCAAACCAAAACCCAGGGTAGTTTTCACCACCTTTCCACCTTTCCACCTCACCTTAACAGCTGTATACCCACTCCCTAACACCTCCACATCCACCAAAATTCATTAATAACAAAAACCTGCTCAAAGATATTTTGGCGCCAAAATTGCCAAATGGACAGTTATGATAATTTTGAAGGATCCAATGGCTGAAATGAAGTGGGAAAGTCTCAGAGGTCGACAAGGAGTCTAGAAGATCTTTAAAAAGCAAGCTTGGTGCAATGTAGAGATGTATCTAGTGTAATCTTTAATTTCCTTAGTCGTTATTATTAATTTAAACTTTTCAGTGTATTTCTTAGCTTTCAAGTACTCTTGTTATCAATTTCAGTGTAATATAAATCTTTTTCAATCATCAATTCCAAGTTTTCAGTATCATTTTCAAGTTTATGCATTTTTAAGCTTAAAATCTCAATTTAGCTTAATGTTGTTTGTAGCTGTTATTATAGACTCATAAGCTCAATTAAGCTCCTAGAAAGCTTTTCTAAGCTTTTAGAAACCATAAAACTCATTTTAGAAGTAAAACTCAAAAATTACCAAAAATACAAAAAAATTAGTTAAAAATCAAAAATCAATGAAAATGGAGATCACAGCTGGAGCAGGGTGAATATTGGATGACCTTGGGTTTAGAAGCTTAGTGGTAAGCTAATAGGGTTGATCTTTGGTCCTTGTTCTTGGTTTTCAGCTGAAGTGAATCTGTAAGCTTTTTTAAGCATTTTTTGCATTTCAATATACAAGTAGCTTAAAGCTTAAATCTTTGTATGTTTATGTTTCTGAGTTGTAGTTAAGTAGAATTAAACATTAAAACAGTTAGCTTGTTCTTTAAAATTTGTAGTTATTAAAGATCTTAGTTTAACAGTCATAATAGCATAATTGTTAATCTTGAGTTATATGTTGTTATTATTGTTGTTTAATGCTTCTACAGTCTCATTAAGTGATAATATAAAGTTATGAATCAGTTTCATGGCCTAAATCAGTGTTAAGCTTTGAAAAAATTCAAAACAGTTTGTTAAAGAGTTGTTTGGATATTCTGTGTTATCTGTGTTAAAGGCTATTTGTGTTGTTGCTTATTGTTGTTTCATATCACATTAGGTCATAATAGCTCAGTGCAAACATAAAATCCAGTGCTCATTTGATAAAAAGTCAAAATAACCTTTGATCACTCCTTGTTCATCAACTGTGTAGATTTCATGTTTCATAATCATGGTTTTGAATTCATAAGTTGTTATTGTTGATCAAATCAGTCTTAATCCACCTTAACACAACATAATGAGTGATTAGGATTGTTCCAAAGTTCATTTTAGTCAACTTTTTAGTGTAATATAAAAAGTCAAATTTTCTTAATTTCAGTTTTTGAATAAATTTGTTAATTTTATTGTGATCTTACTATTAGGATTTAGGACTTATGCTTTTAGGATTATGAACTTTAGTTGCTCATATTAATCATAGTATTTTTAATAATTTTTAGTTTAACTTATAAACTGCTTAATTTTTAGCTTATTTTAGACACTTTTTCAAAAACTTGCCCTGTGCACAGTTGAGCCTACCTTTTTCACAAGCTCATAAAAAGCTTGTTAGTGAACCATAGCTTGTGTATTTTGGTTCTTTGGAAAGCTAACATAGCCATCTTAAAGTTTCAAGTTTATTTTTTCACTTTGTAGTTTATTTGATAGGGCTGCAATAAGCTTTCATTTTGTCCCATTTCTGTGTAAACTAAACAATCAGTGTTTTACCAGCTTTTTCTCAAGCTTATAGCAAGATTACTAGTGAACACCACAGTGAGAGCTTTAGCTTTTTGGAAAGCTGAGTTAGTATATTTGATAGTTCCAGTGTTCTCTTTCATTTCCTAGCTTATTAAAGTGCTTAAAAATAAGCTAGAAAGTGCCTAGATATCTAAAAAGTACCCTGTGCAACCAGTTTAACTTGTGCTTATTTAGAAGTTGTTTAGTGCTTATTTCTAAGTTATTTTGCTTATTCAGTTGTCATTTTAGCTTATTACCATTTGTTTAGCTTATTTTCAGTTTAAATTTGCTTAATTACTAGCTTATTAAGCCACTTGGCTTATCCTTGTGTTTATTCCATTTCTTGCACAACTGTTAAGTAATAATAAGCTTATTCTGAGCTTATCAGTGGTTTTTGTAAAAAGTTCTAGTTTCATAAATTGCTTATTTCATTGTACTTAATCAGTTTCAAAAAGAAAAATCCAAAAAGAAAATAAAAATAAAAAGTCCATTGCTGGGATTCGAACCCTGGCCACCCAGCTCACCACACACACACGCTACTATTTGCCCTTGGGTCTTTGACTGATATTTCTTTGCATAATTTAATACTTACCCCTTGTTTTCTATTTTAGCTTATACGAATTCATTAGCTTATTTACAGCTTATTAAAACAAGCTTTCACACCTTTTGTATTTTTCTTAGCTTTGTATTGTTATAAAGTATTTTATAAAAAAGTTTCAGAATTTTCTGAATAGTTTTAGTATTTTTAATCATTTAATTAGTTTAAAATAGTATTTAATTCATAATAAAAAATATAAAAGTAAAAAAATATAAATCTTTTTTCTAAAATTTTCTTTTGTCATATAGTAAGTAAGAAAATGGTTTTACACTCGTAGGACTTTTATTTTACAAATTTTACGTTTTTCTTACACTGCGTAATTTTTTATATATAGCGCACGTTTCATTCTAGGTCACGTTTTTAGATAATTTAGGTTTACGCTTTAATTAAGATAGTTTATTTAAGTTATTTTGTTTTATAAATCAAGAAAAACCAACTTTAAAAATAGTGATAGCGTTTATTTAATATAATTTAGTTTTTTTTAATTTTCTTTAATTTGCATTTAAGCACATGTAATTTACAAACTTTCTCTTTAGGTGTAATTACCACTCAAAATCCTACTTGATCATTATCCTTAGTTATCATTCGACATCGAACGTTTTGAAACACCATTAGTCTCGTGGGACTTAAAGCAGGGAATCCACTATATTCCAAGGGAAATTGGTTTTAGACTGTTTAATTTTATTACGGTTGACCATTCACAAGTGGTTGACTTGTGTGATAAACTTGTCGGTTTGCCACCAATCAAATTTTGGCGCCGCTGCCGGGGAGGCTTTAGCGTGTTAAACATTTTCAGACCCATATTGCACATATACCACCTTTTGTAAACAGTTTTTCTTTGTAAAGTTATCAAAAGTTCATTAACACTTTTCCTAAAGTGTTAACAACGCCAAAAATATAAAACTACAAAACAATCGTAACGTTTTCTATCTTGTATTTTCTTTAAGGTGATTCTTAAAGAGATACGATTTGGTTAAACGAGCGATACCAAAAATATTGTCCAAAAGTTTTTAAACCCTTAGCACAAATCCATACCTACGTCTTTTTTACTTAAATACATAAATCAACCACCGCAAATCAAGGCAACCTACAACTGGGGGTGTGACATTAATAAGTTCCCAATCTTACAGATCAAAACTTGCCTTTGTGTCATTGTGATTTGGTATACCTTTTCAAAGCCATTTCATTTGTGATTATTGGTTAAGTTCACTTGTCGTTTTGCCTCGCATTTGTTTTTGGAAACTGATTTTTAAAACTTAGTGCATGCTTTCGTTCTTCACTCCACAATCCACTTTCGAGCTTGCAAATATTCCTCGTAGGCGTAGAGGGCGTTCGCTCCTTCAAGTGGCTGAGAGCGTCTAGTACCACCACACATGCGTAATGGCGAGAAGACAAACCGATGAATGAGCTTCCAAGCACACCCGAGGGTTACGAGATGCCATTATTGTCCGACCCATCGTGGGCATACCTTCGAGCTCAAAACGGTTTGCTTAATCTTGTAACCCAAAGCCAATTTTATGGTTTTGGCGGGATGATCCATGCACATATTCGATGGTTTAACAAGATTGCATCTACCATCAAATACAAGAATGTCCCACATGAAGCAATTAAGCTTCTTCTGTTCCCATTCTCTCTAGAGGGACAAGCCGGAATTGGCTTGAGAAACAACCCCCTCGTTCCATTGAGACATGGGAGGATCTAGTCACTAAGTTTGTTAACGAATTCTATCCACCATCCCGAACTATAAGTCTTAAGAATGAGATAATGAAATTCTCTCAAAGATTTGATGAATCATTCGGTGAGGCATGGGATCGTTACAAAGAGTTGCTTCGCAAGTGTCCGCATCATGGTTTTGCCGAGTTAATGCAAATGGATACTTTCTACAATGGTCTGACCAAGACTAACCAAGATTCTTTAAATGCCTCAGGTAATTTCTGAGCAAGACCACAAAGAAGCCTTGCAAATCATTGAAAACAAGTCCCGGTCCGCCTTTCCGAACAAAGACATATCGGACTCGGTCTAATGCAGGACCTTCTACTTCATCTCCGCGTGAGTACATCTAGCAGATGCTAAGATTGACAAACTCACGAGATATTGTTCGAGTTTTGGTTCTTGCTAATCAAAAGAAAGTCACTTTCACACAGACACCATCACATGGTGAAGTGAAGAAAGTCGAGTTCTGTGTTACTTGTGGTGGCCCTCATGCATACTACAATTGTCGCGCCACCGATGGTAGTCCGTTTGAAGCCAATGCTATAGCCGGTACTTCACATCGGGGAGGTAATCAATACCGTCCTCAAAATGAACCAAACTACCGTGCTAATACTTATCGGGACCACGGTTTTAGCCGAATCTAACATACAAAACGGAATCGAGAACCAACCTAGAATGAACCAAGGTTATCAAAACCAAGGTAATTTCTATCCCGGACCAAATCAAGGTTTCCAACACCAAGGAAACCTTAATCAAAACAATTTCAATCGAGGGAATCAATTTCATGGGAATATGAATCCTAATCAAGGAAATTTTGAAAATCAAGGCCCTATCGAATAATAAAGGCGAATTTTCCTAATCAAACTCAAGCCATTGTTCCAACTGGACCATCATCTGATGAGTTATTGAAACAATTCATGAAATCCCAAGATGAAATGAACATGTTGTTGGTCATCGGTCGATGATCTAAAGAAGTCTTTAAATGATCAACCCTCGGGCTCGGGAAAACTTCGAGCAACACGATCTAATAACAGGGGCGATGCAAAGGCGATCATAACCGAAGTGGTGTTTCATACAATGGACCCTATTCCTACTACCTCTTCTTCTTCTCTCCCGAAGGTAGTGGAAAGTGAACATGAGGCGACAAAGGACAAGGAACTTCCTACTAATAACGGAGGAACCAACGATGTCCAACCTCAAGTTGTCCTGAAACCCAAATCCAACCGGTTGTTTTTGAACCTCCTGTAGCTCCCATTGAAAATCCCAAATCCAAATCTTCTATTCCTTACCCATCACGTTTGAATGAGCAAAAGCTCCGCGAAAAAGCCAGTCATCAAATGGACAAATTTTTTCAAATTTTCCAAGAACTACATTTTGACATAAGCATTGCGGATGCTATCATCTTGATGCCCAAGTTTGCATCAACTCTCAAACACATGTTAAGCAACAAGGAAAATCTGTTTGAAATGGCTAAAACTCCTCTGAACGAGAACTGCTCTGCGGTTATCTTGAAGAAGCTTCGAAAAGCTTGGAGATCTGGAAAATTTCTCTTACCTTGTGTATTTCCAGGAATGGTTGAATGCTTTGCCTTAGATGATCTTGGTGCAAGCATTCGATGCCTTATTCATATGGAAGAAACTTTCTCTCCGGACCTTATTCCTACATGCATGACTCTCGAGCTGCGGATCGTACAATATCCCTCCACTTGGCATTGCCGAGGGGCGTATTGTGAAAGTAGGAAAGTTCCATTTTCGGTGACTTTGTAGTTGTTGATTTCGATCTTGATCCACGGGTTCCTCTCATTGTTGGGCGAGGATTCACGAGAACGGGCGTGCTCTCATTGATGTATTTGAGCAAGAAATCACATTATGTGGTAATGAAGCCACCTTTAACCTTGATCAAACTTGAGGTACTCCGCAAACTATGATTAAAGTCGGTTAACCGAATAGATATCATTGATGTTGAAGAGTACTCTCAAGAAGTTCTCGGTTATGATCATAATTCTTTGAGTGATAATCTCACTCATTCATCTCAACCCATCATTGCTAATTCTACTCCTTCTCTCCACTCCGTTTGAGGAAAGTGACTTCATCTTGGAAGAGATTGAAGCATACTTTCTAGTGATTCATTCCATGGGAAATTGATCACGCTCCAATTGACATCGAGGGAGATATACTTCTCATTGAGAAGTTGCTTAATGATGATCCATCATCACTCCCTCCGGTCGAGCTTCATAACAGGAAGTCAATTCATTGAGAAAAAAGAATTTCTGGTCGAACTTAAGGACTTACCACCATCTCGGTATGCATTTCTTGAGGTGATGATAAATTACCCGTCATTATTGCTCGAGATTTGAGTAAAGATGAAAAAGCTGCTCTCATAAAGGTCTTAAAGTCACACAAGCAAGCAATTGCTTGGAAACTCTCCGACATTAAGGGTATCAACCATGAGTTTTGTACTCACAAAATCTTGATGGAGGATGACTTCAAACCACGATTCAACATCAGAGACGAGTAAATCCAAAGATCCATGATGTTATCAAACAGGAGGTTATCAAACTTCTTGATCACGGGATTAATTTACCCGATCTCTGATAGTCCTTGGGTTAGCCCAATTCATTGTGTTCCGAAAAAGGGTGGCATTATTGTTGTCACAAATGAAGCGAGTTAATTCCACTCGATTGGTTACGGAGGATGGCGTGTTTGCATTGACTATCGTAAGTTGAATGGCCCACGAAAAGACCATTTTCCTCTACCCTTCATGGACCAAATGCTTGAGAGATTAGTAGGGAACGAATACTATTGTTTCCTAGATGGTTTCTCGGGTTATTTTGATCCCCATTGATCGGGATCAAAAAAGACCACATTCACTTGCCCATACGGAACTTTTGCCTCTGAGGCGTATGCCTTTTGGCCTATGTAATGCTCCTGGCACGTTCCAACGATGTATGATGGCAATTTTCCACGACATGATCGTGGAAACAATGGAGGTGTTTATGGATGATTTCTCGGTCATTGGGGACTCGTTTCAAACATGTCTCTCCCATCTAGATAAAATGCTAAAACGGTGTGAAGACACAAATCTTTGTCTAAATTGGGAGAAGAGCCACTTTATGGTCAAAGAAGGCATAGTCCTTGGCCATAAGATTTCCAGAAATGGGATTGAGGTTAGATAGAAAAAGTCGATGTTATTGCTAAATTACCTCATCCTACTACCATCAAAGGTATTAGGAGTTTTCTAGGTCATGCCGGTTTTATCATGATTCATACAAGATTTTTCTAAAATCGCCCGACCTATGACTCATCTTCTTGAAAAAGATGCTCCTTTTATCTTCTCACTGAGTGCATCAAGCTTTTGAAACATTAAAGAAGCTTCTGAAGCACCCATTCTCGTTGCTCCCAGGATTTACCTTTGAGCTTGTAATGCGATGCAAGTGATTTTGCTATCGGTGCGGTCTTAGGGCAGCGTAGAAGCAAGCATTTTCACCTATCCACTACGCGAGTAAAACAATGAGCTGAAGCTCAAACTCATTACACCACCACGAGAAAAAGCTACTAGCCGTGGTGTATGCATTTGAGAAGTTTCGGCCATACTTAATCTTGACCAAATGTGTAGTGTATACAGATCACTTTCGGCTCAAATATCTCTTTGCAAAACAAGATGCAAAGAGATTTGCCGTTGGGTTCTCTCTCCTGAAGAATTTGATATCATTATACGTGATAAAAGGAGCGAGAACCTAGCTGCTGATCATCTGTCCCGTCTAGAAAACCCTCACCAAGATGTTTTCGAGAAAAGGAAATAAATGAAACATTTCCTCTCGAGACACTCAATGCGGTTTCTTTTCGTGGAAACTCAACTACCCCATGGTTTCTTTGACCGCAAATTACCATGCGGGTAACTTCATAGTGAAAGGAATGTCGACCCAACGGAAGAACAAATTCTTCAAAGATGTTAAACATTACTACGGGGCGACCCCTACTTATTCAAAATCGTGCGGGATCAAGTCATCCGACGGTGTGTTTATGGACGAAGCTATGGACATTCTCAAAGCTTGCCATCTGGACCCACGGGGGCCATCATAGTCAAATTACACGCAAAAAGGTGTTTGATTCGGGTTTTATTGGCCTACAATTTACAAGGATGCCACGAATTTGTCAAAGCTGTGTGACTTCAACGTCATGGAAATATCTCCAAAGAAATGAAATGCCGCAAAACGCCATTCAAGTGTGTGAGATATTTGACATCTGGGCATTGACTTTATGGGGCCATTTCCATCATCTCGAGGAAACAAATACATACTTGTGTTGACTATTTGTCAAAATGGGTTGAAGCGAAAGCTTCACCTACCAACAATGCCCGAGTTGTTGTAAAATTTTTAAAATCTCTTTTTGCTAGGTTTGGAACTTCGCGAGCTATAATTAGTGATCGTGGTACGCATTTCTGCAATGACCAATTTGATAGAGTCATGCGAAAGTATGGTGTAACACAATCTCTCTACTGCATACCACCCCGAACAAGTGGGCAAGTGGAAGTTTCCAACGTGGTATTAAAAGAATTCTTGAAAGGGCGATGGCGAAAAGTGCATCCTGTGGGATAAACTGGATGACACACTCGGCCTTCCGTGCAGCTTATAAAACACCCATCGGGTGTACTCCATACAAGCTAGTGTTCGGAAAGGCATGTCATCTGCCGATTGAGCTCGAGCACAAAGCATACTGGGCCTTGAAACATGCCAACTTTGATATTAGGGCATTTGGTGATCACAGAAAAGTTCAAATGAATGAATTAAATGAACTCCGTGATCAAGCATATGAGAACTCTTTGATCTACAAACAAAAGACAAAGAAGATTCATGACTCCAAAATCAAGAACCGCGTTTTCAGCGTCGGTGATCGAGTCCTTCTTTTCAATTCAAGATTGAAGATTTTCTCGGGAAAACTTAAATCCCGCTAGTGCGGACCATTCACCATCACTAAAGTATTTCCTTATGGAACTATTGAGTTATCTCAACTCGATGGTCCAAATTTTAAAGTGAATGGTCATCGATTGAAGCACTATTTTTGAGAGGACATTCCACCGTGGTTGTCCGGATCTACAAACTTTCCCCATGAACCAATGAATCGCGGTCGAGTCAAGCTAGCGACTCGGTAATCAAAAACAGTAGCACACCATATGGGTTTTCACCCATATTTCCGACTTCTTTCTACTTTCTACCACCTAGTGTGGGAGTTGCCCCATTTGTTGTATATAAGTACTCTCTAAAAAAAATGTGTATATATCAAAAATAAAATAATGGTCGTAGTATTTCCCTTCTATGTTCTATGTTTCGCATAACGCCGGTACTTTGAATATTGAGGGCAATATTCATTTCTAGTGTGGGGGAATTCTCACGAATTTTATCATATAATTATCCACCCATTCCCAATTTTTGGCCAAATTTTTTTGGAGTAAGTGTTTTGCACTTATTCATTACGGATTATTAGTCCGCCATGTCTAATAAACAAAGGATTGGCTAATCGAGAGCAAACGGCTCTTGGTAAAGATATCTCAAATCCGTTGACGGCTTGCAATTTTCCTAAAATTGTATGGTGTTATTTCACCATATCCTTAAAGTAAAAGAGTTGGCTAGCCCGCAAGTTTATGGCTTGTGGTAAAGGCGGTTGGAAAACCATAATTGGTAATCGACTCACCAAAGATAATATTGATAATTTATCTAAAGAGTTGGCTAGTCGAAGCAAGCGGCTTACGGTAAAACAAATCAAAACGGTTGAAAGCGGTGATTTGCTCAAAATCATTTGGTTATCATTGTACCAAGGTTCTTACTTGAACTAAAACAATTGGCTACTCGAGAAGTAATGGCTTTTGGTAAAGAGATGAAATCCATTAAGTTTTCTCAAAAGATTGCTAGGGACTAGCAATATCTTAGTGTGGGGGATTGATGAGTCTCTAAATACTCATCATTTTTGTACCATTTAAGCGAAAAAACATCTCGAAAACACTCAGAAATGCATCAAAATGATAAAAATATCACAAATAAGTGTTTTATGTGTTTTAAATGCAAAAATACCAAAATCAGTTAAAAGCGTTATCAAGTTTGCATAATTGGCGTTTTAGTCCCCAAGTTTCAAAAGTTGTCAAATATAGTCCCTGGTAAATCAAAATAAAGGAAAATGTTATTTAAAGTCCCTAGGGATTCATGAGTTGTCAAACTTGGTCCTTGAAATTTAAAATTGCAAATTGACAACTTAAGTCCCTAAAGTTTGAAAATTGTCAAATATAGTCCTTGGATTTTTAAAAATGGAAAATTATCAAATATGGTCCTTGTACTATTCATATATGGCATAATTGGTCCTTTTGATAAGTTTGGAAAAGTTGCAGTTGATCCTCATAAATCAGAAAATTACATAAATGGTCCTTGTATATCAAAACCAAACCGGACCCTCTTTTGTTATTAACCCAGCTGGCCCAACACACAAACCTAAGCCCAACCCAATCACTTGAACCTTGACCCCTTGAGCTAGTCCATAATCATTTTACCTGCAATATACCAATTGTGAACCCACTTTATAATTAAAAACGGGTCAAACCGGTCAACGCGCCAAAACCAGATATCCTTGTTCATCTTCCTCACCAATGCACGCAAACCAAAACCGGGGTAGTTTCACCACCTTTCCACCACCCACCTCACCTTAACAGATGTATACCCACTCTAACACCTCCACATCCACAAAAATTCATTAATAACAAAACACCTTTCAAATATTTTGGCAAAATTGCCAAATGGACGATTATGATAATTTGAAGGATCAATGGTTGAAATGAAGTGGAAAGTCTAGAGGAGTCGACAAGTCTAGAAGATCTTTAAAAAGCAAGCTTGGTGCAATGTAGAGATGTATCTAGTGTAATCTTTAATTTCCTTAGTCGTTATTATTAATTTAAACTTTTAGGTGTATTTCTTAGCTTTCAAGTACTTTTGTTATCAATTTCATTGTAATAAATCTTTTCAATCATCAATTCAAGTTTTAGGTATCATTTTCAAGTTTATGCATTTTTAGCTTAAAATCTCAATTTAGCAATGTTGTTTGTAGCTATTATTATGGACTTATAAGCTCAGCTCCTAGAAAGCTTTTCTAAGCTTTTAGAAACCATAAAACTCAGTTTAGAAGTAAAACTCAAAAATTACCAAAATACAAAAAATTAGTTAAAAATAAAAAATCAATGAAAATGGAGATCACAGCTGGAGCAGGGTAAATCTTGGATGGCCTTGGTTTAGAAGCTTAGTGGTAAGCTAATAGGGTTGATCTTTGGTCCTTGTTCTTGGTTTTCACTTGAAGTGAATCTGTAAGCTTTTTAAGCATTTTGCATTTCAATATACAAGTAGCAAAGCTTAAATCTTTGTATGTTTATGTTTTAAGTTGTAGTTAAGTAGAATTAAACATTAAACGGTTAGCTTGTTCTTTAAAATTTGTAGTTATTAAAGATCTTAGTTTACAGATCATAATAGCATAATTGTTAATCTTGAGTTATATGTTGTTATTATTGTTGTTTAATGCTTCTACAGTCTCATTAAGTGATAATATAAAGTTATGAATCAGTTTCATGGCTAAGTGTTAAGCTTTGAAAAATTCAAAACAGTTTGTTAAAGAGTTGTTTGGATATTCTGTGTTATCTGTGTTAAAGGCTATTTGTGTTATTGCTTATTGTTGTTTCATATCACATTAGGTCATAATAGCTCAGTGCAAACATAAAATCCAGTGCTCATTTGATAAAAAGTCAAAATAACCTTTGATCACTCCTTATTCATCAACTGTGTAGATTTCATGTTTCATAATCATGGTTTTGAATTCATAAGTTGTTATTGTTGATCAAATCAGTCTTAATCCACCTTAATACAACATAATCAGTGATTAGGATTGTTCCAAAGTTCATTTTAGTCAACTTTTTAGTGTAATATAAAAAGTCAAATTTTCTTAATTTCAGTTTTTGAATAAACTTGTTAATTTTATTGTGATCTTACTATTAGGATTTAGGACTTAAGATTTTAGGATTATAAACTTTAGTTACTCATATTAATCATAGTATGTTTAATAATTTTTAGTTTAGCTTATAAAATGCTTAATTTCTAGCTTATTTTAGACACTTTTTCAAAAACTTGCCACATTGCACAGTTGAGTACCTTTTTCACAAGCTCATAAAAAGCTTGTTAGTGAACCATAGCTTGTGTATTTTGGTTCTTTGGAAAGCTAACATAGCCATCTTAAAGTTTCAAGTTTATTTTTTCACTTTGTAGCTTATTTGATAGGGCTGCAAGCAAGCTTTCATTTTGTCCATTTCGTGTAAACTAAACAATCAGTGTTTTACCAGCTTTTTCTCAAGCTTATAGCAAGCTTACTAGTGAACACCACAGTGAGAGCTTTAGCTTTTTGGAAAGCTGAGTTAGTATATTTGATAGTTCCAGTGTTCTCTTTTCATTTCTAGCTTATTAAAGTGCTTAAAAATAAGCTAGAAAGTGCCTAGATATCTAAAAAATACCTGTGCAACGGTTTAACTTGTGCTTATTTAGAAGTTGTTTAGTGCTTATTTCTAAGTTATTTTGCTTATTCAGTTGTCATTTTAGCTTATTACCATTTGTTTAGCTTATTTTCAGTTTAAATTTGCTTAATTACTAGCTTATTAAGCCACTTGGCTCATCCTTGTGTTTATTCCATTTCTTGCACAACTGTTAAGTAATAATAAGCTTATTCTGAGCTTATCAGTGGTTTTGTAAAAGTTCTAGTTTCATAAATTGCTTATTTCATTGTACTTAATCAGTTTAAAAAAGAAAAATCCAAAAGAAAATAAAATAAAAAGTCCATTCTGGGATTCGAACCTGGCCACCCACTTCACACACTACCTTCTAGTTGCCCTTGGGTCTTTGTTGGTATTTCTTTGCATAATTTAATACTTACCCTTGTTTCTATTTAGCTTATACGATTCATTAGCTTATTTACAGCTTATTAAAACAAGCTTTCACACCTTTTGTATTTTTCTTAGCTTTGTATTGTAATAAAGTATTTTATAAAAAGTTTGAGTTTTCGAATAGTTTTAGTATTTTTAATCATTTAATTAGTTTAAAATAGTATTTAATTCATAATAAAAAATATAAAAGTAAAAAATATAAATCTTTTTTCTAAAATTTTATTTTGTCATATAGTAAGTAAGAAAATTGTTTTTACACTCGTAGGTCTTTTATTTTACAAATTTTACGTTTTTTCTTACGCACTCGCGTAATTTTTATATAGCATGCGTTTTCATTCTAGGTCACGTTTTTAGATAATTTAGGTTTACGCTTTAATTAAAATAGTTTATTTAAGTTATTTTGTTTTATAAATCAAGAAAAACCAACTTTAAAAATAGTGATAGCGTTTATTTAATATAATTTAGTTTTTTTTAAAATTTTCTTTAATTTGCATTTAAGCACCTGTAATTTACAAACTTTCTCTTTAGGTGTAATTACCACTCAAAATCCTTACTGATCATTATCCTTAGTGATCATTCGACATCTGAACATTTTGAAACACCATTCAGTCTCCGTGGGACTTAACGACCCGGGAATCCACTATATTCCAAGGGAAATTGCATTGGTTTTAGACTGTTTTAATTTTATTACGGTTGACCATTCACAAGTGGTTGACTTGTGTGATAAACTTGACAGTTTGCCACCAATCACCTACTTTCAACAACTCCCAACTCTTCCAAACGAGAGCGCGGAATTCAAACAATTGAAGGGTATGATCCAATGCCTAGCTAACTACGTCGTGAAGTCGGGAAAGATGAAGAGAAAAGATTGACAAAAGAGACATTAGGACTATGGTTGTTTTTAGACATTTTGTTTATCTATTTACAATGATTGCTTAGATTTGTGAAGCACTTTGTTTGGTTGTTTGGATATTATCTTTACTAATCTTATCTATGATATGGTTTATGAGATATCATGCTTGTTTTGTTGTTCTTTGAAGTAGAGATTAACAGAAATTAGTGTACATAGCTTAGTGCAAAATCTGCATCCCTTTCTGTGATGTTTTTGATCTGCAGTTGCCGGATCCCTAAAAATGCACTAGACGGATCCCTCCTTTTAGGGAACCGTGGGATCCGTATTGACCAGTGTTGCAAAACAAGGCCTACAAGGCCGATTAATCACCGACTAGGTGCTACTGGGCCACCAACCTTTCCGATTTGTGTAACTGGGTCAAAACAACGGTCAATGGCGGTCAACGACTGTTAACGGTGGTCAAACTTGCTAGAAACATGCAAATCTTGTCGGAAATACCCAAAACTTGTCTTGAACAAGTTTAAATCAAATATATTTGATGTTTATATCTGTTACAAGATTATTTTCAAGGAAAGTCTTGTCTAGAATACCCAAATCTCGCTGAAAATACCCAAAAATTGTTGAAAATGCCAATCCGATTAATCACCGATTAATCCCGCCTTGACCGATTACAAGCTACAGGGGGATCGACCGCCCGACTACCGATTCACGATTTTTGCAACCTTGGTATTGACAAATATGCAATATAGAATCCTACACACCAAAATAGCTTACTAGATCACCTCACACTAGCTAAGCATAAAGCCTTAGGACCACTTAAGTCTTCTTCAAGCTTAGAAAGCATCACACTCACTTGTAGCTCATTTAGGATCACACTCAAAGTGTCTTTTAATTTGTCATATCACCAAAACTCATCATCCTTCCACTCTTATACTCATACATCATCAATCACATACCAACACATATAGTTTTATAAATCTCTCAATTTTAGCAAATTGATTTTAGTCATCTCCACCTCAAAATGAGTCAAAAACTAGTTTTTCAATTCTTATAATTTTTAAGAATTTTTTAAATTTTATCCCAAGTTTCCATCTGATCTCTAGGATCATTTAACATGACTTGACACCATTAAAATTCCTAGTGTCATCCTTGAACACCCATTGGTGATCATAAAGTCCCAATTTCCTTCCATAAAAGGCAATCATTAGCTATCTCCACTCATTACCCTTGATCTTTTAAGTCACACCTCATTTAAAACACTTAAGAAGACTAAGACACTCAAGATGTATAGGTATTAGATTGTACCAACATCATTTTCCTCTTTTCTTGACTGCTGATAGCCGGATCCCTAGGATTAGCCTAGACGGATCCCTCATAGGAAGGAACCGTGGGAACCGGCTGAAGAATTCAGTAAATCTTGCCTAAAGCAATCATTTCAAGCCCTTTTGGCTAACTTGAACACTCCATCCTGCCTTAAAAAAAAAAAAAAAAAAAAAACTCATAGATTAGTGCACAATTGTAGTTGATCCTGTGCATGCAAATCATC
Organism: Chrysanthemum makinoi; assembly: GCA_910596185.1. Classification (NCBI taxonomy): domain Eukaryota; kingdom Viridiplantae; phylum Streptophyta; class Magnoliopsida; order Asterales; family Asteraceae; genus Chrysanthemum; species Chrysanthemum makinoi. Next base: position 278,414,594 of record OU343220.1, on the reverse strand, counting down.
ACATTTCTAAGGATTTTAGTGGCTTAAGTCTTTAATGCACTTCCCAAATCCTTCCCTTTATAAGTCATCTTGTTAGAATCTCTTAGTCATCAACCGCAACATAATTCTCAGCATAACCTTCTCGGTTTAGGGGGCGTGTTGTACCGAAATTTCCTCAAAAGAATCATCTCGTTAAGTCCACGAATGCTAGGATTTCTCCTCCCTCCACCATTCAACCAATCAACCAATCCCCAAAAGTTGTTCCTACAAAAATATCATCACGGTCATGGGTTTGGCCCATCACCCACAATTTTGAGAGGACTTACTTTACAGAGCCATCCTAATCCTCCACCATTTCTGACACTTTCTTCAATAGAGAAGAATGTGCAACAAACCCAAGGTGTTGAATCAACACTTGCACCGGTATCCTTTTCTCTATTTCCCTCAAATGGTCCATTTTGGATTATGAGGAATCATCAAAGTCAACCACCCGATCACATGGAAGTTGACACATCTCTACCTCCACCATCATCCTTTGTTTAGCCATCATTGAATGTGCCTCCACCAATCCATCCTTCGTTTGAGGATCCTGAACCTCCTTCACTAGGACGCATCAAGCGCTATATCTTTACCACCACCTTTTTCAAGCCATGACAAGGATTGCTATCATTGTCAACACGTTGAAGGCTTGATACATGAACTACGTAAAGAGCAACATTTCATGTTTATCACCTCCTTGAACGTTTCGATGAGGTCAACAAACCTAAACAACAAGTGAGCTTAAGGATTAAAGTGGTGTCCTAGTCTTAAGCTTAACTTAGATCGTTTAGGAATCACATTTCATGTTTAATCATCTTCTTGAACGATTGGACCAAATCAACAAGTCTACCCATCCTTAGACTCAAGCACATTGATGCTTTTTAAGCTTTTGGTCACCTATTAGAATTAGTAGAAAATGTATTACATGGTTAAATCATTCTCTTAGTTTTAGAGATTTGTAGATCATTTCTCGTAGTTTTATTGAATGAATTTACATGTTTTATGCCATATTATCTTGAGTATATGTTTTATGGAAAGTTTCATATCTCACTTTGATGTTAACATCATTTGTTACATCACCATTGCTGTTTTAAGCTTTCAAACAGACAGATCCCTCCATTTTGCCTAGACGGATCCCTCCAGGGAGGGAACCGTGGGATCCGTACAACAGAATACTTGTTTTCTACTAACTTGAGTCTTATCTACAGGAAACCACTTGCAAACATAGTTGCAATGCATTAGCTTAGTAGTTTTTCTTACTTGACGCCCTCACAAAGGGATGGACTCGTCAAGGGGGAGTTAAACGAGAACTCTTCCTGTCACTTGCTCTCTATATTTTCTTTTCGTATTACACGTTTTTCTCAAAACAATGTTGTTAATACAAATAAACCGTAAAAACGTTTATTTATATTTTACGATCTTCTAATGTTTTGTCGATAACAAACGTAAAATCATTTTAACGAAACAAATAGAGTACGTAAATAGTTTGTGTTAATAGTTTCCTAACACACTTACGTTTTCACATAAAACACTAAAACAAGCCTAAGTGATTTTATGATTTAGATACATATGTACAACAACTAGTGTTTATATATTGGGTTAACATATACTTAAACTAAGTATACCAAAATGGGTAAAAACATGTAAATACTAAAATGGGTAAAAACATGTAAATACTAAAATGGGTAATAAACTAGCAAATGGTATTGACCCATAACCCATGGTTTTATATATATCACTTAACCAAGTTCATTATATCTAGAAAGAAAACCATGGATCAACCCATAACCCATGACCCATGACCCATAACCAAAAATACCCATGGGCAAAGAGGAGCGTTCCACGGATCCATGGCTTTGTGCTAGCCGGATCCCAAGTGGAAGGGATCCGTGGGATCCGGGAACGAGAAGTTTTCTCTATAAATAGAGAGCCATTTCTTCCTTTCTATGCATCACTTTTTCACACATACTTCCCCAAAGTATTCTAACCCTCTAACCTCATATCTAAGTGATCTATGTAGTTTGTCTTTTTGTTTTTGTGTGATCTTCTAGGTTCCTCTTAAGGAGAGATCACCACTTCTTGAAGACGTCAAGCTCAAGTCCATGAGTTGCCATGCCGTCATCATCAAGACAACTAAGGTTCTCTTGTTGATAGTTCTTCCTTTCTCCATAGATGTTGGGTTGAAGGCATTAGTGAAGAATGCCGAAAGTGTCAAGATGAAAGCATTAGTGAAAGATGTTCATCATCCGTGTCAAAGCATTAGTGAAGAATGCTAAAGGTGTCAAGACGAAGGCATTAGTGAAGGGTGCCAAGCGTTGTGTCAAAGGCATTAGTGAAGGATGCCGAAGAATCAAATCAAGTCGCATTTGGGAAGAATGCCTAGGTCATATAATCGATGAGGTGCATCGTTATACATATAAGTATTTGTTTTTTGTTTCCAAGGATGGTGATATCCTTGATGAAGGTGTAACAAGGAATTGATCTCCTTGATATTAGGTGTTGTGTCGTGAAGGGTAGTAGTTCCTCCATAGTAATGGAACTAGGTGCTTAGCCTAGTACCTAATAAAGGGTAGGCGACGTTGTGATAGGATTAGTTCTCCTAAGGTGTGAAAGAACTCGGTGGTTAGCCTAGCACAGTATAAAGGGTAGGCGATGTTGTGTTAGGTGTGGTTAAGCCTTGAAAGAATTGATATTTTGATGGCTAAAGCTTTTAATGCCGCAGTGAAGGACAGGTTGAGAGTTGGTGTAGTGCTACGAACTCTCGAGTAGGTGACTCGGGAGTGGAGTAGGGCAAGGAAGGTGTCCTTGTAGCCAAACCACTATAAATAACTTGTGTCGTGGTGATGTGCTTCTTACTCTTTATATTTCATTACACATTTATATATCTATCTATCAACGTCCAACATAAACAATCAAATAGATTGACATAAGTCGATCTAAATATTTAAAAGGAAGTTTTAAATTGGTAAAACTATTCAACCCCCCCTTCTAGTTTTCCACAATTGGCATCAGAGCTTCGTTACCAATTTTCTTAGAGTATGTGGTACTTTAAAAACTTGATACGATCCATGTATGTTTGAAAACTACAAAGAAGGATTACTTTTGTCATATTTTAAAAATCATTATATTGTTTATTGTTGGACAATGATAGAATGCTCTAACATTTTTTTTCTTAAGCATTATCCATACTTGGATTTGGAGTTACCAAGAAGAGCATAAAGATCTTATCTAAATATTTCCTTTGCAAAAAAGAATGTTTAGTATTCTTACAACATAAATCTGGAATATCCAAGAAGATCACAAAACATCTAAATACGTCTTTTCTTAAAAAGAATATTTAGCCAAGGTATGATTACTAATCACTTGCTTTTAATTTTATTATTGAAATCTTAGTTGCATGATTTATTAGTAATTGCTTTAGTAGTTATCTATATTAAAGTCATCATCAAGAATAGTATTCTTCGACTTATTTGTAAAGACTACACTACGAATTCGTAATAATGACATTTTGGTTATTTGATAACCATTATCATTATTCATCAGAAAGGATTTATTGACACTCCATCTACGTCAATAAATCTATGAAACTTCTTACATTATGATAAAATGGGATTTTATTATAATATTTGAAAAATAGTTCACAAAGAATTATGACCGATTCTTTTAAAGGAAACTACGTCAAATAAGATTAGCTTAACATCGTCAAAACATCAACCACAAGTTTTAGAACCTAAAACATCAAAACCCTAGGCGCTTTAGAACTTCCAAACCAAAGGTATCAAAGAATGCTTGAGTGATTTTTCTGTCATGCCGGATCCCTGGACTTACACTAGCCTGATCCCAAATGAGAGGGATCCGCGGGATCCGCGCAGAAGACGACTTAAATAAAAGAATGATCACTTGGATGTTCCACAAACTACTTTCCCTTGAAGACTCACGAACAAAAACCTAACTCGCTTTCACAGGAGCAACTTGATCATCTCTCTCAAGCATAACAATCACTTGTGTAAGTATAATCTTCACTACATTGTTGATTACTAGGATTACAAGTTCTTCATTTTAGAGGTTGGGTTCAAATGGGTTTGTCATAATTTGTTACCACATTGTATTCTAAGATAACCCAAATCAAAGAATTAACATTGTTAATACAAATTAACTTTCTTGAATTCAATAAAATGAATTGAGCAAAATTGTGATCAAACCCTCTAGGTTACTATTCACAATTAACACCACATTGTGGTTGCATTGTTTAGGAACAATCATGCCAAGCAACAAGTAACAAGATTACCAAGACACCGCCTACTACATACCCATGTATCATAGGAAAAATGGTCTAAGTCCGGACGATAGAAAGGCCTTTAAGTTGCTTGAAAGGAGACTATTTCATGAAAGGAGAGTTGTTGATCCATCATTTCTTGCAAATACCGACGTAAGGGAAGTTTTTGCAACTATTGGGTTTGATTGTTTATTGGATATAAACGAGCAAATTTGCTCGGTCTTTGTGCTTGAATTCTACAAGACAATGGGTATAATTAGAAATGATGATGGGTCCATCTCAATTGAATTCACCATCAATGAGCGAGAGTTTAGTCTTTCACTTATAGAGTTTGGAAGAATTATAGGGGTTCCATATCAAGGCGTTTGCATGTACTCGAATGAATGGTCTTTGGAACAACTACACACAATGGTTGATCATCATGATATTTACAACACTTTGATCCCGGAAGCAACCACGGTGAAGGACACCGTGTTCATGCCAAGAGCCTCACCATCAAGAGTCACAAGGAAGTCAAAAGTGATCCATAGGGATCCTTTTCAAATGGAGCTTTTGGAAATGTATGCATTGTATAGGAAGTGGGAAGATGTGATAAGAGAAAATGTGGTGTGCTTAGTAGGAAACAAAGACCACCCCAACGCATGTCTAAGCTTCATGATCTATTGCCTAGTGACCAATACTCAATTTAACCTTGCCTACTACATGGTCAAGAGAATGGCAAGTGTAAGAAGTATGGACAAATGGTGCTCCGTATGCTATGCTCTAACCGTCTTGCCAAATTTATTTTTGCATTAGACCCTTCTCCACAATCCCTTGATCATAGCTTTTGCAATAAAGTTATGGTACCATTAACCGAAGGTAGAACAACAAGGTTTATGGTGGAAGGCAAGAGGCCACACCAACCCACGGATTCCTCGGACGAAGAGGGAGGGCAAGGTAGAAGGGAGTAGTATGCAACCACTCGAAAATATCAATCTTGTTATAGACTACATTAACCAATTGCCAAACATCCCTAATGAATCACCCGAATGGCAACTAACCAAGGGAATCTTGAATGCTGCCAATTTCTTGAAGAAGAAGAAGTCAAGATAGTTTGATATAGAGTGGAGGGCCAGGTAAAAAGTGAAGTAGGAGGAGAAAAGGTAAGGTTTGAAGAATCAAACTTGTGATGAACAATTTCAAACAATGGTTTGTAAACATTTTAAATTATGCTTGTAGTTTGTAGGTATTGCCATATCATGGCCATAGTTTTAAAAAGCGCGCCTTGGCGCGCCTCGCTCAAGGCTCAAGCTCTAGGGATTTTTTCGGATCGAGGCTCTCGACATGCATGAATCCTAAAGCGGCCATGCTTTGCATGCTTACTGGGCTTTTTGCGCCTCGGAGATGTAACAGTTTTTGGGGCTGTTTTCTAAATATTAAGATAAGATACATGGGCTTTATAATTTATATACATGAGCCTTTTAAGTTATATCTAATAACCCTAATTTGGAAGAACAAACACACAATCAAGTGGTAACTATAGATTCTGATCATTTTACAAATATGTAATCTCTCTCACGTCATAAGTTTATATCTTGAACTGATTTTTATTGATTGTTTATATTATTGAATTGTAAATGATGTCATAAGTTTATTTTATCTTCATGCATCACATCATAGGGTGAGTATTTGTATGATTTGCATTATGCCCTGAATATTAATATGTTGCTTGCTTGATATTTGGGTTAAATTGTGAACTTTGTTAGATGTAAGTCTGCAAGTGTAGGACACAAGCATATTTAGTCTGATATGGATTTTAATCTATATGTAGTTCATCTAGCCAAAGAGTTGATCCATTTGAGAAGTGACAACTGATCCATTTTAATCATTATAATGGCTATATGTGTCATGTATTAAGTATTTACTGTTATTTTGTGTTATTTAAGCTACATAAATGGTCACATATATTATAAAAAAACTTAATGTATTTAGTTCGCCTCGTATTCATGAATCCCGTGCCTTGGTATGCGCCTCGCCTCGAGGCTCTTTGGTCCCCTTCGCTCCTTAGTGCGCCTTGAGCCTTTCAAATCATTGATCATGGCACTAAACAATCCTAACGTAGGTACTTGGGAAATGAGATTTTACGACCCTTTGAATGGTTGTCGTCACTCATTCTAGGAATTTTAGCTCTTCCTACCTTGGTATACATTATATTAGTTGTGCTAGTGTATTTAGTCCCCGTAGAAACAACTAGGAAAAGCATTTGATATAAAGTGAAAAGATGCACATTTCAAAGCTCTCTCTGACTGCAGAGGCGGATCCTGAACTGGCCGGATCCCTCCCATAAGGGAACCACGGGATCCGTAGCATCTGATATGAAATACAGATTTGGCTACATAAAAAACAGTCCATTAGATCATCTCTAACAAGTCAAACATAAGATACTAGAGCCAACTAAGTCTTTATCAAATAGTTGAAAATCTCACTCTCATCTATGGTTTATCTAGGATACATTTTTGAAATATTTTTGATTTATCTACTAGTCAAAACTCACCATAATTCCACTTCAACACTCACACATTATCTATCACGCTTGATAGCACTTAGCTAGGTATATCTTTCAATTTTAGCAAATTGATCTCAATCATCTTTTAATCAAAATTAGGGTCAAAAATTAGTTTTTCATTTCTTCTTACTTTTAAGGATTTTAGTAAATTCCTATTAGGACATCATCTGACTTCTAGGACTTGTTATCACCATTTCTCCACATCAAATTAAATGGAATCATTATCAAACATATAGTTAGACTACCCAAGGTCAAATTTTCTTGGCCAAAACCATCATTAAGCACTATTACTTGTTATGGTTAAGGATTTGAGATATCCAACAGCTAAAGACTTCAAAATTAAGTCAAACCCTCGAAATCCATTAATAACAAACCTTACAAAAGCATAATGATTTCACCTAGACCTTGTCTGATAGCCGAATCCCTGGTCTTTAACCAGGCGGATCCCTACTGAGAGGGATCCATGGGATCCGTAGATGCAGAGAGCATAAACCAGCTCCTATATTCAAATTCATATCACCTTTGGTTCTCTAACCACTCTTAGCATACATTAATTGTCCTCCTAGAGCTGATCAAAACCCCAAGAGCATGCTTAGTCTTCTAAGTGGTCAAGAATTTAATTCCCAAATTCAAATTATTCTTTATAAACCAAACAATCTTAGGTTTATGGCACCATCCTCAATTACCTTTCAAAAATCAGAAATTAGAAGCTCACATTAGCATCTTCATCACCATGACTAAGGCTCTTAGCAACAACTCCTCAAACATAGGATAATCCAAAAGAAAGGGTCAAATGATCCATGAAATTTCATCCACCGAAACATCTCCCGTTAGAGATAATGACTCTAGAATCTCACCGCATCAAACCCATCCAACAAAAGCTAAGAGAACCGCAAGGATTAGCATCAAACCCTTCCAACTAGAAAAAGGATCATCTAGTTCTAAACCAAACATGGCTAGTTCTAGCAAACCATCAAAACCTTCATTCATTGAGCATGGACTACACTCCTTGAATGAGCCTCTTCCTCATCCAAACATATATTCATTGTACCATTCACCAACCTTTTCATTGAATTGGGAACCACCTACAACACCAACTAGCCCATCATGGGAGACAAGGAACAATCTTGATCATATGGAAGAAGTTCCATTACCACCCTCATTTTTAGAACCTCTTCCTACTTCTCAAAATGAAGACCCTCAAACACACATTGAGCCCCTCAAAACATCCATTTCCTCCTCCAAACCAAGACAATATTTGCCCAAATTGTCTAAAACTCAAGGACTTGTTCAAGAAGTACGAAATGAGATACATTTCATGTTTAATCATCTTCTTGAAAAGTTGGATCAATTCAACAAGTCCACTCATCCCTAGACTTAAGCACATTGTCACATTCTAAGTCCAGTATTGATATTAGCATTAGTAGTACTTGTATGGCTAAAGTTCATTCTCTTAGTTTTTAGAGATTTGGTTGTGTATCTCTTGTTTTATTGAATGAATACTTATATGCTATGATTATTGTGTGTTGTGCTTGCTATATTGTACATATATATATTTTTTTTGTGCTTGACATTTCTCACGAAGAAATCACATCGAGCAGTCAATCCCTCCAAACACCTAGACGGATCCCTTCTTGAAGGGAACCGTGGGATTCGTGGATCAGAAGCAGAATTTACTACTAACATGAGTCTTATTCGGGAAATTATGCACTATACTCTTGTTTTCTAATCTTTGTTTTGTAGATTTTCAAAATACACATGAAGATATTGACACCATAAAGCTGGGGAGTCTGGTGTCAAACAACATTGCAAAATCATTTGCAACTTAATCCAGTTTTGGATTACACTTCATGACACCCCATTGCAACATTGCAATATTCAAGGGGAGCACGCTTTCGTCACTTAGACGAACCATTTGCAAACTTAATTGCAAACACAATTAGGATATTTTACGTTATGTCCTTAACGCCCTTTTCAAAGGGGATGGACCAAAGGAGTCAAGACGAGTACCATTCCCGCCACTGCTCTATTTACATTTTTACATAACTTTTCTTATAAAAATTGTGTTAGTTTCTTTTAACAGTTTTTGTTTCGACAAAAAGGGGGAGAAGAAAGTAAAAACTACAAATTCAAACTTTTACGAATTTTAGATTTTCCTTAAAATAATTTTATGTTTTGTCATCAACAAAAAGGGAGAGATTGTTAATACAAATAAACAGTAATAACGTTTATTTATATTTTACGATCTTCTAATGTTTTGTCGATAACAAACGTAAAATCATTTTAACGAAACAAATAGAGTACGTAAATAGTTTGTGTTAATAGTTTCCTAACACACTTACGTTTTCACATAAAACACTAAAACAAGCCTAAGTGATTTTATGATTTAGATACATATGTACAACAACTAGTGTTTACATATTGGATTAACATATACTTAAACTAAGTATACCAAAATGGGTAAAAACATGTAAATACAAAAATGGGTAAAAACATGTAAATACTAAAATGGGTAATAAACTAGCAAATGGTATTGACCCATAACCCATGGTTTTATATATACCACTTAACCAAGTTTATTGTATCTAGAAAGAAAACCATGGATCAACCCATAATCCATGACCCATGACCCATAACCAAAAATACCCATGGGCAAAGAGGAGCGTCTCACGGATCCCTGGCTTTGTGCTAGCCGGATCCCAAGTGGAAGGGATCCGTGGGATCCGGGAACAATAGAGAATTTTCTCTATAAATAGAGAGCCATTTCTTCCTTTCTATGCATCACTTCACACACATACTTCCCCAAAGTATTCTAACCCTCTAACCTCAGATCTAAGTGATCTATGTAGTTTGTCTTTTGTTTTTGTGTGATCTTCTAGGTTCCTCTTAAAGGAGAGATCACCACTTCTTGAAGACGTGCAAGCTCAAGTCCATGAGTTGCCATGCTTCGTCATCATCAAGACAACTAAGGTTCTCTTGTTGATAGTTCTTCCTCTCTCCATAGATGTTGGGTTGAAGGCATTAGTGAAGAATGCCGAAAGTGTCAAGATGAAAGCATTAGTGAAAGATGTTCATCATCCGTGTCAATGCATTAGTGAAGAATGCTAAAGGTGTCAAGACGAAGGCATTAGGGGCAAGTTGTTGTGTCAAAGGCATTAGTGAATGATGCCTAAAGAATCAAATCAAGTCGCATTTGGGAAGAATGCCTAGGTCGTATAATCGATGAGGTGCATCGTTATACATATAAGTATTTGTTTGTTTGTTTCCAAGGATGGTGATATCCTTGATGAAGGTGTAACAAGGAATTGATCTCCTTGATATTAGGTGTTGTGTTGTGAAGGGTAGTAGTTCCTCCATTGTAATGGAACTAGGTGCTTAGCCTAGTACCTAATAAAGGGTAACGACGTTGTGATAGGATTAGTTCTCCTAAGTGTGAAAGAACTCGTGGTTAGCCTAGCACCGTAAAAGGGTATGACGGTTGTGTTAGGTGTGGTTCGCCTGGTGTGAAAGAACTCGGTATTTAGCTTTGTACCGGAAAAAGGTTAAGCGCGTTGTGAAGGCTTCTCCGCCACAAGGAGTTGGTGTAGTGCTTACGAACTCGAGAGGTAGGTGACTCGGGGAGTGGAGTAGGGCGAGGAAGGTGTCCTTGTAGCCGAACCACTATAAATAACTTGTGTCGTGGTGATGTGCTTCTTACTCTTTATATTTCATTACACGTTTATATATCTATCTATCAACGTCCAACATAAACAATCAAATAGATTGACATAAGTCGATCTAAATATTTAAAAGGAAGTTTTAAATTGGTAAAACTATTCAACCCCCCCTTCTAGTTTTCCACAAATGTGTTAGTTTCTTTTCGACGCTCTTTTTGTTTCGACAAAAACGGGGAGAAGAGAGTAAAAACTCCAATTCAAACCTTTACGAATTTTAGTTTTTCCTTAAAATAATTTTATGTTTTATCATCAACAAAAAGGGGAAAATTGTTAATACAAATAAGCCGTAAAAACGTTTATTTATATTTTACGATCTTCTAATGTTTTGTCGATAACAAACATAAAATCATTTTTAACGAAACAAATAAAATACGTAAATGGTTTGAACCAATAGTTTACTAACACACATACGTTTTCACATAAAACACTAAACAAGTACAAGTTGTTTTATGATTTAGTAATACATATGTACAACAACTAGTGTTTACATATTGGGCAAATATATACATAAGTAGTATGTATCATAATAGGTAATACAATGGGTATAAGTTTAATTATTTGACCCATTGACCAAATACATTGAATGTAATTCGTTAAAACCCAAAGTCCATGACCCATACCCATGGAGCATAACCCATAAACCATTGCATGACATCATGCATAAGTCATATATGGATATTATCTATAACCCATGGTTTTAACCCATGACCCATGGACTAGATGTATTGCATCTTGTAGATACATTGTATCTACTTGGATACCCCTGGTCCAAAGTCTAGGACCCTAGACCCATAACCCATGACCCATGACCCAAAACTCATGGGCAAAGAAGAACGTCCCACAGATCCCCAGGTTTACACTGGACGGATCCGTCAAGTGAGGGATCCGTAGGATCTGTGGAACAGTAGCTAAAATTCTTCTATAAATTATGAGACATTTCTTCATTTTGGGTTTCCATTCCCACACATACTTTCCCCAAGCATTGTAACCTTCTAACCTCAGATCGTAAGGATCTCTCTATGTAGTTTGTATTTTGTTTTTGTGTGATTCTCTAGGTTCCTCTTAAAGGCGAGATCACCATCTCTTGAAGTTGAGCAAGCTCAAGTCCATGAGTTGCCATACTTCGTCATCATCAAGACTACTGAGGTTCTCTTATTGATAGTTCTTTCTTTCTCCATAGAAGTGTTGTGTCAAAGGCATTAGTGAAGGATGCCGAAAGTGTCAAGACGAAAGCATTAGTGAAAGGTGCTTAACGTCCGTGTCAAAGGCATTAGTGAAGAATGCCAAAGGAGTTAAAACGAAGGCATTAGTGGAAGGTGCGAAACATCCGTGTCAAGGGCATTAGTGAAGGATGCCTAAAAGTCAAGTCAAGTGGCATTAGTGAAAGATGCCAAGGGTGTATAATCGATGAGGTGCATCGACAAACAGAGATAGTTATATCCGGATATTGATATTCTGGATGGTGTTGTAAGGAGTGGGTCTCCTTTGGGATAGGTTGTTGTGTAGGTTGGGTAGTAGTTCCTCCATTGTAATGGAACTCAGATTCTAGCCTAGTACCGGATAAAGGGTAGCGACGTTGTGATAGGTATGGTTCTACCTTGTGGAAGAACCCGGTGGTTAGCCTAGTACCGAAAAAGAGAGGTGACTGTGATGGCTTCTGCCATAAGGAGTTGGTGTGTAGTGTTTACGAACTCGAGTAGGTGACTCAGTGAGAGTAGGGCAAGGAAGGTGTCCTTGTAGCGAACCACTATAAATACTTGTGTTGTGTCGTGGTTTTGTGTCTCTACCTTTCTCCATACATTACTTCCATATCTATCTATCAACATCCAACATACACATCTAAATAGATTGACATAAGTCGATCCAAATATTTTAAAACATCGCTTTAATTGGTAAAACTATTCAAGCCCCCTTCTAGTTTTCCACAAAGTATATTGTTTCTTGTTTGATAACTGTTTCAGAACAGTTTCTGGTGATTGTATTCTTTGATTATAAAGTGATAAAACTGTTTTAATATCAATTGAATCTATTTTTCTTCATGGTATCAGAGCCAGGTTGCACTGAATTTTTTTTTAAAATTAGGGTTTCGATAAAATAGGGGATTTTTTAATTCGTAAGTTGATTTGTCAATTAATCTGTGTTAATTGATAGATCTTGTGGTTGATTTCATTGATCTTTAAGTTTTTTGATAAACACCTAATTTTTGAGAAAATTAGGGTTTGGTGGAATTTGAGGCTTTTGTGATTAAAGTCTTCAAAGATCGATTAAGGTTCTTTAATCGATAGATCTGGTGATTTGGTTAAGATTGAAAGTGGTTCTGGTGATTTGCCCTAATTCTGAAAATTAGGGTTTGTTGGTTTCTTGGATCTTGGTCTGGTTCTGTCAGAGTATATCTGCTATACCTAGACTAAGTGAATCTAGGGTATAGTAGATCTATTCACAATGATTGTTCTTGCGTGCTCTGTAACACCTCTCTCACTCTTCTTTTTTAATTTCTGTTCTTATTTTCTGTTTAGATTGCCGGAGGATAGGATTTGGGATTATTGGAAGTTGTGATTGGTTGTTGGTTGAGTAGTTTTTTTTTCCTTTCTGATTGCTTGTTTTTTTTTATTGTTGTGTGCGCCCTTGACCTACCACTTTAGTGGCAAGGAAAGCCTGGGAACTACTTTCTCTTCTTATCTGTGTGCTTGTTTCTGTTTCTTGATATAATGTATGTTCATAATTCTGTTCATGGTTATACTGATGATGAGTATGAACCGAGAACTGTCACTTTAAGTAAATTGATTTGAGCCATCCTCTACATTTAAATCCAAATGATTCTGCTTCTTTAACTGTTGTCTCAATAAAACTCAAAGGAACTGAAAATTATAATGTTTGGTCTTGTGCAATGCTGTTAGCATTAGAGGGCAAAAATAAAACTGGTTTTATTGATCGAACATGTAGAAGGTCCCAATCTGATGAAGTTTTGGGTAGAGAGGATGGGGACATTAATGCATGTTTGGGATGGATTCTAAATTCCATCTCTGAAGAGTTGTTTCTTGGGCAAATTTTTTCTAAAAGTGCATTTGCTGTGTGTAATGAGTTAAAAGATACCTTTGACAGGTTGTATGGTTCTAACCTTTAATTTGCATCATAAGATAAATTCATTAACCGAATGGTACTACAATCTCTGAATATTTTAACAAATTGAGTACTTTATGGAAACAGTTTGATACTATGGTTCAGTTACCTAGATGTACTTGTCATGTCAATGATTTTTAAAAGCATAATCAACTTATGAAATTAATGCAATTTTTAATGGGACTGGATGATACTTACATGCAAATAAGAAGTAATATTCTTTCTAGAGATCCTTTGCCTGATGTTAAAGGTGCTTATGCTATTATCAGTAGTGAGGAGAATCATAGAAATGTTGTGTCTGGAAGTACTAGTAGAAAACATAATTCTGCTTTTGCTTCTAGATTTGTGAATCGAATAATAATCGACCAATCAACCTGTTAGACCTGTTAATCAGAATGCTCAATCTAATAATCCTTCTGCTACTTTTAATAGAGTGTCTGATAATATGAGGAATATTGGTTCTACTCTTGTTTGTGAAAATTGTGGTTTTAATGGCCATACTCAAGAAAGATGTTTTAAATTGATTGGGTATCCTCCAAATTTTGAAAAAAATGGTAACAACAATAGACCCTAATAGTACCAAAAGGTTTTCTAATAATAATTCTGTTGGGTGTAGTTCATCTTCTGGTTTTACAGATGAACATCTTACTACTCTCATTTCTCTCATCAAAGACAATAATCTTAAAGGAAACAATGTGTAGGCCAATATGGCAGGTACTTATTTTAATAATAGCAGAGTTTTTAATCAGAATTTTCACAAGTTTTTTTTCAACAAATTGTAATTTGAAATCTAAACTTACTTGGTGCTAACCAACATATGACACATTGTGATAAGGAACTAATAAATGTTTTTGATATTTCTCATCTTAAGATAAAGGTTGGTCATCCAAATGGCACAAAAGCTTTTATTACCAAGATTGGAAATCTCAAATTAACTGAATCTTTAATATTGTATGATGTTCTGGTTATACCAGAATATTATGTCACTTTAATATCTGTTCATAAACTTGCTAAAGATAATAAAATTGTGGTTGCCTTTGATGAGAAAAAATGTTATATTTTGAATCGATTTGAATCAAAAGTTCTGGGACTGGTAGTCATCAGTGGTTTATATTATTTCAATATGGAGGTCTCCCATTTAAAAGTAATATCTCTCGGTTCAATCTTTTCTTTCTCAATTTGACTGGACTGCAGACTTGGTCACCCCAAGACTGTTCTAAATGTTTTAAAACCTGATTTGATATTTAATTCTACAGATAAAAACATGGTTTGTTAAATTTGTCAAAGGGCTAAGCAAAATAGAGAACCTTCTCCTTTAAGTGATCATACTTCAACTGTTTTAGGTGAACTTGTTCATTTAGATCTTTGGGGGCCTTATAAGGTTGCTAGTAAAGAAGGTTATAAATATTTCTTGACTATTGTGGATGATTACAATAGATTGTTTGGGTATACTTAATCAAAACCAAAGATGAAGTTGTTCACTATATCACTATTTTCTATAATATGATTGCAATTCAATTTGATAAGAAAATTAAGAGTTTTAGAAGTGATAATGGTACTGAATTTGTTAATCACAATTTTTCTAAGTTTTGTGAGGAAAAAGGTATTACCCATCAGTCTTCTTGTGCATATACTCCACAGAAAATGGTATTATTTCAAAGGAAACATAGGCATCTTTTGAATGTGGCTAGATCCTCTGTTTCTGGGGAATTCCTCTTAAATTTTGGACTGAATGTGTTCTTACTGCTACTTTTCTTATTAACAGATTGTCTTCTTCTGTGCTTAATGGAAAATCTCCTTTTGAAATGATATATGATAAGAAACCTACTCTTTGTGACTTAAGAATGTTTGGTTGTTTATGCTTTGCTATTGTTGTTAATAATAATGACAAATTGAGTAGTAGATCTGAAAAATGTGTGATGATGGGGTATTCTAATTCTAAAAAGGGATATAGGTTATATAGTCTTGATAAGCATCAGTTCATTTTTTCTAGAGACGTCAAATTTTTTGAGTCTATTTTTCCTTTTAAGGAATCATGTCTGATAAGAACAATGATACTTCAAAAATGTTTTTCAAGACTTAAATCATTTGAACTTTTTGATATTGAAACCCTGAACTACCCAATGATGAGAAAAGAGTAGACCCTAATCAATAGTGACATTGAGTCACCAAGTGAAGGTAGCTATTCTCCTTATCTGGTAGAGACCCTCCATGATCAATCATAACAGTGATAGTAGTGTCTTTGCTGATGAGGATGAGATGGTAACTACACTTGAAGAAAACAATAATTCTGAGGGTAATTTGAATCAAGATTCAAATTCTCCAGTTCAGGAAGAAGTACCTTTGATAAGGTCTTCCAGACCTTCTATTTTTCCAAGAAACTATAATGACTTTGTTGTTGAGTCTAAAGTTAAGTATGGGATTGAAAACTTTGTGAATTATTCTAAACTTAACTCTAGAAATTACTGTTTTACATTTCAGTTGAATAAAAGTCATGAACCAAAAAATTATTTTGAAGCTTCTAAATCTATCTATTGGACTGATGCTATGAATAATGAAAGTGAGGCTTTATATAGAAATAATACATTTGAGATCACTGTTTTACCTCCTGGTAGAAAAGCTATAGGAAGTAAATGGGTGCTTAAAATAAAATATAAGTCTGATGGAGAAATAGATAGGTACAAAGCTAGAGTAGTTGCTAAAGGATATAATCAAAAAGAAGGAGTGGATTATGAGGAGACTTTCTCTCCTGTTGTTAAGATGGTCACTATTAGATGCTTGCTTAATATTGTTGTTCAAAATAATTGGCCTATTTTTTAACTTGATGTTAACAATGCATTTCTTTATGGTGATCTTGATGAGACTGTATACATGAAATTACCAGAAGGATTCTTTCCTGAAGGTGATAATAGAGTATTTGACTTAAAAAGTCTTTATATGGTTTAAAACAAGCTCCTAGAGAATGGAATGCTAAACTTACATCTGCTCTTATTGAAAATGGCTTTACTCAAAGTAAAAGTGATTATTCATTATACACTAAGTCTAAAGATGATGTGTTTATTGCATTGCTTGTTTATGTGGATGACATTATTATTACTGGGAATAATTTTGATGAAATTAACAACTTCAAGATTTTTCTTAAAACCAAGTTCATGATTAAAGACTTAGGGAAATTACAATATTTTCTTGTTATTGAAGTTGCTGATACTGATAAAGGGATTTGTTTAAATCAAAGAAAGTATTGTTTAGATCTGTTAAGTGAGTATGGTATGCTTGGTTGCAAACCTGTTAAAACACCTTTTCAGTCCAAGCTTGTTATTTCTAATGAAGCTACTGATATTGATCCTTTACTTGATAATATTACTGATTATCAGAAGCTTGTGGGAAAGCTTATTTACTTAACTAATACTAGACCTGATATATCTTATGATGTTCATTGTTTAAGCCAGTTTATGCATTCTCCACTTAAGTCTCATCTCAGAATAGCTTTTAAGATACTTAGGTATCTAAAAGGAGTTCCAGGTTTGGGTATTCATATTACTAAGAATTATGGTATGTCTCTTCTTGGTTATTCTGATGATGATTGGACTAAGTGTATTGTTACTAGAAGATCTATTACTGGCTATTGTGTTTTCTTAAATGGGTCTTTAGTATCTTCGAAAAGTAAAAAGCAACCTACTCTCTCAAAAAGCTCTACTGAAGCAGAGTATAGAGCTCTTGCTTCAGTAACGAGTGAAGTTATTTGGATTTTAAATTTTTTAAAAGATCTTAATATTTCTGGTCTTTTACCTGTTCCTCTTCACTGTGATAGTAAGTCTGCTATTAAAATAGCTGCCAACCCAGTTTTTCATGAAAGAACTAAACACCTTGAGATTGATTTGCATTTTGTTAGAGAAAAAATTTTAAATGGTGTTGTTAAGACTGTTAAAGTAGATTCTGCAAATCAAATTGCAGGTATCTTTACTAAGGGATTGGATACATTGCAACATAACTTCTTGGTTAAAAATCTTAACATGTATGACATATATCAGATATCAGATTAAGGGGGGTGTTGAGAATAATAATTTAAGTACTTATTCTGAATCTGATATTGCTTATTATTGTTGCAGAATAAGCAGTTTGAGCTTATTTGTAGTCTAAAGATGGAGAGTTGGATTATTGAAGTTAAGAAGATCTTGAGGGACTTAATGTGAAAGTATTTTAGCCTTGGAGTGTAGAAGATTATAGTTTGGTTGCTACATTGAAGAGTTTGGATAGTTGAAGGACTGAAGTTGTCATATTGATAGTTTAGTCGGTTAAGAGGGTTTATAAGCCAAAGTCAAGAGTTGATCTCTTACTTTTGCTCTCTGATTTTCTCACACAATTCTCTCAACATATCTGCTCTCTTTTGTAAACCCTAATTCGTGTTCTTGATTATCTTGATCAAAACACTTGATACTGCTGTTATTAATACTTGATTAAGATCAAGTATATTGTTTCTTGTTTGATAACTGTTTGAGAACAGTTTCTGGTGATTGTATTCTTTGATTATAAAGTGATAAAACTGTTTTAATATCATTTGAATCTATTTTTCTTAATTTATTGTAGGAAATAATCAAGTAGCAACAAATAATGATTTGACAAATATAACCCTTCATGCTTTTGAAAAATGATTGGTTCATATTACTTCTTATCCTTCCTATTTTAACTTACTTGACAACATCAAAATTTGAATGTTTATCGCCAACATCGCAGTATATCGCCTGTGTGACGAGATTGTCGTGATTGATGTGATAGACGTGATAGTTTACTCAGACATCATAGCAAGTGGATGTGAAAAACTAGCAAATATTACTATATTGCAGTCGTCGCGGAAAGTCGCCAAGGTGTCATAGAAGTTTGTGGCTTATCGATTTGATTTTTAGTTTTTGAAATACAACCTGAAACCATGTAGAAATTGATCTCATTAAAGAGGAAAGTATTTTGGATTGAACGTTATGATTTTTAGAACGTAAAATTTAAAAGAATTAGAGATGTCGAGACTTTAATCGGCTATGGGATGTGAAAAGTAAGAAAAAAGTACAACAAAAAGGCTTTTTCGAAAGTTATTTTACAATGGCATGAATACTGGAAAAGTGCACTTTTAAAACACTTGAATGAAAAAGTGTATAGTGTAGCACATTTCATCAAATTTTCCATATATCAGTTATATCGGATTTCGATCAAAAATATTCATCTCGTCAATGTGGTTTCACAAAGTTCATGAGGTAATTTGTTCCAATTCGCTATTTTTTATTTCATAATTTAGGCTTTACATGTGGTACTAGATGATGCTAAACGATATACCTGCTGATATAATAACCGACAATGCACTGATATATGAGTTGTGGATCTTAAATGTGATGCTTAATGTATAAAGAGACACAGTAATGTTTAATTATAATTTATAACTATAAATATATGCAGATTTAGTTTCACATGTTATGGGAATCACAAACACAGTGCATCAATAGCCACGATGAAAACTTAATTACTCTTTTCCAATAAATATGTTCAGTACTAATGTATAGCCTATTTGTGGTGTTCCAAGTTCCAACAGTCATGTGTACAAGTTGTCGACTTGTCGTAACATAACTTAATTGTAAGTGTTGATAATTGACACTGTTTTCCGAGGGTGTTGTTCAGGAGTTTTTCTTCAAGGGGTCCGGATTTGTTTTAGGTGTTTTGTGTTTTAGGTCGAGGTTTTGATTTGGTGTTTCATGATGTGTTGTAACTTTTAGCTTTTTTACGAATGTGTATATATATAGTTTATACTTTGTCTTTCAAGAAAAAGAATACTTGATCACGAAGGTCTTATTCATTAATCACACATTCACGCATGAGTAATGCACCAAGTTGTGAAAAGCTTTTTACTATTCTAAAAAGCTTTTTGAAAAGATTTTTTGCATTGCATAAAAGGCTTTTTGAAATTTTTTTAACAAAGATTTGGTATACATCAAGTATTTCTTCCAAACTTTAGTTATTCAATCTATTCTACATTAAATGCATCAAGTCTTAAAGAGTTGATGCATTAGAATGCTCTTAGGGGGCGTTTGGTTGGGGTAATTTGAAATTCCGGAATTTGAAATTCTAGAAAATTTAAATTCTTGAGAATTTAAAATTCCGGAATTTAAAATACCGCGATGTTTGGTTCACATGAAATTTATAATTTTTATTTTTTTATTTTTTAATATAAATTTCATAAATATTCTATTTAAAAGTTTATAAAAAAATTATAAAAAGTTTAGAAAAATTTATAAAAAATTTATAAAATTTATAAAAAGTTTATAAATAATTTATGAAAAAGTTTATAAAAATTTATTAAAAGCCTGAGTTTATAAATTTATAAAAAATTATAAAAAGTTTATAAAAAATTAATAAAAGTTTATAAAAAAGTTTATAAAAAAAGTTTATAAAAATTTCTAAGAAATTTATAAAAAATTTAAAAAAAGTTTATGAAAAAAGTTTATAAAAAGAGTTTATAAAAAAGTTTAAAAAATCTATAAGAAATTTATAAAAATTTATAAAAAAGTTTATAAAAATTTATAATAAAGTTTTAAAAATCTATAAAATAGTTTATAAAAAATTTATAAAAAAAGTTTATAAAAAAAATTATAAATATTCTATTTAAAAGTTTATAAAAAAAACAATAAGAAAAAAGTTTATAAATTTTTTTTCAAGCAAATTAAAATTCCTCACTTTTTGGAGGCATTCTGTTTCTTCCCATTTTGGAAATTCGAGAAATTGTAAATTGCTTCAATTTCCCCCTTTTGAGTTACCAAACATAACATTTGAAGGGAATTAAAATGCAAATGCCTCCAATATCCCCCAAATTGCCCCAACCAAACGCCCTCTTAGGTTGTATTTGGTGTGGAGCTTATATGGGCTTAGAGAGGCTTGAGTTTCTAAAATAAACTAGTTTATAAAATAAGTTTTATTTGTCACACAAACTAATTGAAGCTTTTATAAACCTAAGCTTCTATAAGTCCAAGCCAAATTATAATGGATTATCACGCAAAAGTTAAAAATATATCTGAATTTAATTTGATGTATTATTATGCGTTGTATATTAATAAGTTTCATATTCAAGTAATTCGCAAAAAAACTTTATAAAAATATAAACTCTAGCTTTCAACTAATAAATATAAACTCTAGCTTTCAACTTATATAATATAAGCTTCAGCTCCAGCACATTTCCAGCTACATATACTAAACACAATATGGACACTATGATTTAGAAACAAGACTGTATTCATTCAAAACAATTAACCAAACATGACAATATTCATGATATATGGTAAATTAATGTGTTCAAGATATTTAGACTTAAAATATGATCTAAAATGTAAATTAAATAGTAATAATTAAAAGTGAATGCTATTACCAAAAACCACTTGCAGAAAGTTCGTTTGTGCAACTGCTATATGTTTAGTTATTCAAAAAGCATCAATCAAGTCTAGACCAATCGTCTTTAATCCTTTGTTTTAACTACTCGTCATTGCATTCATATGTAATATAACCTCTTTCCTTTTGGCCAACTTTCTCTAATACGTTTAATTGTTTCAAACATTTTTGCTCAAAAGTTTTGTATCTTACAACTCTAAACATAATGTGACAAAGACATGTACGCATATAATCGCGATACATAGTTAATATGATTAGATTTTATAGACGAAAATGTGTTGGCCGGTTACTTCAAAGCAAAATACATGATCTTTAGAGCCGCTGTATGGTTGGTGTAGGAAGCAGGAAACATCTTGATCAATGTTGAGAAAGAAAGCATTTGTGTAACAAAAAGGTGTATTAAACATACAATCAAATGAAAGAACTGTAAGTGGTGTCTTGCAAGTAAAGTGGTCACCCAAAAGTGGATGGCTAGTTGGTTTGAAACTCCACTGTTTGTTTTGAGCTTTTGAGTTGGGTGGTCCGAAAATAAAGTTTGTTTTTTCCTTTTCTATTCTTAATTTTATGAGTGTTCATCTGATTTTTGGCAATTAAGAGCCCTTATCTTTAGTTACATGCGCTTAAACTCGATAAAAGAAATTCTTATGGAAGATTAACTTGTTCGACAGCAAGGATAGGTATCATCCTAGTATAAAATCGATACCCGTAGTGATTTTTTATTGCAAACCAAGTAAAATTATCCCATTGTTGGAAAATTTAGTGAACTTGTGGGATTAGTTCACACCTGGTAATGAGTCAGGAGGTACGGAGTGTACACCCATAAGGTCCCTGAACATCCTGACTCTATAGTGAAGAGATTCAGAAGTTAGTACTGGTAGTGCTAAGTTAGTACTGGTAGGCGAGTTCCTACTGTTAGTGCTAAGTTAGTACTGGTAGGCAAGTTCCTATTGGTAGTGCTAAGTTAGTACTGGTAGACAAGTTTTCTTGGTAGTGCTAAGTTAGTACTGGTAGGCAAATTTATACTGCTAGTACTGGAATCAACTTGTAACAGGCATTTACCTATTCAAGTGGTAGTTACAACTGCATAATGACCATGTTTAATTGGTCATGTAACCATTATCAGCTATAATGGGGATAATTATGAGCCGATTAATGAGCCGATTAATCCTCATAATTCCATTTGATTAGCTAAGAGTAATTTCCTATAAATAGGAAATCTGATTTATGCATGTAAATACACATAAAATATAAACACTTGTAAGTAAAAGGGTTATTGATTTGTGCTCAATTCAATAACATACTTTTGGTCTTATCCTAAGTAGATATTCGTGATACCCAGGCATTAGGGTCGAATAGTTTACTTTGGAAAGTGATAACACATCCGGTAACGTATATTGGTATATTTGGTTTGCTATTGATTATCTCCACCCTGTTCTGGGCACTTTAACACCAACACTTTTGACTCAAACTAGTATCTCAAAGAACGTGTCGAAAGGTCTACAGCAACGTGTCGAAAGGTCTAATTTATTTCGTACTTGTTGTATTATATACATTAAATGGTTGGGTACAAAGATTACAAGATACAATATGTGGGATAACACATTTTGTTTTTTTTTAAAAAGAGCTTGTATAATGTCATAGTAGACATGAAATCATATTAAATAATAGAAAATGAGCATCACTATGTTTTGTAAATACATTTTAAGAGTGTTTTGAAACGACCAGTGTTTTGTATATAATGCTTGTTTTGGCAACGAGCAACTAACGTTGACAAGCAACAAGTGTTTATATTTAATAATCAGTCGTTACTGCTTCTAGCTACCGCTAGTCTGCTATAAGTAAGTACTTCCCTAGCTGGCGAGTACTCTTCTTGGGTCTCTAACCTGTCACCATGCTTTTCTAAACTTGAGTCATCCACAAAGGACACTTAAACATGTAAACTTGGTATATTTTTTCTAAACATAAGTTATCTGCAATGGATATAAATACTATGTTAAGCACATAGCATCCACATAGGATGCTTATGTGGGAGTTATATATATCGTGTACTTTTAGGCACGCTACATGACTAATGATGTGTTTCTTAGGTACCAATGACATGGTTGTTGCTGCTTCTTGTAACTATCCTTAACTTGACTATTTTCGGCTATTCCCAAATCATGCTATATACGTGGCTAATACTCGGTTGTATCTGAGTTATGGCAATAACGTGGATAAGGGTGCTTAACTAAGACACCCATGACATAAGGTGTGAATTACTACTACTTTTATATTCTTGACTATAGCTACAAATATAGACCTGATCTAAAATTGTATATGTTGTAAGGCTGGTTAGATACGCCGTATCCCCTATCTGGGATACGCCGTATCATGTGATACACCATATCCGATTATATAGTAACGTATCCCATGAATTCGCCGTATCCCCCATATAGGATATGCCGTATCCATAGATACACCATATCCTTGCCATATCGTAACAGTATGACATGATACGTCGTATCCCCTAGCTAGGATACGCCGTATCCATATATACTTCGTATCCCCAATCCGGGATATGCGTATCGATGATGATACAGACCTGTACTAAATCATGCACTTATCCAAAACATCATATGTGACTATATTTGAACTATGTTACCAAAACACAACATGTATATGGTCTAAAGCATATACTAAAACATTAACTAACACTTGCGCTAAACATGAAATACTCAAATAACGAGCTGCTAGTGAACCGTTACTCACCTTAGTTTGGCTTAGGCACTCCTCGGGCACTTCTGGACCTTCCGAACCTTCCGAACCTTCCGAGACCACCTAAACACCTAAGTATCATTATAATATCATAAGTATATGCCGTAGTATCTATAATACATTATATATATATATATAGAGAGAGAGAGTTAGGATCAAACAAGAAGATTACTTAAAATAAGAAGGAATAAGAAGAACTATAACCGCAAATCCGAGATGCACCAACCTAAATTAGATGCATCCCTATAATCTTAGATGCATTATAACACACCATAGTGTGTTTTCTAGCTTTTAATCAGATGCATATACGTATATTAGATGCATTTTATGATTTTTCTTGTTTTTTGTTCCTCTCAAGCTGCAGTGCAAAATCATGAAAACCAGTTTGCACCATCTATACATCAAATTAACTTTTGAAACTCAAGATGTTGCATCTATATGAATAGAAATTCATCTAATGCAAGTCGTTGCATCTCAAATTCGTGATTTTGGTCACTTCTCACCACTTCTTATTTTAATTTACTTCTCACTAGATCCCTACTCTATATATATATATATATATATATATATCCTAACATCATCTTTAACATAGTTTTCTACTGATCATGAAGTTTTGATTCTAAACATGACTTAACAATAATACCATCTTAACATGATTTCTAACATCATATTTCGTCATAACATCAAAGCTAAGGTTTATAAACTTTAATCTAACATAACCAAAATTAACATAAACTTAAATTAAGGCATAGAACTGATGCGCGTACGAAGCGCGTTCGGGGTCAAAGGAACTTCCTTTTCGTCGAGCAAGTTTTTCAACACCCTAGGCAGTGAACCTAATCGTTGTAGTGTAGTATTGGGTAAGCCTCGGGGATTGATATCGTTCTATAGGGGAATAGGAATGCTAGTAAGAAGTGTACTACGCTAAGGTTGAGCTTGAGGAAGATTCTTTTTTATCTTTTTATATTTTTTAGAAAGCTAAAGGTAAAATCTCGGGGCTTGGATTTGGGGGGTGGTACTTCTACCGATTACTCTACTATTCTAATTATCTAATTCTACGGGTAGTCTTATGTCTATTGATGTGTGATCGTATGATAATTAAAAATGTGTTTACCTAGATACTATTACTCCCTAGTTATCTTTTATTGTAGGTTGAATTTTCACGTCCTTATTCTTAACGCGTTGTGTTTCCTAAAGTCGTAGGGTGTGCCTATGCCCTAACTCTTTGAAGTCATCCTTGAGTGTAGTAAACGAAATCCACTAAGTCATTCATAAACTATCAAAGATTCATCAAGCATAAAACACAACGATAGCCTAGTGATAACGCTCAGATTGTGCATGTTTTTAGTAGCGTTATGTGTGCTTTTATATATGTTATTTGGTTATATTTGCATAATTATAGTGCTTAAACGCATCAAAAGATGTTTGTCTAGTGTTTATAACCAAGTGCAGGGAAACGGAAGGAAAGTAAAGAAATGTCAGCGAATAGAAGATTCCCGTTTATTGAAGCTTAAATCAAGTATCTCAAGGACCTTTGAAGACCATAGTGATTGAAGAACCAAGTTCTACAAGATAAAGAGAAGAAAATATTAAGTTTTCCGTATCTCGGAGATCTAACCGGATCGTTGCTCATGCAACCGGATCGGCCGGAATATGACCGAACGACATTATGACCACCACTAACCGTTCGGTCGCAACCAACCGAACGGTTGGCCACTTTTGTAGAAGACCAACCGGATCGGTTGGTCGTATAACCGATTCGGTTGGAGAAGCTGCAGTTGCCAAATCTTTATCACTAAGCCTCCCTTTGCATCCAAACGATTCTAGGTCCTTCTCTTGGTGTATTCTAGTCCCTTCCTTACTCCTTGGAGGCCAAGTTCAGCAAGTAATACCCTAGGCTTTGGAACTAGTATAAATAGAGGCCATTTGTGAGCATATGAGACACACCTCAAATACAAATCTCTCTACTCATCAAAACAAAGCTTTAAGCTCTCATTATTCGTCCTTAGAAGCAAGGGGAAGTTTGGAGTTCCAGAAGTTCCACATTTGGAGGTCAAATCACCAAGAAGTCTACCCCAATACTTTGGGAATCATTACTACACCATTTGTAATCTTATTCCAAGCATTGTAAGACTTTTAATCATGTTTTCTAATGTTCAAAGTTCTGAGTTTATGTTCATGTTTGCTATGAGTGGCTAGTTTCTTTATACACTTGCTTAAATGATGTTGATTATCATATGATTAGTTAGATTGTGTTAACATGTTTTAATTCAATTTCAAGTTGATTCTAAGATCCAATTGTGCTAAAGTTTCATAGTGACATTTGTTAATCAAGTTTGGCTAATTGATAGTAAACGTTGGGGTCGAAAGAACTTATTGTTATTCAACTAGTCATAATCATTTTGTCTAGGGATGATTGTTTTTACCCATTATTCTTTATTATACAAAGGAACTAAGGTGTGGTTGTAATAGAAACGCTTTTGATTATCAAATTGGATTGGTTGGAAACGTCTAAAAGGTCGTAAGATTAGCTGTTGAGAATCAATTGTAGCCTTTTGTCTATGATCGGTTACATTTTGTATTGACCATTTCTTAAGCAATTTGATGAACAAGTGGATGTTTTGTGTTTAAGTTTATGTATGTAGACTTATGAAACTTGAATTGATCTTGAATTGATTGGTTAAAACTTAATGCTTGTTTTTATGAACTAAAATCTTGATGAAGGTTTAACTTGTAAGAACAATAGATTAGTCTTCCAACTAATTATCATAACCAACATGTTAAGAGGTTAACACAATCACATTAATATATGATATGAAACTAGTTTAAGCAAGTGTAGTTTTTAATCATCTGAATTTCATTATATCTATTTGCTTTGTTATATGTTTTGGATAGACTCTGTTGATTCAAACTTGTGTTTAGATTCACTTAAATCCTGCGCTAACGATCCCGACTTACCTTCATAATCTTGCTATAACGGACGAGTATACTTGCACGTATGTGTTATTGGTTATTAGTAAGTAATTCACCTTTTATAAATTTAAAACTTGTACACAACCAGCACATCAAGTTTTGGCGCACGCCGGGGACTTGATTGTGTTTCAAAGAAGTTTTTGAATTTCCGTCAGCACGATTCAACCAAAATTTTTCTCTCAAACCTTAACCGATCCGTTGTCTCTCAACCGAATCGGTTACTGATTTTATCCATTACCCAATCTGGTCTAACCGATCGGTGCAACCGCAACCGATCCGTTACCCACTGACCCATAAAACTGCTTTTGTTGTTTGTCCGTGTGTTTAGATATTGCACTGATTCTATAGGACATTGTATGAACACTCGGCAGCGAGAATAGAACCAATTACACCTCTTACCAACCCCAACGTTTGATTCGAAGAAGAAGAAGAACACTTTTCATACCATTAGAAAATCGTGTACCAAGAGTACCAAACCCACCATTTGAAAACCTCGTAGAAGCCACGATTGTTTACAACCCTTTCACCAATTTACCTTTTCCCATGGCGGACGAGCAACCCATGTGGGAACCGCAACCGAAGTAGCACCAACTCCCGAAAGTGCTATTGTTGCTATCAATCTTGGTGACAACTTCACCGTGAAGGGACATCACCTTTCTATGATCAAAGACGGTCAATTCGATGGTCGCGGCGCGGGGCCGATCCGCACAAGCACATTGCCGAATTCATCGAAATTTGCGGCATGTTCCGTTATGGCGACACCGATGTCAATGCCATCAAACTCAAACTTTTCCCATCATCACTCGCCGGAGATGCTAAAGTATGGTACAATGAATTAACTCCGGGAATCATCAATACTTGGGAGGAGATGAGGCAAGCTTTTGTAAGCCGATTCTTTCCACCGCCATGTTTGATCGATTAATGGAGAAATTGCTTTCACCAAAACCCAAACGAATCACTTGTCGAAGCTTGGCTTCGAATGAAAGATTTGCTTTGTAGTTGTCATGGGCATGGACTATCCAAAGGAACCATTATCCAAATCTTTTACCATGGACTAGATGAAATCTCTCAAGGCATCCTTGATGCTGGAGGAATTTTTCTCTATAAGACTCCCAACGATGCACATCAATTGCTCAAAGATCGAGTACTTCTCAAACTTGATTGGTCAAAAGATTCCAAAACCAAACCTCTCCAAAAAACTGTTGCTTTTGTCGAAAACACCGATGCTTCAAAACCCATGGAGAAGATGGAAGTGTTAACCTCAAAAATTGACTCGCAGTACAAAGATATCAAAGATGAAATGAGGGAAATGCGAGACGGATGTAACAATTGTGGGGGAAATCATCCATCGTCCGTGTGCGACAATAAACCTATGGGTGGACCGAAGGAAGGAGAAGCAAGTTACACTCAAGGAGGATACCGTGGAGGAGGATATCGTAGTAATTATTACGGTCGAAATTCTAGAAATTGGCAAGATCGCCGAGCAAGGGATGACAACCATGATTCTCAACCACGAACTGACAATCCACCACCACAAAATCCCGATAAAAAGATGGAAGAAATCAATTCGAGAAAACCATGAGAGAATTCGGTGGTCGCTCAAAAATCTTCAAATGATTTTATCAAAATCAATTTTTCAATCTCAAAGCCAAAGTTGAGCAAGGACAGAAAAATCATCAAGCATCTATCCAAGATATTGAAAACAAGTTTGATTCTCTTCGACCAACATTCCTCTAGGCCATCTGGGTCATTGCCAAGTAATACCCAATCCAACCCAAAACCATCAAATGATAAGACGCATCAGTCCACCACAAACAAGAAATGAGCATATCAATGCTCTTTGTCTTCACGAAGTGGTCTCTGCATACGATACACCAACAAATCCTAATACTCCTGCCACCATTGATAGTGAGGATGAAACCGAGGAACCAAACACAACTCAAACCATCACAAAGAAAAACATTCCATCCGTCAAGGCGTATACACCAAAATTCCTTATCCTCAACCAAGAAAGAAAAGATGGAAGAACGTTATAAGAAGTTCATTGAAATAATCAAAGAGGTTAGACTCAATGTTCCACTCGTTGATGTTATAGTAGGAATGCCCAATTACGGAAAATTTTTGAAAGAACTTCTTAATAACAAAAGCAAGCTTGAGCAAATATCAACTACTTTCCTTAACGAAGAATGCTTTCACTATTGTCCAAAACAAGATCCCACCAGCTTCGAGATCACAGGAGCTTTATTATTCCATGCACTTTCGGGAATAATGTTAAATGCAATGCTTTAGCCGATCTTGGCACAAGTATCAATTTGATGCCTTATTCGCTGTATTCCAAGTTGTGCAACAACAGCCTGAAACCAACAAAGATGAGCATCCGATTAGCAAATCATTGAATATGCTCGTTCAAGTCGATAAATTCATTTTCCCTGTGGACTTTGTAATCTCGGAAATGGAAGAAGACAGTAAAGTTCCACTCATCTTAGGAAGACCTTTCCTAAATACCGCCGATGCAATCATCAAAGTAAAAGGAAAAGAACTCACCTTGGTTGGGGAAGATCGAATCACTTTTCTTATCGATAAAGCAATGCGCTACCCACATTCTAGTGATGACACTTGTTTTACATCGATATCATTGATGAAGAATTGGACGCATTACTTAACGAATCCGACCCATTCATGACTACTTCTGAAAAAATCAATGAAACAGACTTTGATAAAGAGTTTGATGATTTCATGAAAGTAGAATTCGAAAGAGATAACTTCGGAAGAAGAAGAAATGGAGGAAGAGGATGAAAATTTTGAAGAAATAACTTTCAATGACGAGATCTAGAATCAAATCATCTATCGAAGAACCACCCACAGATCTCGAACTCAAACCTCTTCGGATCATCTTGAATATGCTTACTTGGAGGAAAACTCACTTCTTCCAGTATTCATATCTTCATTGCTCGAGGATAGTGAGAAAGAAAGTTTAGTTCTGTCCTCAAAAATCACAAACAAGCTGGCTTGGAAAACATCCGACATACCGAGGAATTAGTCCTAATTTACGCAAACACAAAATCAATTTTGAAGAAGGATTAAACCACGTGGTAGAACGTCAACGTCGACTCAATCCCAACATGAAAGAAGTTGTTAAAGAGGAAATCATAAAACTTCACCGATCTTTGGAATCATTTACCCAATTGAGGATAGTCCTTGGGTAAGTCCTGTGCTGTGTTCCCAAAAGGAGGAATGCGGTTGTGACTAATGAAATGAACTAGTTCCAACTAGAACATCCTTTGGTTGGCGTTTGTATTGACTATCGTAAGTTAAACAAAGCCACCAGAAAAGATCACTTTCCACTCCCGTTCATGGATCAAATGCTTGAAAGACTGGCGGGAAATAAATTCTTTTGTTTCCTCGACGGATTTTCAGGATATTTCCAAATTCCTATCGATCCTAACGATCATGAAAAGACCACTTTCACTTGTCCTTTTGGAACCTACGCATATCGGTATGCCTTTTGTCTTTGCAATGCACTGCGACTTTTCAAATGTGTATGATCACCATATTCCAAGACATGCTAGAAACCTCCATGGAAGTTTTCATGGATGACTTTTGATCTTGGGGACTCATTTGAAGCTTGTCTTTCTAATCTCGATAAAATGCTCGAAAGATCTGAATGCACATCTTGTCCTTAACTGGGAAAAATGTCACTTTATGATAACCGAAGGAATTGTGCTTGGCCACAAAATCTCCAGTCTGAGAATGGAAGTAGACAAAGAAAAGGTCGATGTTATCTCGAAACTTCCACCACCAACTAACGTCAAAGCCGTTAGAAGTTTTTAGGACATCTTTGGTTTTTACGCCGATTTATCAAAGATTTTTCAAAAGTATCTCGTCCGATGACAAAACTTCTTGAGAAAGAATCTATCTTCGACTTCAAGCTTGATTGCATAAAGCTTGAAACATTGAAATCTCAACTTACTAGTGCTCCGATCATGGTTTCACCTAATTAGTCGCTACCCTTGAACTTATATGCGGCATAGCGATTTTTTTTGTTGGAGCCGTCCTAGGCCAACGTTAAGGAAAACACTTTCGACCTATATATTTTGCTAGCAAGATCTGAATAGTGCTCGGCAAAATTATACCGTCACCGAAAAAGAATTACGGTGCGTCGTTTTCGCATTCGACAAATTCGATCATACCTCGTGCTCTAAAATAGTCATTTTTTTTACGATCATTCGTAGCTCAAGTATCTGTTCACCAAGCAAGATGCTAAACCCGCGTCTTATTCGATGGATTTTGCTACCAAGAATTTGAAATCAAAATCAAAGATAAGAAAGGGCAGAGAATCTTCTTCTTTGATCATTATCTCGTCTTGAAAACCCAAATCTTGAGGAGTTAAAGAAGAGGAGATGATTATTTTCCGATGAAACTCTCATGACCATCGATGGGCGGCGATCCTTGGTTTGTTGACTGCGAACTACCTCGCGGGAGGAATTCTGAGAAAAGGACTAACTCATGCTCAAAAAGCAAATTCTTTTGAATTTAAATACTATTTTTGGGAAGAGCCATATCTTTCAAAATGTGTCTGACGGAATGATCCGAAGATGTGTTTACGGTTCCAAACCATAAGATTCTTGACGAATGTCATCATGGCCTGGGGACATTATGGTCCTTCCACCACGGCTAAAAAAGTTTTTGATCTTTGATTCTATTGGCCAACAATATTCAAAGAGCACACACTTGTTCAAAATTGTGGCGCTTGCCAAAAGACCACCAATCTCTCTCGAAGAGATGAAATGCCATTAACAAGCATTCAAGTGTGTGAAATATTCGATATTTGGGGAATAGATTTCATGGGACCTTTCCTTAAATCCCACAAATTTGAATACATTCTCGTTGCTATAGATTATGTGTTGCATCGGTGCAAAACCGTCAAGTTATCTCGCCTGGCTAGACTTTGTGAATGGGCTAAGTAAGAAACTCAAAGCAGTTCGAAACCAAATGCAATTTAAGATCAGAGAATATAGTGTATTCCTGGGTGCGTTAAGTCCCGGGAGGATGAATTGGTGTATAAACACTTGATCGGATGATAGAATGATCACTAAGGATAGTGATCGATGTGTGATTTTGATGGATATTTATGCCAAGAAAAAAGTTAATAAATTACAGTGACTTAAATGCAAATTAAGAAAATTAAAAAGATAAAATATATTAAATAAACGCTATCACTATTTTTAAAATAATGAACGTTTAAAACCTAAAACGTACGTTTAAATAAAATTACGTAAGCGTACAAAATAAAGCGATGAGCTTTAAGAAATAAAATGCCTAAAATATGAAAATGACATTTTACAATCCTAATAATAAAAGAAAATTATTAGAAAAAGAAAATTATTTTTAAAACTATTTTTTTAATTATTATTAATTAAAAACGATTTATTAAGTATTTAAAATGCACTAAAATATAAGAAAATACAAAATTAACCTAGAAAAATGAAATTATAACTTAGAAAAATCTAAAATATGATCAAACTTATTTTAAAACTGAAAATATATTTTTTGACTTTTATGTATTTATTATTAATTTAATACTATTTAAAACTAATTAAAATGCTAGAAAATACTATTTAAACCAAGAAAATTATGGAAAAATACTTTTTATGACTTTTATATTTATCTTAATCTAGGAAAATTGAAAAAATATTTTTTTTAAACTTTTTCGATTTATTAGTATTAAAAGCTATTTAAAAAGATTTAAAAACTATTTAAAATAAAGAAAAATACTAAACGGTCTTGAGGAAAAATATGAAAAAATTCAGGAAAATACTAAAATATTATTCTTAATCTATGAAAATATAAAAACATATGCTTATGTGGAGGAAAATGCAAGCTGATTGGATTGGCTTATAAATAAGCAACGAAATGAGCCAAAGTCCACAAATGGACACCAAATGATCACAGAAGCTAGCTAATGTTATATTAAGTCTAAATTAGCTAATTAATAGTACTCTTAATTATTAAATAAGCTTAAACTAGTTTTGAGCTTGTTGGATTAATAATGAAAAAAAACAGTGATTATGTGGCACCTTTAAGCTATTGCATAAGCTAAATAAATAAGCTAAAGGTAAAAGAGATATAGGGACCTAAAGATAACCTAGCCTACTATACTTGGACCAAAAATCAACTCCTCACAAGCTTGAATGAAGCTTTTAACAAAGGCTACCAATATGCACATGCACACTCGGTGTATCTTTGAGTGTGTGCCTACGAGCATGTCCTGAAAAGGGGTCAAAAGAAGTGATTTTAAGGACTTAATAAGTCGATTGGGTATAAGCTAGTATTTTTATAATTTAGATCAGCAACAAAATTTTATAATCCTAAAAGCTTATGAAATTTTGAATCTCAATATTAAACACATATGATAAAATTCTAAGTTTTATTAGCGCATTTAAGAAATTTTGACTTTTAAGATATAAGGCGGTTTGACTTATATGACTTTTGTGATTGATTTTATAAGCCCGAACATGTTATGATAAGCTATAATAAGATGATTATAAGCTATATTATCAAGTTATCAACTACTTAGATGAGATTTGTATTTAAAAATCCTATGATTATGAACTTAAAACTGATATAGAGTAATTTTGACTTTTTACTAATAAGCAATGGTTTTTATGGTTTGACTAAGTTATATAGAACTAGTATGATATTAGCGACAACAAAAACATCAAGTATTAGGTACGGAATGCCAATAAATCAAACACACACTGCCTTCTTGTTTTGAAGCTTATTGAAGCTTAACATTGATTTAAACCATGAAATCAATTGAATAACTTATATTAACTATATTGAGACAGATTTAAACTAAAATTAACAAGACTTAACCACTTATACTAATAACTACAATCTTTTAAGAAATGGCTTACAAATGTGTCCAGCATAAGCGAGATCGAGGCGAGAACTACTCCTATAGGCTTACCACTAAGCCTCTAAACCAATAAGCAATCCAAAATTAGCTCTGCATAACCAAATATCATGACCAAATCCATTTTGAGCTCTTGATTGACTTTTGTTGACTTTTCTTTGTTTTGAAATTTAAACTAGTAAAATCTGAAGCAGGCTCATGAAAGCTATTGTAAACTTATCGAGCTTGTTGAAAGGATAAAAGAGCTTATGAAACTTATAATAAGTACAATTGACTTAATACGAATTATCAAGAAACATGAAAACTTGAAATCTTATTTAACTTGAATAATTACAATATAAAAGTGACTTATAACTTGAAACAACCTTGATTTTACACTAAGACTTGAAATTTAAGCTAAAACAGGACATTTAAGAACTTTTACACTACTAATGGTCTAAAACATGCGACCACCCTTTCTTCTCCTTCTTTCTTGATTTATATTGATCTTTACGAGTGCGTGGGTCCCACTTGATCTTTCCCATCAATAATATCGACCTTTGGATGGGTCAATATCTCGACCATTAAATGGCATTTTGGTAAAAAAGTCTTTGGGTGGGTTTACGCAATTAATGCGGTTTGGGAGGATATGGAGGTGGGATTAGATATACATTTGGGGGATAAGTTTGAAAGGTGGAAAGTGGTGGTGAGGTGTAAAACAGTGGTTTAGGTATGCGGTGAGGTAGAGAGCGATGGGCCGCGGTATTTTGAATTTAAAAATTGGGCCGGGTTGTATTTGGGCCAGCTGGGTTTGTTTTGGACTTAATATATAAATGGTCCGTTTGGTGTAGCTTAAACACAAGGACCAAAATTGTAATTAGGCCAAACTTGAGGAACTGAACCTGCAACTTTCCCAAAGTTATCACAAGGGTTAAACTTGTAACATGTGAATAGTACAAGGTTTATTCTTGATAAATTTCCATTTTTAAATTCACCAAGGACTATTTATGACATTTTTCAAAGTTCAGGGACTAAAGTTGTCATTTTGTAAATTTTAAACTTTAAAGGGTTTATTTTGACAACTTTTGAATCCCATGGACCTTAAATGACATTTTACAAGTTTTTGAATTACCAAGGACTAGATTTGACAACTTTTGTAAATTGGGGACTAAGCGCCAATTATGCAAACTTGAGTGCGTTTTCATCGATTTTGATATTTTGCATTTAAAACACATAAAACACTGATTTGTGATATTTTCATCATTTTGATGCATTTCAGAGTGTTTTCGGATGTTTGCGATAGATGGTCACAAAATGATGAGTATTTGAGACACTCATCAATCCCCCATAAGATATTGCTAGTCCCCTAATGATTTGAAAAAATTAATGGATTTTATCTCTACAAAGCCATTACTTACGGAGTAGCCATTTGTTTTAGTTCAAGTAAGAACCTTGGTACAATGATAACCAAATGATTTTTGAGCAAATCACCGACTTTCAACAGATTTGATTTGTCTTTACGGCCGTTTATACGGACTAGCCAACTCTTGATAAATTATCAATATTATCTTTGGTGAGCGATTACCAATTATGGATTCCAACTGCCTTTACCACAAGCCAAAACTTGCGGGCTAGCCAACTCTTTACTAATTAAATATGGTGGCGGAACACCATACAATTTTAGGCAAATTGCGAGCCATAAGCAGTTTGAGATATCTTTACCAAGAGCCGTTTGCCCCTGGATTAGCCAATCCTTATGTGGGTTAGACATGGTGGACTGATTACCATTTGTTGTGTTTAGTACATAGTACTTCCACTAAATAAAAATTTTAAAATTTGGCCATTTTTGGGGAAAAAGGGACTACAAGGGTACATTTATGATCAAATTCCGAATTTCCCCCATTAGAAATGAATATTGTCCTCAATATTCAAAGTACCGGCTGTTATGCAAGAGCCGTGTAAAAGATAACATTACTAGCCAAGTGTAGAAACACAACAATTATTCTCTTTTTTAATATTTACAATTTTCATTCATTTTTAGATCTCTATACAACATGTGGGGCATCTCCCCCACACTAAGGTGGTACACATGGGTTAAAACCCATGTTTAACTCTTGTTTTTGATTCGAGAGTCGCTAGCTTGACTCGACCCGAATTAATTTGTTCATGGGGAAGTAAGTGGAAGAGACAATCTCCATCGGACTTTCATTCAAGATGTTTGGACAAACATTTGAAGCGCGTGAAAGTTCCACACGATGAGATATTGAAGAACCGCTCACAAATGATAGATGAAAATGCCGGGGTCAAAATAATGTCTTCATTCGAAGGAGTGAAGAACAGGGAGAAGCCACGGGATATATGAAGAAGAAAAGTCATGATAAAAATCTTGACTAACCATCTCTTCATCGAAGGAGAATTCATGATAGCATGAATTTCATCTTTTAAGCTCAATTGGTCTAGACATATCCCGAGGGTGTCTAGATCAAAGTAGAAGTTATTATACTCGGTAGAGATATGATATGAGTGAGTTCAGGAGAACTCCTCAAGGAGAATGATTCATATTCAGGATTGATTTGGTGAGTTCTTGGGAACTCCTCAAAGTGAATGATTCATAATCGAGGAGAGAATTAAGAGAATGAGAAGTGGTAATACCACTAATCTTCTCTCCCATATGATCAAAATGGAGCGTTTGTAATTCGGATAGAATCATCAGACAAAAGTTCACTATCCTCAAAAGAGGATAGGATATGAAGTCGAAGCTTTCATTAAAGCCTCGATTCTAGAAATGAGAAGATTAACATTCAATAATGTAAGACGAAGAGATTTGTCTTGGATTATTTCTTCATCATTCTCTTCTCCTAAGTGACAGGCTCGAAGGTAATTCCCCACATAACTTATGTCTCCACAAGATAAAGAATAGTCCTCATCAGAATCAGAGAACATCTCAATATGATCATTTTGGGAGACAAGAGGAGGAGGATATCACACATGGTCAAAATTCCCGACTCTCTCGGGATTGGGACAAGGTTCTCAACACTAGACTTTATGAATTCGTCCGATTCGTTTGAGGAGCGGTGTCAAGATGCTCGTCCCCATGCTCGGAAGTGAGTGGGAATATCGAGTGTGATAGCGGTTGTTTGAGAATGAATCTCAGCTGCTGGAATATCCTTGATGAACTTGATGAATCTTTATAAAATTAGCGAATATCAAAGGTAACTTCATCATCATCGTCATCGAGAATGAACGGAATCGAGAGCTAGATTTGGCGCTTTTTCTTTTGCAATTAATTCCTAATAGATTTTCAAAGGCAATTTGGGAATTTATTTTAACCTGCTCTTGACTAGCAATTCTTCCATGGATTTCTCATGTGAATTTTGAATAATGGAGGACATTGTGGGAGTGGAGATTTGTCAAAACCGGAAGGTTGACATTGATTATCATCATGAGGACCCCATAATACACAAGAAAAAGCTGGGAACATTATGAAATCTTTGTTTTACTCAACTCCTCGGTTCTTTCTTCGACTCGAGAAAGCTCTAGATAAGTGTCTTGTTGGGTTTCTTGAGGAGTTTGAGTTATTTGGCCTGTGGAGGTTGATGGTGATATGGATAGTTAAATTGTTACAAGGAAATGGATTCCTTTTTGACAATGGTGAAATGGGACCTCCATAATTCTCACAACAAAATGATTGTTGTGGATTCGTGAATAACATGGATATTGGTCATAACCAAGTTGATCATCATAGGAAAAGTTCATAGACAAAGCGTGTTTCGGATTGACATTCAAATCCTTGGTGAGGACCTCCACAAAATTCCGCAGCGTATTTTGATTATATGAGGATAAGTCGGACTGTGGTGGGTAGTTGGAAAAATTTGAGGGTCGTTAAATGAGTTGGGATTAGGATCATAATCAAATGAATTCCTCGAACCACAAAACAAACAACTCTTGTTATGAATATCATTACCACAACTGTACCCATTACACCGGCGACAGGGTGAACCAAAAAGAGGCTCACCACAACCGACACAAGGAATAAACGATTCTATTTGAGAGTTATGAGAAGGAATACGTTCATTCAAAGAATCAACAAAACCAACATGGTGATCTGAATGACTATTAAGATTCAAAGAACATTTTGAAAAATCCGGAGGTGGGACAAGTGGTGTGCTTTCGAAGCTAGCAATTTCCACTACTTTAAGTTATTGACTCGGTTCGGTTCTTGAAAGCGTGAAGATTAGGCAAATCATTCTTGCTAGTCACAGGTCTAAATTCACGTACTTGCTTTTAACCGTAAATCGTGAAAGTGTAGGATCAATTTTAGCGACTTAGGAACAATCGAGGGGTTAGATCTTTGGATAACCCGTAGGTTGGACGTGTTTAGCACCTCCATTATAAGAGGAAAGTACCGGTCCTTTGTCACCACGGTTTCTCGTTCCATTTCCTACCACGAATTAATGGATCATCGAACAACAACAATTCTTGACATTTGTGATAAAGTAGGAAGTTTTTCAACTTCGTTCCGAGAATTAAATGCATTAGTGAGAGAGATTCCATGAGAATAGAAGAAGTTAGAATCAAATGGATAGAGGGTAAAGGATAAAGAATCAAAAAGGGTAAGAGGGTAAAGAGGAATATTTTTGGATAAATATGTTGTAAAAACAAAAAATGAAAATATTTTTGGTGTTGTTAACACTTTAGGAAAAGTGTTAATGAACTTTTTGATTAACTTTACAAAAAGCGTTTACAAAAGGGTGGTATATGTGCAAGAATGGATCGGAAATGCTTAAAACACTTCTGACCTCCGGGCTAAAATTTGATCGGTGCAAAACAGTCAAGTTATTTCTCTGTATGGTAACCCATTTGTGAATGGCTAGCAAAGAAACTCAAAGCAGTTCGAGAAACCAAATGCAATTTAAGATGAGAGGAATATAGTGTATTCACAGGTTACCGTTAAATCTACGAATGAATTGGTGTATAAACACTGATCGGATGATAGAATGATCACTAAGGATAGTGTGTAATAATGATTTTGATGGATATTTATGCCTAAAAAAAAAGTTAAATAAATTACGGCCACTTAAATGCAAATTAAGAAAAATTAAAAAGTTAAAATATATTAAATATGCTCACTATTTTTAAAATGATGAGCGTTTAAAAACCTAAAGCGTCGTTTAATAAAATTACGATAGCGTCAAAATAAGCATTGACTTTAAAATAAAATGCCTAAAAATATGAAAATGACATTTTACAATCCTAATAATAAAAGAAAATTATTAGAAAAAGAAAATTATTTTTTTTAAAACTATTTTTTAATTATTAAATTAAAAACTATTTATTAAGTATTTAAAATGCACTAAAATATAAGAAAATACAAAATTAACCTAGAAAATAAAATTATAACAGAAAAATCTAAAATTATGATAAAACTTATTTTAAAACTGAAAATATATTTTTTAGACTTTTTATGTATTTATTATTAATTTAATACTATTTAAAACTAATTAAAATGCTAGAAAATACTATTTAA
>OU343220.1:278341078-278375248 GCA_910596185.1 Chrysanthemum makinoi | reverse complement strand
ATTTTTGACAATTTTGAAACTTGGGGACTAAAGCGCAATTTTTTGCAAATTTAAAATGTTTTCATTTCGATTTTGATAATTTTGCATTTAAAACACATAAAACACTGATTTGTGATATTTTGATCATTTTGATGTGTTTATGAGTGTTTTCAGATGATTTTGCAGTTTATTTTGTACAAAAATGATGAGTATTTAGACACTCATCATTTACTCAGACATCATAGCAAGTGGATGTGAAAAACTAGCAAATATTACTATATTGCAGTCGTCGCGGAAAGTCGCCAAGGTGTCATAGAAGTTTGTGGCTTATCGATTTGATTTTTAGTTTTTGAAATACAACTTGAAACCATGTAGAAATTGATCTCATTAAAGAGGAAAGTATTTTGGATTGAACGTTATGATTTTTAGAACGTAAAACAAAAAGAATTAGAGATGTGAGACTTTAATGGCTATGGGATGTGAAAAGTAAGAAAAAGTACAACAAAAAGGCTTTTAAAGTTATTTTCTGGCATGTGAATCTTTGGAAAAGTGCACTTTTAAAACACTTGAATGAAAGTGTAGTGTAGCACATTTCATCAAATTTTCCATATATGCTTATATCGGATTTGATCAAAAATATTCATCTCGTCAATGTGGTTTCACAAAGTTCATGAGGTAATTTGTTCCAATTCGCTATTTTATTTCATATTTAGGCTTTACATGTGGTACTTTAGATGATGCTAAGCGATATACTGGCATATAATAACAGGCAATGCAATCGATATATGAGTTGTGGATCTTAAATGTGATGCTTAATGTATAAAGAGACACAGTAATGTTTAATTATAATTTATAACTATAAATATATTGATTTAGTTTCACATGTTATGGGAATCACTGTCATACCGATGAAAACTTAATTACTCTTTTCCAATAAATATGTTCAGTACTAATGTATAGCCTATTTGTGGTGTTCCAAGTTCCAACAGTCATGTGTACAAGTTGTCGACTTGTAAGTAACATAACTTAATTGTAAGTGTTGATAATTGACCTTTGTTTTTCAGGGTGTTGTTGAGGAGTTTTTCTTCAAATTCGGGATTTGTTTTAGGTGTTTTGTGTTTTAGGTCGAGGTTTTGATTTGGTGTTTCATGATGTGTTGTAACTTTTAGCTTTTTTACGAATGTGTATATATATAGTTTATACTTTGTCTTTCAAGAAAAAGAATACTTGATCACGAAGGTCTTATTCATTAATCACACATTCACGCATGAGTAATGCACCAAGTTGTGAAAAGCTTTTTACTATTCTAAAAAGCTTTTTGAAAAGATTTTTTGCATTGCATAAAAGGCTTTTTGAAATTTTTTTAACAAAGATTTGGTATACATCAAGTATTTCTTCCAAACTTTAGTTATTCAATCTATTCTACATTAAATGCATCAAGTCTTAAAGAGTTGATGCATTGTAAATGCTCTTAGGTTGTATTTGGTGTGGAGCTTATATGGGCTTAGAGAGGCTTGAGTTTCTAAAATAAACTAGTTTATAAAATAAGTTTTATTTGTCACACAAACTAATTGAAGCTTTTATAAACCTAAGCTTCTATAAGTCCAAGCCAATTGAAATGGGCTTATGGAAGCTTATAATTAGTCAAATTATTTAAATATCATTCAAATATAATGGATTATCACGCAAAAGTTGAAAATATATCTGAATTTAATTTGATGTATTATTATGCGTTGTATATTAATAAGTTT
This sequence comes from Chrysanthemum makinoi, assembly GCA_910596185.1. Taxonomy (NCBI): domain Eukaryota; kingdom Viridiplantae; phylum Streptophyta; class Magnoliopsida; order Asterales; family Asteraceae; genus Chrysanthemum; species Chrysanthemum makinoi. The sequence continues at coordinate 278,373,518 of OU343220.1, read as the reverse complement.
CATATTCAAGTAATCATGAAAAAAACTTTTATAAAATATAAACTCTAGCTTTCAACTAATAAATATAAACTCTAGCTTTCAACTTATATAATATAAGCTTGACTCCACCCATTCGACTACATATACTAAACACAATATGGACACTATGATTTAGAAACAAGACTGTATTCATTCAAAACAATTAACCAAACATGACAATATTCATGATATATGGTAAATTAATGTGTTCAAGATATTTAGACTTAAAATATGATCTAAAATGTAAATTAAATAGTAATAATTAAAAGTGAATGCTATTACCAAAACCACTTACTTGAGAAAAGTTAAGTTTTGTCTCGCTGCTATATGTTTAGTTATTCAAAAAGCATCGATCAAGTCTAGACCAATCGTCTTTAATCCTTTGTTTTAACTACTCGTCATTGAATTCATATGTAATAAACCTCTTCTCCTTTTGGCCAACTTTCTCTAATACGTTTAATTGTTTCAAACATTTTTGCTCAAAAGTTTTGTATCTTACAACTCTAAACATAATGTGACAAAAGACATGTATGCATATAATGAATACATAGTTAATATGATTAGATTTTATAAGCGAAAATGTGTTGGCGGTTACTTCAAAACAAAATACATGATCTTTAGAGCATTTGTATGGTTGGTGTAGGAGCGAAAACATCTTGATCAATGTTGAGAAAAGCATTTGTGTAACAAAAGGTGTATTATACAATCAAATGAAAGAACTGTAAGTGGTGTCTTGCAAGTAAAGTGGTCACCCAAAAGTGGATGGCTAGTTGGTTTGAAACTCCACTGTTTGTTTTGAGCTTTTGAGTTGGGTGGTCCGAAAATAAAGTTTGTTTTTTCCTTTTCTATTAATTTTATGAGTGTTCATCAGTTTTTTGGATTAAGAGCCCTTATCTTTAGTTACATACTTGCTTAAACTTCGATAAAAGAAATTCTTATGGAAGATTAACTTGTTCGAAAAGACAAGGATAGGTATCATCCTAGTATAAAATCGATACCCGTGAGTGATTTTTATACCAAACCAAGTAAAATTATCCCATTGTTGGAAAATTTAGTGAACTTGTGGAATTAGTTCCGCACGGTAATGAAGAGTCGAGGAGATGCGGGTGTACACCCATAAGGTCCACTGAACATCTGACTCTATAGTGAAGAGATCGAGAAGTTAGTACTGGTAGTGCTAAGTTAATGCTTGGTGGCGAGTTCCTACTTTGTTAGTGCTAAGTTAAATCTTGGTAGGCAAGTTCCTATTGGTAGTGCTAAGTTGAGTGCTTGGTAGACAAGTTTTTCTTGGTAGTGCTAAGTTATGCTGGTAGGCAAAATTATCTTTGCTAGTACTTTGGAATCAACTTGTAGCATTTACCTATTCAAGTGGTAGTTACAAAGCGCATAATGACCATGTTTAATTGGTCATGTAACCATTATCACTATAATGGGGATAATTATGGCCGTTAATGGTAGGATTAATCCCATAATTCCATTTGATTAGCTAAGAGTAATTTCCTATAAATAGGAAATCTGATTTATGCATGTAAATACACATAAAATATAAACACTTGTAAGTAAAAGGGTTATTGATTTGTGCTCAATTCAATAACATACTTTTGGTCTTATCCTAAGTAGATATTCGTGATACCCAGGCATTAGGGTCGAATAGTTTACTTTGGAAAGTGATAACACATCCGGTAACGTATATTGGTATATTTGGTTTGCTATTGATTATCTCCACCCTGTTCTGGGCACTTTAACACCAACACTTTTGACTCAAACTAGTATCTCAGCAACGTGTCGAAAGGTCTACAGCAACGTGTCGAAAGGTCTAATTTATTTCGTACTTGTTGTATTATATACATTAAATGGTTGGGTACAAAGATTACAAGATACAATATGTGGGATAACACATTTTGTTTTTTTTTAAAAGAGCTTGTATAATGTCATAGTAGACATGAAATCATATTAAATAATAGAAAATGAGCATCACTATGTTTTGCAGCGACATTTTAAGAGTGTTTTGAAACGACCAGTGTTTTGTATATAATGCTTGTTTTGGCAACGAGCAACTAACGTTGACAAGCAACAAGTGTTTATATTTAATAATCAGTCGTTACTGCTTCTAGCTACCGCTAGTCTGCTATAAGTAAGTACTTCCCTAGCCGGCGAGTACTCTTCTTGGGTCTCTAACTTTGTCACCATGCTTTTCTAAACTTGAGTCATCCAGGAGGACACTTAAACATGTAAACTTGGTATATTTTTCTAAACATAAGTTATCACGCAATGGATATAAATACTATGTTAAGCACATAGCATCCACATAGGATGCTTATGTGGGAGTTATATATATCGTGTACTTTTAGGCACGCTACATGACTAATGATGTGTTTCTTAGGTACCAATGACATGGTTGTTGCTGCTTCTTGTAACTATCCTTAACTTGACTATTTTCGGCTATTCCCAAATCATGCTATATACGTGGCTAATACTCGGCTGTATCTGAGTTATGGCAATAACGTGGATAAGGGTGCTTAACTAAGACACCCATGACATAAGGTGTGAATTACTACTACTTTTATATTCTTGACTATAGCTTCTGAGATATGGACGATCTAAAATTGTATATGTTGTAAAAGAACGGTTGAATCTGTAGTATCCTATCCGGGATACTGCGGTATCATGTGATACACCATATCGATTATATATAGCATATCCCATGATTGTGGTATCCCCCATATAGGATATGCCGTATCCATAGATACACCATATCCTTGCCATATCGTAATAGTATGACATGATACGTCGTATCCCCTAGCTAGGATACGCCGTATCCATATATACTTCGTATCCCCAATCCGGGATATGCGTATCGATGATGATACAGACCTGTACTAAATCATGCACTTATCCAAAACATCATATGTGACTATATTTGAACTATGTTACCAAAACACAACATGTATATGGTCTAAAGCATATACTAAAACATTAACTAACACTTGCGCTAAACATGAAATACTCAAATAACGAGCTACTAGTGAACTTAGATTTACTCACTTAGTTTGGCTTACTCTAGGGCACTTAGGACCTTCGAACCGAGACCACCTAAACACCTAAGTATCATTATAATATCATAAGTATATGCCGTAGTATCTATAATACATGGCCTATGTCGAAATTGACTAACTTTTGCATTAGTTAGGTTGTGCCAAACACCCCATAAGGATATATATATATATATATATATATATATATATATATATATATATATATATATATATATATATATATATATATATATATATATATATATATATAGAGAGAGAGAGAGTTAGATCAAACAAGAAGATTACTTAAAATAAGAAGAAATAAGAAGAACTATAACCGCCAAATCGAGATGCACCAACCTAAATTAGATGCATCCCTATAATCTTAGATGCATTATAACACACTATAGTGTGTTTTCTAGCTTTCGGATGCATATCATTATATTAGATGCATTTTATGATTTCTCTTGTTTTTGCTCCTCTAGCATTGTTAGAAATCATGAAAACAGTTTGCACCATCTATACATCAAATTAACTTTTGAAACTCAAGATGTTGCATCTATATAAATAGAAATTCATCTAATAAATTAAGATTTGCATCTCAGTTCATTGGTTTTGGTCACTTCTCACATACTTTATTTTTAATTTACTTCTGCATAGATCCTATATCTCTATACTCTATATATATATATATATATATATATATATATATATATATATATATATATATATATCTAACATCATCTTTTTTATAGTTTTCTACTGATCATGAAGTTTTGATTAAACATGACTTAACAATAATACCATCTAACATGATTTCTAACATCATATTTAGGTCATAACATCAAAAGCTAAGGTTTATAAACTTTAATCTAACACCTTAAAATTAACATAAACTTAAATTAAGGCATAGAAGCGTCTTGGCGTCTGGTAGCGTTAGGGGTCGAAGAACTTCCTTTTAGATAGAGCAAGTTTTTCAACACCACAGAGTGAACCTAATGGTTGTAGTGTAGTATTGGGTAAGCCTGGGGATTGATATGGATTCTATAGGGGAATAGGAATGCTAGTAAAATTATTACTACACGCTAAGGTTGAGCTTGAGGAAGATTCTTTTTTATCTTTTATATATTTTTTAGAAAGCTAAAAGGTAAAATCTGGGGCTTGGATTTGGGGGTGGTATACACCGATTACTCTCTTTCTAATTATCTAATTCTCTGGTAGTCTTATGTCGTGATGTGTGATCGTATGATAATTAAAATGTGTTTACCTAGATACTATTACTCTAGTTATCTTTTTATTGTAGGTTGAATTTTCCGTCACTTATTCTTAACGTTGTGTTTTCCTAAAATTAAGTAGGGGTGCCTATGCCTAACTCTTTGAAGTCATCCTTGAGTGTAGTAGCGAAATCCCACTAAGTCATTCATAAACTATATCAGATTCATCAAGCATAAAAACACAAGCGATAGCCTAGTGATAGCGCTCAGTTGTGCATGTTTTTAGTAGCGTTATGTGTGCTTTTATATATGTTATTTGGTTATATTTGCATAATTATAGTGCTTAAACGCATCGAAAGATGTTTGTCTAGTGTTTATAACCAAGTGCGGGGAAACGGAAGGAAAGTAAAGAAATGTCACAAATAGAAGATTCGTTTCATTGAAGCTTAAATCAAGTATCTCTAGGACCTTTGAAGACCATAGTGATTGAAGAACCAAGTTCTACAAGATAAAGAGAAGAAAATATTAAGTTTCCGTATCTCAGAGATCTAACGGATCGGTTGCTCACCCAAGCGGATGGCTGGAATATGACCAAAACGACATTATGACCACCACCAACCGTTCGATTACAACCATAGCCAAGACGGTTGGCAACTGTAGAAGACCAACCGGATCGGTTGGTCGTATAACATTCGGTTGGAGAAGCTTGATTGCCAAATCTTCATCACTAAGCCTCCCTTTGCATCCAAACGATTCTAGGTCCTTCTCTTGGTGTATTCTAGTCCCTTCCTTACTCCTTTGGAGGCCAAGTTCACGTAATACCCTAGGCTTTGGAACTAGTATAAATAGAGGCCATTTGTGAGCATATGAGACACACCTCAAATACAAATCTCTCTACTCATCAAAACAAAGCTTTAAGCTCTCATAATTCGTCCTTAGAAGTCCGGGGAAGTTTGGAGTTCCAGAAGTTCCACATTTGGAGGCCAAATCACCAAAAAGTCTACCCCAATACTTTGGGAATCATTACTACACCATTTGTAATCTTATTCCAAGCATTGTAAGACTTTTAATCATGTTTTCTAATGTTCAAAGTTCTGAGTTTATGTTCATGTTTGCTATGAGTGGCTAGTTTCTTTATACACTTGCTTAAATGATGTTGATTATCATATGATTAGTTAGATTGTGTTAACATGTTTTAATTCAATTTCAAGTTGATTCTAAGATCCAATTGTGCTAAAGTTTCATAGTGACATTTGTTAATCAAGTTTGGCTAATTGATAGTAATCGTTGAGGTCGAAAGAACTTATTGTTATTCAACTAGTCATAATCATTTTGTCTATGGATGATTGTTTTACCCATTATTCTTGATTATACAAAGGAACTAAGGTGTGGTTGTAATAGAAACGCTTTTGATTATCAAATTGGATTGGTTGGAAACATCTAAAAGGTCGTAAGATTAGTTGTTGAGAATCAATTGTAGCCTTTTGTCTATGATCGGTTACCTTTTGTATTGACCATTTCTTAAGCAATTTGATGAACAAGTGGATGTTTTTGTGTTTAAGTTTATGTATGTAGACTTATGAAACTTGAATTGATCTTGAATTGATTGGTTAAACTTAATGCTTGTTTTATGAACTAAAATCTTGACGAAGGTTTAACTTGTAAGAACAATAGATTAGTCTTCCAACTAATTATCATAACCAACATGTTAAGAGGTTAACACAATCACATTAATCTATGATATGAAACTAGTTTAAGCAAGTGTAGTTTTTAATCATCTGAATTTCATTATATCTATTTGCTTTGTTATATGTTTTGGATAGACTCTGTTGATTCAAACTTGTGCTTAGATTCACTAAAATCCCTGCGAACGATATCGACTTACCTTCATAATCTTGCTATAACGGACGAGTATACTTGCTCGTATGTGTTATTGGTAATATTGGTAATTCACCTTAATTTAAAACTTGTACACAACCAGCACATCAAGTTTTTGGCCATGCCGGGGATTTGATTGTGTTTCAGCAAGATTTTGAATTTCCCTCAGTCGATTCAACCAAAATTTTCTCTCGAAACCTTAACCGGATCCGGTTGTCTCAACCGAATCGGTTATGATTTTATCCATTACCAATTGGTCTAACCGATCGGTGCATGACATGACGATATGGTTACCCTCGACCCATAAAACTGTTTTGTTGTTTGTCCGTGTGTTTAGATATTGCACGGATTCTAGGACATTGTATGAACACTCGGCGGGGGAATAGAACCAATTATACCTCTTACCAACCCCGAGCGTTTGATTCGAAGAAGAAGAAGAACACTTTTCATACCATTGGAAAATCGTGTACCAAGAGTACCAAACCCACCATTTGATAACCTCGTAGAAGCCAAAGTTGTTTACAACCCTTTCAACAATTTACCTTTTCCATGGCGGGACGACAACCCATGTGGGGAACCAACCGAGCCGTAGCACCAACTCCCGAAAGTGCTATTGTTGCTATCAATCTTGGTGACAACTTCACCGTGAAGGGACATCACCTTTCTATGATCAGAGACCGTCAATTCGATGGCGTCGTGGGCGATCGCACAAGCACATTGCCGAATTCATCAAAATTTGCGGCATGTTCCGTTATGGCGACACCGATGTCAATGCCATCAAACTCAAACTTTTCCCATCATCACTCGCCGGAGATGCTAAAGTATGGTACAATGAATTAACTCCGGGAATCATCAATACTTGGGAGGAGATGAGGCAAGCTTTTGTAAGCCGATTCTTTCCACCTGTCATGTTTGATCGATTAATGGGAGAAATTCGTGCTTTCACCCAAAACCCAAACGAATCACTTGTCGAAGCTTGGCTTCGAATGAAAGATTTGCTTTGTAGTTGTCATGGACATGGACTATCCAAAGGAACCATTATCCAAATCTTTTACCATGGACTAGATGAAATCTTTCAAGGCATCCTTGATCTTTGGGGAATTTTTCTCTATAAGACTCCCAACGATGCACATCAATTGCTCGAAGTTCGAGTACTTCTCAAACTTGATTGGTCCAAAGATTCCAAAACCAAACCTCTCCAAAAACGTTGCTTTTGTCGAAACACCGATGCTTCAAAACCATGGGAAGATGGAAGCGTTAACCTCAAAAATTGACTCGCAGTACAAAGATATCAAAGATGAAATGAGGGAAATGCGAGACGGATGTAACAATTGTGGAGGAAATCATCCATCGTCCGTGTGCGACGATAAACCTATGGGTGGACCGAAGGAAGGAGAAGCAAGTTACACTCAAGGAGGATACCGTGGAGAAGGATATCGTAGTAATTATGCGGTCGAAATTCTAGAAATTGGCAAGATCGCCGACCAAGGGATGACAACCGTGATTCTCAACCCGACCCGACAATCCACCACAAAATCCGACAAAAGATGGAAGAAGCGAATTGAGAAACCATGAGAAATTGCGTTGGTACGCTCAAAAATCTTCAAATGATTTTATTAAAAATCAATTTTTCAATCTCAAAGCCAAAGTTGAGCAAGCGAGAAAAATCATCAAGCATCTATCCAAGATCTTGAAAACAAGTTTGGCGGACTTTCGACCAACATTCCTCTAGACCATCCGGGTCATTGCCAAGTAATACCCAATCCACCCAAAACCATCAAATGATAAGGCGTCCAGTCCACCATAAACAAGAAATGAGCATATCAATGCTGTCTTCACAAGAAGTGGTCTCTCGTACGATACACCAACAAACCCTAATGAAAACACTCCTATCACCATTGATAGTGAGGATGAAACCGAGGAACCAAACACAACTCAAACCATCAAAAGAATTCATTCCAGGTGGCGTATACACCAAAAATTCCTTATCCTCAACGCTTGAAGAAAGAAAAGATGGAAGAGCGTTATAAGAAGTTCATTGAAATAATCAAAAGGTTAGACTCAATGTTCCTTCGTTGATGTTATAGCCGGAATGCCCATTCGGGGAAATTTTTGAAAGAACTTCTTAATAACAAAAGCAAGCTTGAGCAAATATCATTTACTTTCCTTGAAGAATGCTCAGCTATTGTCCAAAACAAGATCCCACCAGCTGGAGATCGGGAGCTTTCTTATTCCATGTACTTTCGGGAATAATGTTAAATGTGATGCTTTAGCCGATCTTGGCACAAGTATCAATTTGATGCCTTATTATTTGTATTCCAAGTTGTGCAAACAACTGAAACCACAAAGATGAGCATCCGATTAGCAAATCATTGAATATGCTCGTTAGTGGATAAATTCATTTTCCCATGGACTTTGTAATCTTGGAAATGGAAGAAGATATTAAAGTTCCACTCATCTTAGGAAGACCTTTCCTAAATACCGCCGATGCAATCATCAAAGTGAAAGGCAAAGAACTCAACCTTGGGTTGGGGAAGATCGAATCACTTTTCTAATCGATAAAGCAATGCGCTACCCACATTCTAGTGATGACACTTGTTTTACATCGATATCATTGATGAAGAATTGGGCGCATTGCTTACTTGAATCCGACCCATTCATGACTACTTACGAAAAAATCAATGAAACAGACTTTGATAAAGAGTTTGATGATTTCATGAAAGTAGAATTCGAATGAGATAACTCGGAAGAAGAAGAAATGGAGGAAGAGGATGAAAATTTTGAAGAAATAACTTTCAATGACGAGATCTTGAATCAAATCATCTATCGAAGAACCACCCACAGATCTCGAACTCAAACCTCTGCCAGATCATCTTGAATATGCTTACTTGGAGGAAAACTCACTTCTTCCGAGAGTCATATCTTCATTGCTCGAGGATAGTGAGAAGAAAGTTTAGTTTACGTCCTCAAAAATCACAAACAAGCTTTCGCTTGGAAAACATCCGACATACCAGGTTAGTCCTAATTTACGCAAACACAAAATCAATTTTGAAGAAGGGATTAAACCTGTGGTAGAACGTCAACGTCGACTCAATCCCAACATGAAAGAAGTTGTTAAAAAGTAAATCATAAAACTTCTCGATCTTGGAATCATTTACCCAATTGAGGATAGTCCTTGGGTAAGTCACATTACCTTGTGTTCCCAAGAAAGGAGGAATGACGGTTGTGACTAATGAGCGAAATGAACTAGTTCCAACTAGAACTGTCCCTGGTTGGCGCGTTTGTATTGACTATCGTAAGTTAAACAAAGCCACCAGAAAAGATCACTTTTACTCCGTTCATGGATAAATGCTTGAAAGACGGCAGGAAATAAATTCTTTTGTTTCCTCGGCGGATTTTAGGGATATTTCAAATTCCTATCGATCCTAACGATCAAGAAAAGACCACTTTCACTTGTCCTTTTGGAACCTACGCGTATCGGCATATGCCTTTTGGTCTTTGCAATGCACCTGCGACCTTTCAAAGGTGTATGATCCATATCCAAGACATGCTAGAAACCTCCATGGAAGTTTTCATGGATGACTTTTAGTCTTGGAGACTCATTTGAAGCTTGTCTTTCTAATCTCGATAAAATGCTCGAAAATCTGGTACGCACATCTTGTCCTTAACTGGGAAAAATGTCACTTTATGGTAACCGAAGGAATTGTTCTTGGCCACAAAATCTCAGTCAGGGAATGGAAGTAGACAAAGCAAAGGTCGATGTTATCTCGAAACTTCCACCACCAACTAACGTCAAAGCCGTTAGAAGTTTTTAGGACATCTTTGGTTTTATACGATTTATCAAAGATTTTTCAATAATATCTCGTCCGATGACAAAACTTCTTGAGAAAGAATCTATCTTGACTTCAGCGATTGCATAAAAGCTTTCGAAACATTGAAATCTCAACTTACTAGTGCTCCGATCATGGTTTCATCTAATTGGTCACTACCGCGAACTTGTAATGCGGCCTTGGCGATTTTAATTTGGAGCCGTCCCTGGAACCAGCGTGAAAATTTGCACCGGCCATATATTTGCTAGCAAGATGCGAATAGTGCTTTCGGCAAGTATACCGTCACCGAAAAAGAATTACTGGTGCGTCGTTTTGCGCCGACAGGGCTGATCATTATCTAGTCTCTTGAAAACCCGAATCATCTTGAGGAGTTAAAGAAGAAATCGATGATTATTTTCGATGAAACTCTCATGACCATCGATGGGCGGCGATCCTTGGTTTGTTGACTGCGAACTACCTTGCGGGAGGAATTCGAGAAAGGACTAACTCATGCTCAAAAAGCAAATTCTTTTGAACTTAAATACTATTTTTGGGAAGAGCCATATCTTTTCAAAATGTGTCTGACGAATGATCCGAAGATGTGTTTCGGTTCCGAAACCCAAGATTCTTGACGAATGTCATCATGGCCCAACCGGGGACATTATGGTCCTTCCACCACGCTAAAAAGTTTTTGATCTTTGGATTCTATTGGCCAACAATATTCAAAGAAGCACACACACTTGTTCAAAATTGTGACGCTTGCCAAAGAACCACCAATATCTCTCGAAGAGATGAAATGCCATTAACAAGCATTCAAGTGTGTGAAATATTCGATATTTGGGGAATAGATTTCATGGGACCTTTCCTAAATCCCACAAATTCGAATACATTCTCGTTGCTATAGATTATGTGTCCAAATGGAAGCTTTACCAACAAGCGATGCTCGTTAATCGTCGTTAATTTCCTCAAAAAGCTTTTCGCTCATTATGGAATTCCCAAGGAGTTGATAAGCGATCGAGGAACCCATTTATGTAACCAACAAATGGAGAAAACCATGAAAAGATATGGAGTTCATCACGATTCGCGACTGCCTATCATCCACAAACCGATTGGTCAAGTTGAAAATACCATGAGCTCTCAAAAGAATATTAGAAGCGATTGAAGGACAATCCCGGTGTGGGCAAAAACTTGAGCGATGCTCGTGGGCATTTCGTCTGACTTATAAAACTCAATTGGCACAACTCATACAGACTCTTGTATGGAAAGACTTGTCATTTGCCGTTGAGTTGAACATCGTGCTTATGGGCCCTCGAAGCTGTAACACCGATCTCAAAATAGTTTGGAAAAGAGATTCATGCAATTGCCGAACTTCGATGAATTAAGACTCCAAGCTTATGAAAATTCCAAAGCGTATAAAGCTAGAACAAAAGCTTATCACGATAAAAGCTACGAGTTCGAAAAGAATTCAAAATTTGGAGATAAAGTTCACCTTTTCAACATGAAATTCAAATTCAAAGCTCCTAAATTACAACCAAAATGGTTTGGACCATATATCGCTAAACATGGATATCCATCGGGTATGTGAACTCTATGACAAACAAGGTGGAAGTTTCATTGTTAATGGGCACCGAATCAAGTTATATTACGACAAGGAGAAAGCGAATGAAGTTTCATGTGCCAGCATTTCCCATGAAAATGAATTCGAGACTATCACCTTTGTAGCACCATTTCGAGGAAGAATCCCATAAATTGTTCCATGGAAACCATCTGCTGAATTCGTGCAGGGACGATATGAAATACCGGTGAAGAATTCATGTACATCCCCGAACTTTTCAAAATGTTCAAAGCTGCCCTTGCGGCTAAATAAATTTGGGAAGATTCGAGTCGGTGATGACTTCGGTAATAAAACAAGCTTCTCGGGAGGCAACCGTGTGTTTGATTTGATTTTCGTGGTCACTCCCCAAAGTTTTAACCTTTGGTTGAACTTAAGTGTGGGGGAGTGCCACCTTTAAATAAAACCTTTTGTTTGTTTATAAGATTTTGTGCGGTAATGAATTTCTCAGTGAACACCGAGGAATGAAGGAAGATTTTAAGCTGACAACCCATTGACATATCTGGTTTCATCTCTATTTTCCCTATTTCTATACTTTGAAGTTCGTTTTTCATTGAGGACAATGTCTAACTTAAGTGTGGGGGTGAATAGGAAAAATTAGAGTTTTCATGCTTAAATTTTAAATTTTGTTTGCCCTTGTGATCTAGTTGTTTTCACGCTTTTAGGATTATCTATTAGAATAACTGGATCAATCCATTGGTAAAAGCGGTAATATTTGAAACTTGAGATGTGTTCCGATTACTATTGCAATCCATTCTGGGATCGATAAACATTTGCTAGCACATATTATACCCCTTTTCCACTAAATTGTGAGGATTTGAGCCTATTTCATAAACATCATACATCTTTTATGCTTGGATCTTTTGCTATGAGTGTCTGGGGTGATTTTATTTATTCTAGAACTTGTGCTTGTAAATCATTACCAGGACAGCGGTGAGATCGCATGTGCGATATAAGTAAATTCGTGTGATAAAGAGGCACTTAGGATTTAACCCAAATGGCCTTCCATTTTACATCTAATGATATATTAGCTATACGCATTGGTTAGTTAACCACCCACATGGACCCATTTGTAGTGCTCAATTTTAGCACTAGATACCCCTAGTTACACCGTCTAAGCCATCCTTTTCATTTTTGCTTCACCCAGAAAATACAAAAAGATTTTACACTTTAAACCTAGCATCCCGTATCAATGTCTAAACGTTGGTTGCTAGTCGCCTGGAAAGTGAAGATTGTTCAAATGATTATGAGTACCACATCCTATGAGATTGATTGAGCCATGCGTTATGTTATGTTCAAAAAAAATGATGTATGAAAATAATAGCCAATGTGCTATGATAAAGAACAATTTGTCATGGCAAAGCAAAGTTGTGGAAAGCGAGAAAAGAAGAAATTGAAGCTATAATCATTTATTTGGTTCATGGAATATTTGGTAGCTAGCAACACGGGTATTAGACTTGATTTCATTTTTATTTTAACACCAATTTCATATACATTCCCATGCCTTATCCATACCCTTAACCCTTAGCCATATCATTATAACCCAATAAAAGTCCTCTTTAGATGTTTTTACTTGGTGCTCCGTGTCCGTGGAGTTTTGTTTCTTGTACAAGCTTATGGTAATAATCTAATCATGACCGAGCAATGAGTGTGATTTATCTTGTTACTCTACTAAAATGAGTGATTGAGTGAATTATATTTCGTTCCTTTTTCGTGAGGTGTTTTGAAATGTTAATCATGCGAGAAAATCATTGGATATTGTCAAACATCTTGATGTTTCACCTTTATAAAGCATAAATGATGAATCTTCTCTCGTATTTTTACTTGGTTGATTTGCATCACATTTTCAAATCACGCGATCTTGTAGTGGATGTTTTCCTAGATTTGCTTGAGGGCAAGCAAAGTTTAAGTGTGGGGGAATTTGATAACGCTTCATTGTGCATGTTTTTAGTAGCGTTATGTGTGCTTTTATATATGTTATTTGGTTATATTTGTGTAATTATAGTGCTTAAACGCATCAAAAGATGTTTGTCTAGAGTTTATAACCAAGTGCGAGGAAGCGGAAGGAAGTAAAGAAATGTCGACAAATAGAAGATTCCGTTTAGTGAAGCTTAAATCAAGTATCTCAAGGACCTTTGAAGACCATAGTGATTGAAGAACCAAGTTCTACAAGATAAAGAGAAGAAAAGATCAAGTTTTCGTATCTCGGGAATCAACCGGATCGGTTGCTCATCTGCACCGGATCGGTTGGAATATGACCGAAGCGACATTATGACCACCACACCGTTCGGTGCAGCATGGCCGGAGCGGTTGGCGACTTTATAGAAGACCAACGGGATCGGTTGGTATATAACCGATCGGTTGGAAGGCGCAGTTGCCAAATCTTCATCACTAAGCCTCCCCTTTGCATCCAAAGCGATTAGGTCCTTCTCTTGGTGTATTCTAGTCCCTTCCTTACTCCTTGGAGGCCAAGTTCAACAATTAATACCCTAGGCTTTGGAACTAGTATAAATAGAGGCCATTTGTGAGCATATGAGACACACCTCAAATACAAATCTCTCTACTCATCAAAATAAAGCTTTAAGCTCTCATAATTCATCCTTAGAAGCCAGGGGAAGTTTGGAGTTCCCGAAGTTCCACATTTGGAGGCCAAATCACCAAGAAGTCTACCCCAATACTTTGGGAATCATTACAACACCATTTGTAATCTTATTCCAAGCATTGTAAGACTTTTAATCATGTTTTCTAATGTTCAAAGTTCTGAGTTTATGTTCATGTTTGCTATGAGTGGCTAGTTTCTTTATACACTTGCTTAAATGATGTTGATTATCATATGATTAGTTAGATTTTGTTAACATGTTTTAATTCAATTTCAAGTTGATTCTAAAATCCAATTGTGCTAAAGTTTCATAGTGACCTTTGTTAATCAAGTTTGGCTAATTGATAGTAATCGTTGGGGTCGAAAGAACTTATTGTTATTCAACAAGTCATATTCATTTTGTCTATGGATGATTGTTTTTACCCATTATTCTTGATTATACAAAGGAACTAAGGTGTGGTTGTAATAGAAACGCTTTTTGATTATCAAATTGGATTGGTTGGAAACATCTAAAAGGTCGTAAGATTAGTTGTTGAGAATCAATTGTAGCCTTTTGTCTATGATCGGTTACCTTTTGTATTGACCATTTCTTAAGCAATTTGATGAACAAGTGGATGTTTTGTGTTTAAGTTTATGTATGTAAACTTATGAAACTTGAATTGATCTTGAATTGATTGGTTAAACTTAATGCTTGTTTTATGAACTAAAATCTTGACGAAGGTTTAACTTGTAAGAACAATAGATTAGTCTTCCAACTAATTATCATAACCAACATGGTAAGAGGTTAACACAATCACATTAATCTATGATATGAAACTAGTTTAAGCAAGTTAGTTTTTAATCATCTATTTCATTATATCTATTTGCTTTGTTATATGTTTTGGATAGACTCTGTTAATTCAAACTTGTTCTTAGATTCACTCAAATCCTGTAAGCGATCCGACTTACCTTCGTAATCTTGCTATAACGGACGAGTATACTTGCTCGTATGTGTTATTGGTAATATTGGTAATTCACCTTTTATAAATTTAAAACTTGTACACAACCAGCACATCACCTAGTCGCACTCCTATGCCACTTACAATTATGATAAGAGACAACCTAACAATAATTAACAACTAGGTTTCATAGATCTAAGCAAACACACAAGAAATTTAGCCGAACATGTTAAACAAGCAAGCATACACGCATTCAATGGAAGACATAATGAAATTAATGAAGTAAAACACTTATCTTGATGTGTAAAATAAGGTTTGGGACCCTAAGATAACTAATGTCAAGTTGGACTACAACCCGTTTAGGGTTTTACTCAAAAGTCTACCTCTAAAAATTAAAATTGATTTCTATATATAATTTTTACACTTGCGACGCGCGTCGACTTGACATAGGTGGGACCTTAGATGCATGCGTCGGTCGCATACATCATTAGGGTTTTTGTCTTGGCTAAGTTATCGTTGATGCGGCGTCACCTTGTAGTTGTGCGACGTACCGTCAAGATAGGGACGTCGTCGATTTAGGATCTGGGCGCTGAGATAAAAAGTCTTAGTGGCGGACGCCTTCCTCTTCAAAGCCCGATCTGAGTCGGTGTATTTTAACAACAAGTCTCTGAGTCGTCATGTGTATTTTAATTAAATCTTAGGTAGAGGGGCGTGTATACTTTAGTTGGGGCCGTCAGCCTTCAATTCGGCACTTGAGTGTCTTGATCTTGACTTAGCCATTTTCTTCATATATTCACTCCTTTTAGTCCAAATATGCATCATTCCAACATTTTGCTTCCAAGAGACCTAAAAAGTGAAAAGGAGCGAAATTAAGCAGTAACGAATATAAAAGTGATCGATTAAGGGCTTAAATGACCCCTTAAAAGTGTACGTGTTAGGTCACTAGATTTACCACACAAGCTTAATAGAAAGATAGAGAGGCAATTGAACAATAAACCAACAATGTGCGATATACTTAGCAGTTATGCGTAGGGCATGAGTGAAAGAGAAATATTGAACAACCAACCCTCAAGTGAGGGTTATTACATAGTATTTATAGGAGGGAAGCGAGGGCAACACTCCTAGTTCAACTCTTTCTCCTATGGGCTTGGGCCTGCTCATGGGCCTCTACATAAGCTTAAGGCTAATAACAAACATAAAGGCCATAATTAAGCTAACTATTACATATGAGTAACTAACACTTGAATAAAGGTTTAGGAGTGAGTCCAACAATCTCCCCCAAATCAAGTGTATTTGGTGATGAAAAACGATTGAAAGCGTTGATGTAATAGTAGCTTTGGCGTCTTCGACATTCTTCTTTCTTGTGAGAAGAATTGCCTTGATTTGAACCATCTCCCAGTGTAGCGAGATAGTTTTCTTTGAACGGTTATGCTTTGGCGTCATCTTTAACTTTGTTCTTTGATCATTGTTCTTTGTGATGAAAGTGATAGTATGTTGCTATGCATCAAGTGCGCCTCAGTGCCTTGGCTGCTTGAGTGTCTCCACGTCTTTCTCCAACATGCTCACACACTCTTTAACGTTGGATTACGGTCCTGATGAAGTTCTTTAAGTCTTTAACTTTGTAGATTCTTTGATTTGATGAAGAATCATTCTGACTTTTGTGTTGCATTAAGATAGAACTTCTTTGATGATGTTGTGGGTGTGAACAAGTGGAGAATCTTACCGCGATCATTCCTAAGCTCGAGCTTCCATAAGAAGTAAACATTAAAGCGGTTAGTAATAAGCGGATTTAAGGCACTTACAAGTTTGAACCGAGTGTTGTGACATAGTGTAAAACACAACTCTAATTCTTACAAAGGCGTTCACGAATCAGTCCCACAAGTGAGATAACACGATGTACCAAAGTACACCTACGATTCAGATGAGTTCTGTGAGGTACATCGAAGCATCACCATGGCCTTGAGACCGTTTGAGACCACTAAGCGCAATCCAGAGGAGTTGCGGCGACCTGCATCGAGAACGCTTTGTGGCCGACCTGGCAGGAGTTTCCATTCAATCGCGAGGATCACAAATGTGAACCTCTCATAAATGTTCTCGACAGATTGCTAAGATCGTGAAGGACTTCGATAATGCACCACTTGAAATTCTTATTGTTGAATATCAAGTGATGAAATGTCAAGTGTACCTAAGAGATTTTTTGATGAATCTAGGTAGCTCTAGACTCAATAGTGCATTTTGGTTTTCTTGGCGAGACTAGGGAGAGGGTCTCCTTTTCAATACCGGCAATCTCTAAGAAAGCCGATATTTACGTAGGTTCCCTGTGAGTATGAAACAAGCTTCTGTTGAGAGAAACTTGAGTGGTTAAGAAGGTTTAGTGCATCGTCCGGGTCCATGGCGACTTTTAATCTTCAATACGGTGTCATCTAGTGACAACCCGGTAGCATATAATTGAACGATTATGCCCTAAGTTGAATAATCACGGAGGGCTATTTCTTCTTCACCCTTTTCTTTGCATTTCTTTTAATTCTTCAACTCCTTCTTTCTAGATTCTCGATTCTCCTTTTTATAATCATACCTAAGGACTTCTAAATTCTAACTATTTGTGGTGTCCGTGGGTAGATCCCTCCGTCTGCAAGATCATAGGGCGGTTATTCCTAACCTTAGTCATCTTATAACTCCATGACTAACCTATGTTGCCATAAAACCATTTACTTGAAAAATCTGCATTTCGGTGTTTATGAATAAAAACATTTTTGAACCCTTTGTTGAGATGAGATTTTTGCATAAATACTCCCACATGTGCTTAAGAGTTTTAGCGGTTAAATGCGATGTGAAAAAACGCATACATTTTGAATTGATCAACTCAAGATAGACATTCCCAGCGAGACACGATTACGTGGCATAGTTAAAAGAAGTTGCATTGTCGGCTTTTAGGTGACAACTAGCTCTAATAACTACCTTGAAGGTGTAGACAATCCTCGATAGGTTGTCAAACCCGTCGAGTTCATGTCTACCAAGAGTTTCTCGAATGGTACATTCTACTCAGACAAGTCCTTTGCGAGACACGTTTACATCACTAGCGACCTAGCTTGAAATTATTACCCGTCCCGGACAAGTCTTTTCGAGTTACTAGCAGTTAAGAGCTCGTCAATTCATGGGTTAAAGTCTTTTTACACGCGAGTTCATATAGCAAAACACAACATATTTCTTATCACGTATTTTTCTCCTCCTCAAAAATGGCATATAAAATGTTATTTTTGAAAAGTTGAGAATAAATATGACCATTTCAGTGTTGGGGAAGAATTGTGATACTGTGAACAATTTTTGAACAAAGTTTTAAGTCAAGTACTCCCCCTCAACCAGTGATATAAACGGTTGAGGTTTTGAAAATCATAAGGGAAAGTACTTGTTCTTTTGAGCAAAACCTTGAAAAATGAAAGGTTTGATAGGTTTTACTAAAAAGTAAGAAGCTTTCGCTCCTTTTATAAGGATTGTGGCAGGCGTACACGGGGTCCTTTATTTACAAGTCGCGGGTTGTACACTGTTATGTTATGTACAAGCCATTGACATAATAAATCATACATCCAAAGAAATTATAATGAGAAGCGGTTTAAGGGGTACGGGTAGTCGAGAGATGTAGCGGGGAGTGGGATCGGGGCGTTGAAAGCCGATGATGTTTCTCTGTGTGGACCACCAACATAACTTTCCAATCTTAGGCTGATCCCTTCTATACAACCGTTCATCAATCATGGTGATGATCCTCTTCACATCCCTTCAATCCGAGAATTCCATCGCAGGAGACCCGATCTTTTTGTTGTATATCCTTTAACGGTAAGCCATCCATCCATCCCTAACCATCTTCAAGTGTGATCTCCAACTTATGAAGATCTCGCATAATATCAAGCAATTTCTTTGAAGTTCGCTGCGGACTTGGCGAATGGTTTGCTCTTGATGAGTGTAAGTTGTGAGCTGGTTGATGTCGGAAGATCAACTGCGGTGGAGTGAAGTTGAACGGGTGCGATAAGATTCAACTTCAACTGGAGATCTTCTACATGTTCATTGATAACTATGCGTCGATGAAGATGAGCCGACTTGATGAATTCACGTTGTACGACGTGGAGAATTGTCTCATACGACCTTGTACTTTGGCAAGGCACATGTCTTCGATGTCGTTGATAGACAAATTCGAGAAAGTCACTTCGAGAGAATGCATAATCCCTTTCATCTTGTCGTTTGACCACGATATTCTTTAGGAAGGTGTAGTCTCACTTAGATGATAGATCGACGTGTTTGATGGCAACGATACTTTTAGAACCGAATGCATGTTGAGACTTCGAACTGGCACTTCGTAGAGTAGATTCTTCGGTGTTCCGGCCAATGATGAATCCCGTACAGTGAATCTCGGTCGTATGCTTCCACTTTGTTGAGAACAAGATTGATTGGCACGTTCCTCGATGGCTATGCATTCGAGTATATAGGCTGGCGGGAATGGAAGTGTCAGCGATGTAGCGTATTTCCTTGAACCATCGCCACCATGTAGAAGAAATTCCAGGTCTTTGTTGAAGAAATATATGAATGGAATCCTCGGTTCATCTGGTTGGCCAATTGTTGGTAGAGGTTTTGACCAGTCTGTGTAGTATGGAGGGTTGTCCCGTTTAGTGAAGTCAATGTTTGCTTCCGGGTTGAGCCAATCCATGTTGTTAGACATAGTTCGAGCAATGTTTTCAAGGTGATATTCGACCTCGATGGCACTTTCTGAGCTATCTTTCCACAGTTGAAAAGCGTCATTCTTGATTAAGCCTCAACTTCGGATTTCGTCATCTTCTTCACATGGAACTTTTCTTGCATAATCTTAGCATGCTCCATTGTATTACCGTCTACCGAGATCTTGAGCCTTCTTCAGGGTAGGGAGTGGAATTGACAAGTGTAGAAAACCATTCAAATTCCTCTGTGGTGTCTTCATCTATCCATGATAGGGCGTCGCCTTGAGCGCCTTTTTTCTTACATTTCTTAGATGAGGGTTACGGTTTCTTTACTTGTTTGGGAGGTGGGTTGTTGTAGGGGCTCACGGACTTCCTCATCGTCACCACCCGTATACTCATAGTAATCATCGGTTTTTAAGTCGGGGTGGCAATTGAGAAGAATCCGAGGTTTATCTGTAGAAGAGCGAGGAGGGACCTTTGTTGGCAGGAGGCGTTGGGGAGCAGGTGGCATGGAAGATGATTCACCAGACTTGTTTTGTCGTTTAGCTTCATCATTCTTATCCTGATCCTTATCTTCATCGTCTCAAGGACGTTTGGACCTTCGGCTTCGAATCGCATGCTTCTTTGAGTTGGTAGTCCGGCAATGCTTGAAGCTTGACTTTCCTTCATCGAGTAAATGTCCCAGATCGTTTAGACATTTTTGTGACAATCTTGGCCACCAATTCATTATCCGAGAAAACTACAGAATCAGATGGATTGATTGTCACGGTTAAGGGTGTTGATCTGATAGTTTGCTTGGCTATCTGCATAAGATTCGGATATAGTTATCTGGTAAACATCTCCTTAGTGACTTTAGGAGCGATATCGAAAGGTACTTGTGAGTGTAGCCTTGATCATTACTGTCCATTTCCCTTGTAGATCATCACACTTGAGCTTCGTACATACTCCCTTTCATTCTGCATCTTGTCATTCTCATCATGTAGATATTGTATTTGGTCAAAGACATACCAATTCAGTTTTATTGAGCATGTCCTTCTTTCTGACTTGTTGGAAAGCTTTCACAATTCTTTCATGAGTATGAGAAATCCAAGATTGAGGTGGTTTCTTTACTGATTTGGATGTTGATTTGGTTGATTTCTTTGATGGTGGTGGTGAAGAATGAGAATACTCTGGGTCCTTTGGTGGCTCAGAGGTTTCTTCCTTTGATCGTGCAGGACTATCTAGAAGAAACTTATCATACTCAACATCTGCTTTGGCTTTGGCTGCAGCTTCTTCATCAGCTTTGGCTTTGGCTGCAGCTTCTTCATCAGCTTTTACCTTCTCTAACTTCTCAGACTCTGGTTCTTCGATAGCATACTCAAGAGTGTCTTCAACACGTGTTTGTTGTTGTACCAAAGTGGTGGCACCAGATCCCTTATCACGGTTGATTAACGCATCGGGATCGGTGAAGGTTGAGCTGCACCACTTGACCCTCCGGGTCCACCCATTTGTTCTTGAGCAAATTGTTGTGCAGCGATGTTGAAGTCGAGCAATTTGAACTTCTTCTGTATGATTTATCCATTTGCTCTTCATCACTTTGAGCTTTCATCATATGGCACAAGTATGAGTCTTTCCTTTGCCATGTTCACTATTGGACTAGGAGGTTTTGTACTGATGGATTGTCATCCTTTGCGGTTTGAGTAGTGGACCTCTCTCTTCGATTGTGTATCTTGAGCTTTAGTCCCGATAGCTTTCTTTGTGGTTCAGGTGTAGGAATAGGAGCAGCTTCCTTGGAGGGAACTTTCTTCTTTGGGGTAGGTTTCCTCTTTGGGACCTTCCTTTGACTCTCTGTGCTTATTGCACTTCCGGCACTTCCTCTTACGGTTCTCGAGTAGGAGTTCCAGAAGGCTTTTCATCGAGATGACCAACTTTGCCTCTCGTCTTGCTACTTGATACCTTTTGTATGTTTCAAGCTTTTTGATTTCAATAGTCAGAAGGTGATCAGGCAGCGGCACCTTGTTTCTTTGTTGTGATTCCTTGATTACGATAGAAAGGATAGGTTGGACAACCGTCGTGATTGTCGGGGTCATTGAGCCTCTTGGGAACATCGGGATTAAGTCCAAGTGCTCTCGGATCAAAAGCTTAGTGTATCGACATAGGGAATCTTTGAGCCAAGCTTCTTGTGAAATGTCATCATGTCATCCCACATCGGTGCCGATTTCAATGTCCTTCTTATTGATCAATGACCAGAAGACTTGCGGTTCCATGAGCTTGGGATGCTCATAGCCACTATCACGCGACCGAGACAGGACTTAGTGATGATGATGTAGAGTGTTCTCCACGGTTGAGGAATGTTCTTAAGCTCCACGTGAGAGTGCTTGTTAATCATTCCTGACGCTTCATCATAGCCAATATCAATTAGAAATTGCAGAACTGTCTCTTCAGTAGGTGTGGCAAAAGAAGTCAAGGCACGATGTGCGGATTGATAAGTACAGACCCGTAAAGTGCAGGGAGTGATAGTGACTTGTTTGTGATTAAGTGTCACTGTCACTGCACTTTGACCTGTGATCCTCTGCAATGAATTCCAGAATTTCTGAATGTAGATTTCCGGTACTGTAGCAGAGTGTGAGAGCATGTTCTGGTAGGGATGATTCCTTAGAATATCCACAGCAATGAGACAAGAAGATTCTGAGCATGTGAGGGTTTCAAAGTCAACCCTAATGTTGTTCTTTCCTGTTAGGACCTAAGATATATCAACCTTATCACAAACCAATACCCACGTCAACACAAACAATACAAACACAAACGTTATGCTTAGAAGTAAGATGAGAAAGATTAGAATAGAAAGATGGTGACTTGCATATGAATTCGTGTATGTTAGAGAGATAAAGAAAAGAAAGATGAAAACAATAAGTTGTATATTGCTTCAAGGAAAAACACACACACACACACTCAAGCACACCCCTCAAATGACATACTTGAGGGGTATATATAGGTAAGAGAAGATGCCCTAAGGCTTGGCCATGGGCCTTGAGATGGACTTGGATTGGGCTTGGGTTTCACGAACTAGACAAGGCTAGCTTAACATAACTTATGCCCAATTAGCTTAGCCCAATCCACGAGCCCGTTGACTATTCTATCACAATATCTAACACGCGTTACAAAGTTCCTAAACGTGAATGACCATCACTTCTAATAAAAACTATTAAGGCTAACAATCTCCCCCTAAGGGGTGGTCATTCAAATGATGCTCCACTTGATTAGGTCTTTACATTTCTTGAGCTCGAACTTTGTGTGTAGATATAGAATAGTCTTGATTCTTTGTTCCTTCATGCTTTGTGATCAATTAATGTGGTTGTCTGCCGTTGTCCACTTCGTTGGTTAGGTATCTCCACGATTTTCTCCACCATGCTCACACTTCTATTTGACTTTGAATTACCAATGATGTAGTTCTCGAGTCTTTAAACTTTGTAGATTCTTTGACATTGAAGAAGAATCATCTCCTTTGATTATGATGAGAACTTTCATGTGTTGTTGGTATGAGCATGTGGCGAGTCTGCACGATCCATCCGCTCCGGAGCTTCCATAAGAAGAAAACATAAAACAGGATAGTAATAAGCGGATTAGGCACTTATAAGTTTGAATTTCGAGGGTGTTAACAACATAGTGTGAAAACACATCTCTAAATCTCACAAAGGCCGTTCTGAACTGGAGTCCCACAAGTGAGATAACGCGATATACCGAAGTACATCTACATTCGGATGAGTCGCCGAGGTACACGAAGCATCACCCCACGACGTAGACCGTTGAGACACACTAAGCGTAATCCACGGAGAATTACCGAAGTGACCTACTGTCGTGGTCGCTTGATGTTGACCCCGGCAGGAATTTCCATTCAATCGAAGATCACGAAGTGAAACTTCTCATAAATGTTCTGGCAGATTGCTAAGATCAGCGTAGGACTCTATAATATATCACTCGTGTCCTTAATGATGAACAACAAGCGATGTCATGTCATGTGTTCCTATGAGATCTTTTGATGAATCTCGTGGCTCTAGACTCAATTAGTGCATTTTTGGTTTCCTGAGCGGAGACTAGGGAGAGGGTCTCCTTCTTCAATATCAACGATCTCTAAGAGAAGGTCAATAGATTATGTAGGGTTCCCAGTGAGAATGAAACAAATCCTTTTAAGAGGAATTGAGTGGCTAGAAGGTTAGGTGCAGTGCGTCACTGGGTCCATGACGTCTTTGTCTTCAATACCAGTGTCATCTAGTGACAACTAGTAGAATATGTATTGAACCCGGTTTCTGCCCTAAGGTTGAATATGGAGGGCTATTTCTTTTCACCCTTTCTTTTACATTTCTTTTTAATTCTTCAACCCCTTCTTTCTCCTTTCTCACATTACTCCTTTTTTCAATCATACCTAAGGACTTCTAATACTAACTATTTGTGATGTCCTTGGGTAGATCCCTCCGGCTCTGGCGGATCATAGGACGGATTTCCTATCCTTAGTCACCTTATAACTCCATGACTGTCCTATTGTTGCCATAAAACCATTTTTCTTGAAAATCTCTCAGAGTGTTTATGATAGAAAACATGTTTGAAACACTCCGTGAGTTTTATATTTTTAGAAACACTCCCCCTTCACATGTGCTTATATTGTATTAGCGAAATCTGCACGAGAGGGTAGAGTTCGCACTTTTTTGAATTGATCGACTTTAAATGAACTAGACCGATTCGAGACACGTTTACATCACTAGAGAACTAGCTTGAAATTATTACCCGTCCTGGTCAAGTCATAGAAGGTTTCTCGAGATGGTACATGATTCCTCGTCAATTCATTGGTTCCGACTGAGTCGAGCTCATTTGAGATTCAAACACCGATCATTAAACATTTTGATCACATTTTAATCACGTTTCTCCCCTCAAAAATAGCATATCTATGATGTTTTGAAACAAAATGATTAAAAGATATGTTTTTCGGAAAGCATTTGGAGAAACTGATTTAGCATGAATTTTGGAACAATTTTTGTTTTATACTCCCCCTTAACGAAAGCATATTTTCATACAGAAAATTTAGAATCAATTAAGGGTTTAGAGGGAGTTATCTTGGTACCACATGTGAGAGATTTTGAAAATCTTTTTGAAAAATTTCGAATCAATGGTACTCAAGATGATGAAGATATTGAAAATCTTTTGAAGATTTTGAAGAAGAATTATCTTCATTTGTTTTAGGATAAGTGCTCGATATTTACGAAAATCGATTTTGCGTAGCACTTTCCTTTCTTTAAAGATCGGGTTGCAAGTGGAAATACTTACAAGCCATTATGTTTTAGGAATAGTGCTTTAAAAATATTTAAAACCTTTGATTTTGATAAGCACTTTCCTTTCTTTGAAGCGGGTCCTGGAACGATGTGTCCGAAGCCATTATGTTGAAGTCCGGGTTTCGTACTGAAGTATACGAAAGCCATTATTTAGAAATTTTGAGAAACGACATATTTTAGAAGACATATTAAAGAACTCTCGCTCAAGCATCTGTACATGCCCGTATCATTGTTGAATGACATTTCTAGAAACGTACAGAATATCGATTATACGAGAGACATGTCGTGAGAAGAATATTTTTGTATTTTTGATTTTATATTGTTTTTGTATTTTTTTAAAGATTTTTTATTTTTGTATTTTTATTTTGTTGGTTTTATAAAAGAAATGGAAAATCAAAGATAGAAGATAGAGAAAATGAAGAAGACGATTTTACAGAATTAGAACCCTCTGCTGAGCTGGGTTCAGAGATATTTGATTCACCTGCAACCAAAGAAGAGTTTTCACAAATAACAGTGTTAGAAGTACAAGATTCCGCACGGTGAGGGTGATCACTATCAACGGTTGTAGTGGTTTTGACTTCCTTATCTTGATGAGTTTCACTATTATCTATGTTGGAGCAAGTATCAAAAATCTTTCCTGTGGGAATCCATCTAAGACCTATTTGGTTGAAAACTTTTCCCGTGGGTTTCCACCTAAGGTAAGATCTAGGAGTTGTTTTCTTATCAGATGCAGCGGAAGACTCATTTTTGGAAAAACTACGTCCTGAAGAGATCCACCTATTAGGTTTCTGTTTGTTTGACATTTTATCAACGGGCTTGTTTCTATTTGGTGTCTTAGTGGATTGTGCCTTGGCACGAGAATTATCTTTCTTGAGATATTGTAAGGCACATGCATCATGATTAGCTGAAAAGATACATTTTTTACATGTAGTACAGACAAATTCAATATTCTTGTTTAAAACAGCAGCTTTAACTTTGTCACTGCAATCTTTTGGAAATTGATTCTTGTTCGAAAAAGACTTAGAATTCCTAGTGTTGTTGTCTAAGGGCATAGCATTTTCTTTTGCGCAACTACTCTTAGATGCAAGCCAATCCCTAGTCTTTTGTAGAGTGTTCCTAGGTAATGGTTTACTACTACTAGCAGTGCCTTGAAATCTTGTAGAATTCATCACCCTAGATGTTGCACCTAGAATTCCGTCTTTTAGTCCAGTGCCTTTTTCCTAGCTTCTTCTAGATAGTGATTGTTGACCATGTCGTTAGAACCAACAGATTCTTTAACTGGATTTTTGGTCACATTCCTTGTACTAGTCCTAGAGATGCCAGGTGTAATCACTTTTGGTGTTTCAGCAACTGCTTTTCCTTTTTCAAAACTTTTGATAATTCTCTTTTTAATAGGAAAAGTTTGTGGAGTGACTGTTTTTGACAAATCATTTTTCTCATTGACTTTTGGAGGAGGCATAGAAACAGACATTTTTGGTTTGGAAACCGGTTTTGGAACATTTGCTTTCTCCTTAGTCAATGGTTTTGTAATCTTAGTATCCACTGCCTTTCCTTTTAGACTTCCCAGTTGAGCACTCAAAAGATCATTTTGCTCTTTCATGTCCTTGTAAGCACGCTCATACGACAGTTTGTCATACTTGCATTCCTCATATTTTCGATCAAGTTGTTTAAAATAGGACACGTTTTCTTTTTCAAGTTTTGCAAGAGCATTTTCATATTTTGAAATAATTGCGGAGGTCTCAGACTGGAGTCTTTCATGATCTTCAACAGAATATGTTTGTAAAATGATGGACATGATGTCTGTAGTCATAACATCTTCGAAGAGAGAATCATTCAAATTTTCCAAAACTTTGATGTGTTCAAAACTTTCATTAGCTTGCTTTACCAGGGATTTATGGTCCTTGACAAAGTCACTCGTTTCTTTCAAAAGTGCTTGTAAAACATGAATTACCCTTGCAGCGATGGCATTCACCGAGGGGCAATTTCATTTTCAAAAACCTTTTTGTTCAATATCAAAACTAGAAAACCAGATGTTGGTTGTATTATGGGTTTTAGATTTAACACTCCCTTGAAGATACCCTATTCTCGTTTTAACGTCATCTAAAATGCTTCGAGTATCACTTGTGTTAAAAGGATTGTTTGAAGACATTTGTTCGATTTTCGAAAGATATTTGGAAACTACAACCGGTTTTGAAACGGTTTTGAAACTGGTGTTGACACTTTGTTTGAAACACTTGGTGTGATGGAAAACTTTGACGTTTCTTTTTGATTAACAAAAGTAATCCCATTAATTTTGTTCCATTTGTTATAATCAATCGGTTTAAGATCTGGATTCTTTTGTTTCATTTTTGATCTACTCTCCTCAGCTAGTTCCAACGTTTCAAGAGAATCACGAACAATTATGGGTTCATGCAATGGTTGTCCATTATTCAACACATTCCGTTCTTTTCGAGCTTTCTTGAGGAACGAAGGAGGTGAGTTACCAAGAGCCATTTTATGTGCAGTGAAAATCGGATTTGCTTGATTAGAAAGCATCTTGTTTGTTTTAGCGGAATGACCCGTTGTAAGAAGCAAATTATCCAATTTTTCGATAGTTTCATTTTTATCCAGAATTTCATCAAGGAGAGAATCTTCTCGTTTTGCAAAATCACAATAACTTGTTTCTTCTCTTTTCAAGATCGAAAACATTGCTTTTGTTTTGAAAGTTGGTTATTTAGATCGAAATTTCCTTGTTTAAAGATTTGATTTTCAAATTCAGATTCACATCAAGTGTGTCATACTTGAGTTGCAAATCTTTTTCTCTTAAAACAGAATCTCGATAACCAATTTCTAATTCCGACATTTTGTTTGTATGAAATTCATAGGCTTTGGCGTGCTCCTTGTAACTCTCAAGCTCACGTCAATTTTTTATTCGCGGCCTTAACTTCGCGATTGACCGTTCTAACTTTCTCAACTTCAATGCCACATTGATTGATTAATGATTCAACATCAGCACGTGTTTCCTCATCGTCAGATTTTGTGCCACACGCCTCCACTTGGATCCACATATGGAGTTTCGGAGTTAGTATTGCTACAACTTCGGATTATCCGTATGTATCATAAGTGGGTGCTGGCGTCACAGAATGTTGTTCGTCATGAGTAAACACATCACATATGACATTGTTATAGCATGGATCAATGATTGGTACCTTAGATACTGCATTTGCGTCATAGACAGGGAGGTCGCGTCGAGTCGTGTCAATGTACTTAGTCTCAGAAGATTTGCCATGTAGATGCAGTTCACATTGAGTTCCTCGAGGTCTTCCAAATCATCCATAATAGCGAAAAAGTCATGTTCCTCAGCACTCAACTGTAACCCCGCTTCTTGCTTTTCTGCTAACAAAGCACTTTCGAAGAAAATCACCATTCTTTTTGTGCGGCTTAGTGGGATAGTTTCTTGCCATGTGACCCACTCCTTGACAGTTATAACACTTAATCGATTACCCGATTCACATTTCCATAATTCCCAATGACGGAGCTGCTACATACCCATTCGATTACCCATGCTCTATTCACAACATTCGTCCATTCGATTTCCGATTCGAACCGCTGATTGCCCATGCGAAATCCGGTAGCATATCCTGCGATTCCCAATAACTCCAACCATTTGTCCTTGATTACCCATATTCACACCGGCTGTGCGGTTTGCCTGTTGCGAGTGTTTGATGATATCCTTTGGTTGTTGTTAGTAGGTGTGGAATAGCGACCTTTGATTACTTGACCCAAGAGAGAAATTATTTAGGACATAGGGTCTTCTGATCGATTCTAGATCGGTGATTCCTTGTTCCTGGTATTGTTGATCTGGATAGAATTGTTGTTGTGGTTGTGGAATGTATTGTTGCAAGTTGTTGTTGTTGGAAGATGATGAAGCTTGTTGTTGTGTATTCACTGGAGGTTGAGTCTTTGCAGTAAGTGCCAATGGATCATGATTCTTTGCTAATTTTTCTTGCCTGACTTCATTCGCTTCAGCTTGGTTTTGTTTGAGAAAATCATTCAGTTGATCAAAGTTCACCTGATGAAGGTCTTTTGTTTGGTTGACAATAGTGACAGATCGTCCCCATTCTTACGGTAGATTATTCAGAACTTGATGTTTTGAACGATTGTTCGGTGCCAACTTGTTTCGATAAGCTCATTCATCAAAGTGCAAAACCTTCCATAGTAGGATTCAATGGATTCTGTAGATGTAAACTTTTCCCATTCAGGTTAGCGCTTGTTCTCCATGTCTTGTTTCCCAATTTCCGTTCCATAACATAGCCGTCTAACACGTTCCCACATATCGAAAGCAGTTTCACAACCGTCTACCGCAGCAAAGATGTCTATTGGTAAACCCCGTTGGACAATATGAATTGCCATGTCATCTGCATCGACTTGTTTCTGATCCTCTGTATTCGATTCATTTGAAGATGAGAGGATGGTGGGATGGGAGGTGTTGCATCAGCATTTCTAGGGACATGGACTTGTCGAGGCTTGAAGGGTCCATCCCTAATGGATTTAATCATGAGTTTCCCATTAGGTTTGGTCTTGATGTAGCGGAGCATTCGACTTGTCCATTGAAGATAACCACCTTTAGCCAACATAGGAGGTCGGTTTTCACCGGTTTGCATGAATGTCTTGTTGAGTAGCCATTGATGAAGGTATTTTCCGATAAAGTTGATGTAGGATCGATTCAACGATAAAGGAGTTGTGGTTGATGAAGATTAAGCTCGGTTGAGGTGTTTTCTGAAAGTCGTACTCGTAACCTTGGTTCTTAGTCGAAAAAATTTTCGCCCAAAATTTGAATTTCACTTTAAAATCAATTCTAAGGTCGTATGAAAAATTTGAGTTATGACAATTTTGACGCCAAATTTGACCCGAAAAATTTGAATTTAGGCCCCAAAATTTGAATTTTTGACCAAAATTTTCACTGTTAAACCAAAATTTGAATCTCGCGTAAAAATTGAACGTTTAGTCTCCTCAAAAATTTAAATTTTACTCAAGTTTTCCCGCCAAAAAACTATTTTTTTTTAAACCTTAGGCGTAGAAAGAGCTTAGGCGTAGACCAAAGAAGTTACGAGTAGGATATGGTTACGAGTAGGATGTAGTTACGAGTAGGATCTTATGCGTAGGAAGCTTAGGCGTAGGATTCCTTATGCGTAGGATCTTATGCGTAGGATTCCTTATGCGTAGGATCTTATGCGTAGGATTCCTTAGGCGTAGGATCTTATGCGTAGAAACCTTAAGCGTAGGAACCTTAAGCGTAACCTTAAGCTTATGCGTAGACAAAAAGTTACTCGTAAACCTTACGCGTAATTTTGAAGTTATGCGTAGAGTTACTCGTAAGCTTTTAGCTTATGCGTAAACTATGGTTAAGAACCAAAAATCCTTTACACTGTCATAGCGTAAGAGATATCCACAAGTCGAAGTGTTCCACACACTTATCCAAGTGAGGGAAGCACTGAGTCACCGTTATAGCTCGAAGAAACTTCACCAAAAAGTTACGAGTAGAAAACTAGGGTTTTGACTTTTTGACTTCTACTCGTAAGAAATTTCCAACGATTCAAATGATTTCGCTTGCACAGATATCCTTAAAAACACTCGAATAACCCAAAAATGTTGACCTTTTTCACCCAAAGTGCTTAGAAAAGTTACGAGTAGAAATGACCAAAAACCAAATACGAGCTTAAAAATGAAGAAAAACACGTAAAGCTTCGAACTTTTTGCAAAAAACTGAAACTTTAGCACCAAATAAACCTTAAACCACAAGAATCTTGAATTTTAAAGTGCAAAAATTAAAGCTTTAAGCGTCACAATATTGACTAACGTGAGCTTATACGCGTAACCCTTCAAAACAAACACAAACACTCCTAAACCATTGTTAGGCGATTGATACCAATTGTTAGGACCTAAGATATATCAACCTTATCACAAACCAATACCCACGTCAACACAAACAATACAAACACAAACGTTATGCTTAGAAGTAAGATGAGAAAGATTAGAATAGAAAGATGGTGACTTGCATATGAATTCGTGTATGTTAGAGAGATAAAGAAAAGAAAGATGAAAACAATAAGTTGTATATTGCTTCAAGGAAAAACACACACACACACACTCAAGCACACCCCTCAAATGACATACTTGAGGGGTATATATAGGTAAGAGAAGATGCCCTAAGGCTTGGCCATGGGCCTTGAGATGGACTTGGATTGGGCTTGGGTTTCACGAACTAGACAAGGCTAGCTTAACATAACTTATGCCCAATTAGCTTAGCCCAATCCACGAGCCCGTTGACTATTCTATCACAATATCTAACACGCGTTACAAAGTTCCTAAACGTGAATGACCATCACTTCTAATAAAAACTATTAAGGCTAACATTTCCAATCTTTCTAGGATAGCCATTGGGGAAGATGTCAGCAATTGTGAGAACTTCTGGTGCATCCACATTCATTTGTGCAGCCATGTCGTGATCTGAAATAACATTACCAAAAGAACCAACATTTCGAAAGCCATAATGTTAGTCAACAGAAGGTTTTTATTGTCTAATTATTCAATGTACAGTGCTAATGATTGTTACGAGTCCTAAGTCACTTGTTTGTCTAATAGTCCAATGATGTCGTGAAACGTTTCGTGAGTTAGTTAACTTTTAAGTTTTAAAGTTTATTTTATCACTTATAGTTCACAACATATCAAACGTTTAAGTTAATTAGTGACATTATTGGTTTCGTGACGATATGAATGGTTTATTTACAAGATGGTACACGTAACAATTCAAAATTAAGGTCAATCCAGGCTTAGGCATAGAAATGATAAAGTTACGTAAACAGAGTTGTATACGCCGTAGGCTTAAAGCTTATGCGTAGGATCCTAAATTACGCGTAAGAGATGTTACGCGTAGGAAAAGGGGACCTTATGCGTAGAGCTTACGCGATAGCGTATAATAACCTTACGCGTAAGGCTTACTCGTAAGAGTAGACCTTATGCGTAGAGGTCATTGTTTACGCATATCCTTCACAGGATACGCGTAGTCCCATTGTAGAACCTTACGCGTAATAGTTACGCGTAGGATTTCTCTTACGCATAACTTTCTACGCGTAAGGTGATCCTTATGCCTAGAGATTCAAATGACCTTGATTCTGAATTTTAAGCGTAGCAAGCCTGAAATAAAATCATCAAATCAGCAATCTTAGCATGTATAGTCATATTAAACAGATTATGGCATGAAAAACTTGTTAAACATTTTACGCTTAAAAACACATACGCGTAGGTCAAAACCCTAAGGGTTATGAATTACGCATAAGATTTCTAACCAT
>OU343220.1:278121536-278340978 GCA_910596185.1 Chrysanthemum makinoi | reverse complement strand
GGAAATTGCACCAAACTTTTTCTGGTAGGTCTAAAGTATTGTGAGAGTCTTTAAACCAAGTTATAACATCCAGTTCGAGATGAATCAAAAATACCCAAACTTAAGAACTTTAAACCCTAATTCCTAATTCTGAATTAATCAGTGTTTCTGGGTTGTTATAGGGCCTGGATATCATTAATTCAACATCATATTAACCTCACAAAACAATCTTTTTGACCAAAAACCTTCACATTTGAAAACACCCAATTCGACTTAAGAACCCTAATTTTGAAAAACCTTCAATTCGTGTTTCTGGGTGGATTTGGAGGATAAAATTAGTATCATTGATGTTAAAGACATGTTTTGACACAATCCTTTTAACCACAAACACCCATTCTTGATTATGAGTTCATACGCTTATGCGTAGAACACAAAAATAATCATAGACAAAAATTTGACCATTGGATTCGTGTAAAAATCAAAACCTATGTTTGTAAACATGTTAAGATCATGAAACAACTTACAAATTGATGATCAAAAACAATGATTTGAAGAACGAATTTCGTGCGTAGGATTGATTAGGTTTATGAGTAATAAATGTGATGTTGAAGTTAGGTGGAAGACTTTTATTAAAATGACTTTCATCTTTTGACAGTTTTGGTCCCTCCACCTTTTCCATTTTCACCCAAAGCCTTTAACTTCCATTTTGGTTACCAAACAAAGATTTTAAGAAAGAACTTTGACGACACTCCCCCTCGACTTAAGAAAATACTGAAAGGTTATAGATTTTACTCCGAGGAGTGTTAGTTGAACCAGAAAAGTTTACCACCATTGATTCAAGAAACAACCAGAATAGAGTAACATGCAAGTACACGGATGTTTTTGAAACAGTTAAGTATTTATTTTCTCCCCCTCAACACTTGATCGGAAAAATACTGAATTTTGAAAGATTATAGTGTTGACGGAAGAAATGTACTTGCAATGTTGAAAGAAAATAGATAGAAGAATATTTTTGTTGTTTTATCTAATTTTATATTTTTGTATTTTGTTTTTGAAAAATATTTACAAAAGAGATTTTGGTGTTTGACAGGTTTTTAAGACTGTTTTAGGAGATCATCCAATTCCTCTTGAGTCAAACACCTCATACCAATTCGGTGGACCAACTCATTAAACCTAGCGGGAGGCAAGGCTTTGGTGAGAAGATCTGCCAATTGGTATTCTGTACCCACAAAATATAATTCAACAGTACCCTGCTCCACGTGATCCTTGATGAAATGATATCGAAGATCGATGTGCTTTGATTTCGAGTGTTGAACAAAGTTTCACGAGATCGCAATGGCACTCCGATTGTCGCAGTACATCGGGATTCTGTCAAATACGTAACCATAGTCTTTGAGTTGTGTTCTCATCCAAATGACTTGAGCACAACACGCCGACATGGCTACATATTCTGCTTCGGTTGAGGACGGCGATGTACAATCCTGCTTCTTCGATTGCCATGACACCAGTTTATCACCAAGAAATTGTAAGGCTCCAAGTACTTCTTCCGTGAATCTAAGCATCTGCGTGGTCAACGTCAAAAGCGATTAGTTCAAAACCGAATCCTTCTGGATACCAAATTCCCAAATTAATGGTTCCCTTGATGTATCGGAGGATTCTTTTAGCCTCCGAGAGGTGGGTTTCAGTTGGTCGCGACTGATAACGAGAGCAAAGATATACGGCAAAGACAATATCAGGTCTGCTAGCGGTTAGATACATGAGAGACCCAATAATACTACGGTATTTTGTAGGGTCCACCAATTTCCCATGTAAATCAGCGTCTAGCTTCTTGGTATGAGCCATTGGTTTGGCATAAGTGTCACAGGTATTCATTCCAAATTTTTTTAACAATTCAAGGACATATTTGGACTGACTCAAGAAAATACCACGGGGTGATTGATGAACTTGTAGTCCTAGAAAGAACGTAAGTTCACCCATCATGGACATTTCAAAATGTTTCTTCATTAGTTTTGCAAAAGCGATTGAGTACTTTTTATGAGTTGACCCAAAAATGATGTCATCCACATAAATTTGAACAATTAAAATATGTTCCTCGTGATATTGTATGAAAAGAGTCGGGTCAACCGAACCTTTGGTGAAATTATTGGCAATTTTGAAAGATGATAGCTTATCGTACCATGCCCGAGGAGCTTGTTTGAGACCATACAGAGCTTTGTTCGGTTTGTAGACATGGTTCGGGAACGCGGGATCAACGAATCCTTCGGTTGGTGACATAAACCGTTTCTTTAAGTTGCCCATTTAGAAAAGCGGTTTTGACATCCATCCGAAGACCGTTATATTCATATGAGCGCGAACGCGAGAAATATCCGAACGACCTCAAGACGGCGGCCGGAGCAAAAGATTCTTCAAAGTCTATTCCTCTTCCGACGATAACCCTTAGCAACTAGACGTGACTTGTTTTGGATTACGTTTCCTTCATCATCCAATTTGTTTTTCCAAATCCATTTGAGACCAATGACGTAGACCCCTGTTGGTCTTTCAACCAGTTCCATACTTCAAGACGTTTGAATTGGTTAAGTTCTTCTTGCATGGATTCAATCCAGTTGTCTTTTGTCATTGCGTCTTTGATGTTTTAGGTTGATTGGCATGTGAGTGCATAAATGCAATGTTCACCATCCGAGTGAAGACGTTGTCTTGTAACGACTGGTTGATTCGGGTTGCCAATAATATTTTCGAGAGGATGGTCTTTTGTCCATCTATGTGTGGAGGGTTGATGTTGGTATACATTGTGCAGATTCTGAGGATTCAAATGGCTTGTAGAAGATTCCGCGACATCCGGTGCAGCGATCTCATTAGCAAACGGGTTAAAGAACGATTTGGATCAAAATCTCAGGTGGGGGTACTTCATTGAGAACATCATCACCGGTTCATCATTGTTGGAAGCGGTTTGTTCAACTGTTGTGTTGGAGTCAACTGGTGGTGCTTCTTCAACCGTAGTTGTTGTAGCAGGTATATCAGGTATAAGAGTATTATCGGGTTGAGCAACAAAGCGGCGGATACACACTGGAGCACGTTCATCAATATCGTCACGAACGTGGAGCAAATAACCTTTCCATTTGTTGACGAGTAAGCGGGGCTTTGTTCGGTGATGATGGGGTTTGGGGAAGTTTAAGCGGTTGTGTCCGGGTTCCAAGCTGTTATACTCGAAGCCATTTCGTAAGTTCATCAAAATGAGCATGAATCGTTTCCATAACCTCCTTTGTTCGACGATTCCCGATTCGGAAACCTTTAGAATTATCACAATATCCAATAAAGACTCCAATGTCAACTTTGGCTTTGAGCTTTCCAAAGTCATCACGATCATTATTCGGATAGCAAAGAGATCCAAATACATGAAAGTGTTTGAGATTCGGTTTTTGGTTGTGGACAAGCTCGAAAGGTGTTTTGTTGTGGCGTTTTGTAATCATAGAACGGTTTTGAGTATAGCATGCAGAGATACGACTTCGCCCATAAGTAATCTGGAAGTTTAGCATTGATTAACATTGTTCTTGCGGCTTCCACTAACGTTCGGTTTCGTCTTTCGACAACTCCGTTTTGTTCGGTGTATGCGTGCAATAGATGTCCGATCTTTGTCAATTCCCACTTTCTCATAAAATTCACGAAGAGTTTGGTTAACAAATTCAGTGCCTCGTCTTCGATTTGTCGAAGCGGTGTTTCGTAGCTGAACTTGTATTTTCGTGAGAAAGGTGATGATCATTTGTGGAGCTTGGTCTTTGCTTGAAGAAAGTAGACCCAAGTCCAGCGTGAATAGTCATCAACAATTACTAAGATGTAGCGTTTGCCATTGATCGCTTGCACGCGCATCGGGCCACACAAATCCATGTGAAGAAGATGAAGCACATGCCTTTGAGAGCGTGT
Organism: Chrysanthemum makinoi; assembly: GCA_910596185.1. Classification (NCBI taxonomy): domain Eukaryota; kingdom Viridiplantae; phylum Streptophyta; class Magnoliopsida; order Asterales; family Asteraceae; genus Chrysanthemum; species Chrysanthemum makinoi. The sequence continues at coordinate 278,337,081 of OU343220.1, read as the reverse complement.
TCCACCTTTGAAGGAAAATGAGCACGAGTGCTTTTGCCTTGTTCACAAAGCGAGCAAAGGTGATCTTTAGAATACCGAAACCGTGGGAGTCCTTCAACTAGTTTGTGTCGAGCAAGGTTGGTGATGGTTTGAAAGTTTAGATGTGAGAGACGACGGTGCCATAGCCAGGATTTTGTTGATGTTGCCTTTGAAAGTAAGCAGATGGGAGAAAATGCAACCATGTCTTGCATAGAGATAGTGTAAAGACTGAATTGCACGAGCCGGACATAAGGTCGTTTCCTTGTAGATCACGAATGAAACAAGTTTTCTCCCGAAAAGCAGCTTCCAAATCTCCATCACAAACTGACCTCTGAAACAGATTGTGACCGAGGCCTTCCACATAATAAACCCTGCTAATTTCAATGTTCCCATTGATATAGTCTCCGTAGCCCATGATAGCAGCGAAGTGATCATTCCCGAATCTGACAGTGCCAATGAACTTTGCAATAAAGTTTGATAACATTTTAAGGTTTCCTGTCATGTGTCGGGAACATCCGCTATCAACAAACTAGAGAATGATCTGTATCACACGCATTACACATGACACTAATAGATGGAATAGAAGTAGATGTGGAACCCGAAATGTTAGAAGGTTTCAAGCAGTTGATAGTAGATATACACACATCAATAGCTTTAGGTATCCATTTAAATCCTAGTGTGTTATATATCCATTTCCGCCATCTCCAACTAGTATTTGCTTTAGTCTTAGTGAATGCACTAGGTGGTACTACATTCCTAGGAGGTGATACTAGAGCTACAGGGACAAAGCGTTTCTTAGAATCTAAAGAGGGTGGTCTACCAAGCACAGACTTAGAAAGATTAGTGGGCCTAGAGGTATTCGGTTCTTAGGATTCCTTAAACGAGAGATGATAGCTTTAGCAACACATTTATCATGACAATAATTCATACTTTTACGACAAATAACACAAGGTGCATCGATGAATATCAAAAGTGCTTAAAGGTTTAGCATTCGTTACATCACTATTTCTATTACATGTTCCACGCTTAATATCTATAGTGGAAGCAACGTGAGTCTTATTCATAGTCCTAGGGTGTTCTTCTACTTTAGCATTCTTTATTGATCTTTTCTTAGGTCGCAACTTCCTATTCTTCGATGTAGTGCTCTTAGGTTGTGAAGTGCGGACGTTTGGAAAAGACGCAACTATTCCTGTTTCAGTAGAATGAAGCACGTTAGCAACTTGTGATTTGGCAGTAGTGATTCTAGGTTCACGATTACTAAGTGTTACTGGGCTATTCTCTTAATCACGGTAGGCGAAGTTGTTCATACTTTCCTAACATTTCTCTTAACTTGAAGATAGTGTGAATCAGATCTTGATTTTCGGACCGAATATTTCCAAAGAAAATGCATAACTTCTTTAGTGTGTGCAAGATAATGATCAAGTTCATTTGATGCTTCATCACAAGTCTTTTTGAGTAAATCAAATATGACACCATATTCCTTTTTAACTTTTACAAGTTCTTGTTCATATTTTGAGATTTGACACTTAAAAGACACGTTTTGATCATCCAGTTGCTCAATTTTAGGATCAGAAGATTTGTTACGCAATGGGCGATTTTGTGTTGAAAAGCAAGTTGTTGATCGTGAATATCTTTTTGACACCAATTAAGACGACGTATTGCATTTGAAAGTTCGTTTGACAATCGTATATTTTCAACTTTTAAGGACTCGATCTGAAGCACATTATTAGTATTTTCAACATTTACCATAGAATCAACAGTATCAGCAGAGATATAATCAAATGCATATGACAAAGAATTCAATAACACAGCATTATGGACATCAGGACAGATGACATCTTCCAAGAGTCGATCAACATCTTTTCTCAACATTTTCTTTTTGCGTTTAGTATTAGAAATAGGTGTTTCTGTTTTCTCAAAAACGACCTTCATCAATCCAAGTTCCTTATGAAAGTCCCTTTCCCAAGACAATGCACAACTTTTCAAATTTTTAACATTTGGTAAAAGATTTTTCTGAAAAATATCTCTTTGTTCTCGCGCCAGAGCGATTGAAAATGTTGAACTTTGATTTCAGAATGATATTCTATCTCATGTTGTAAAGTTTTGAGGTCAACCATGAAAAGGTCAAAATATCTAAGAATTTTGCGATTTTCAGGTTTTGAGTTTACTTCACCGATGGAAGGTAAATGACCATAAGTTTGTGCATAATCTGGTTTGGGATTATCATTAGAAGACTCAGGTGTTTTTATGATAATCCTTGGTGTGTTAGAAGAATCCGTTGGTGTGACGAAAGTGACCGCTTTTGAATAGTTAAAAGGTTTGTTGTAAACAACTTTTTCTAACTTTGATCGACTCTCGTCTTCTGCATCTAATTCCTCTTGACGATGATATTCAACAACACTCATAACAGAATTATCAATTTTATATTCTGGACTGGAAACTTCAGGATTTGGTTTGAATGCTTGGGTTGAAAACTTAGGTTTGTAATCAGCAAGATTCGGTCCATTTCCATTTGGATTGGGTTTTAAAGTAAACTTTTCAATGGCTGTAACCGACTCGCCATGTTTGTAAACAACATTTTTAAACTCTTTAAGTTTGTTTTGCAAGCCGATGATTTCTTCAAGATGATCATCTATTCGTTTCGTTGAATGCTTTTTGTATGCAGAGAACTGTTTTTGACAAGTTAACAACTCAGCCTTAGATTTTTGATTTTCCAAGGTGAGATCGTTAATTTGCTTTTTATGTTCATGTTTCAGTTGTTCTATTTCAGACAACAAAGCATTCTTCTAAGCGGCTAGATCACGCATCTGTCTTTCTAAATATTTTTCGTTTTGATGAGATTTGGCAAAGGTTGCTTCAAAACCGTTTTCACGTTTTTCTTGAGTTTTGAAAAATTGAGTTGCTTTTGTAAACATTCAAAATCCTTGGTTAACAGTGCATTTTTGCTTTTCAAGTCCCGATTAATGGCATGACATTTTTCCACTATGGTCTGTTGGTCTTGTATTAAACGAGCAAAATCCGGATGAGGCAAAAGTTCGGCGTGTTCAACGTGAGTCACAACATGATCATTATTGAGATCCTCAAGTATAACCACCGAGTCAATTTGATTATCAAGGGAAACCGTTTGGTCATCTTGATCGTCAAATATAACTACGGGTCTAGTTGAAAATCGTCGGAATGAGATGTGGACGACTCATTTTGAACATTCCGAGCCTTGCCGGATTCAGATGTTGGCGGAGATATGAGATCGAGATAAAATGGTTTGTTCGGTACACGAGACAAGTCATCGTGTCATACACTGGGCCTGTGTCACTCATGTGTAACTCATGCATATTAGCCATCAACATAACAAATGCATTGGCACGCAAGTCCTCCATATCATCATCTAGTGCGCATTTGCCATAAAGCTCTGTTCTTTGTCTGTGAGAGTTCCACCAGCTTCATCCTTAAGAGCCAAAGAAGAGCCTCTTTGTGATAAGCACTGCCCTTGTCCTCGGCTTTGGGCATGCATTAGCCAGTGTCCCTTCTCATTGCAGTTGTAGCATCGAAGACCATTCAACCCATTCCGAGCATTTCCCTGTTCTACCACTTGAGCTCTATTGTTATTCCTACCCACAACATTAAACCCTTGACCACCGCCCATCTGACGACCATAACCACAATTTTGAACTTCAACTCGTCCATTGTTCACAACAGCTTGATTCCTTGTATTAGATGAGGAACGAATACGGTTGTTGGATTTGTTGGTATAACGGCTAAAGGCATTAGCAATCATAGCAAATCCTTGTTGTAGTGCTTCGAACGGATCAGATTCCTCATTAGCTTCATCGACAAGTGCTTGAGCATTGTTGTTGTTGTATGGAACCAATTGAGTTTGTTGAGATTGAGGCTGTGAAGGATCATATGGTGTGATTGTAGCAGTTGGTTGAGTTGCCGGTTGAGGAGAATAACTATTTTGAGCATATAAGGCAAGTTGTTGATTTTCCGGATGTGTCGGTGGAGCAATTTGAGCACGGAGAATCCTTTCCCTATCAACTTCCTTTTCATGAGGCTTCAAGTAATCGTACAACAATCCATATGTAGAATGATGCATATTCTTCGCTTGACGGAGAAAAATGACATACTTCTCCCATTCAGGACCAAGACTACTCAGAACTTAGTATTCACCGCAATTCTTGGCATGATGATGTTGTGTTTATCCAAATCATTGATGATGTCTGAAAAACGATGATGATAAGACTCTAGTGTCTCTCCGTGTTCAATCATGAAGTGTTCATAAGCCAAGTAAATTTTGGATTCCAAATCCTCCCGATTGAGTACAGATCCTTCCATAAGAAGATGAATATGATCCCACATTTCCTTTGCAGTATTTTGAGCATCAACACTTTGAAGAATTGGGTTAGGTAATCCTAAGAGGATGTATTGCATTGCAAGTTCATCAGCTTCATAGTGTAGAAGTTCCTCTGCATTCAGGTCTGCAACAGTAGCAATGTTGGATTGTTCATCTCTTGGTGGATTAGCATTTGGATCGTCGGGTACGATAACAGTAGGCATCTGAAATGGACCTTCCAAGATAACCTTCTTTAAGAACTTTCCATGTGGCTTCTTCAGATCACAAAACCTAAAGAACCTTATCACCCATTGATCGTAGTTTCCCGGAGTGAGCATTGGAGGTCTATCAAGTGATCCAGCCTCATGAATTGATTGTTGGCTACTTAAAGCTTCACACATCTTTGCAAACCAAGTGGGTTCCTTCATAGTGTTCCTTGATGGATGTTGATTGAAATCATTTGTGTAGGGTTGAACTTGAAGACTTGGTGGTGGTTGAACCATTTGAGGTTGTGGGATTGCAGCAAGTTGTGGAGTATGTTGTTGATAAATTGCTTGTTGTTGATTCCATTGTTGATGTTGTGGAGTTAGTTGTTGTTGACGTTGAGAATAAGTGTAAGGGAAATAATTAGAGTATGGTGGTTGTGACATGTTGAAAACTTGTGTTGGTAAAAATGGATCTTTGTAGTCGAATGAACCTTTGTTGATGAAGTATCCTTAGGCGTAGAAATCACAATAGCCAAGTAGCACTTATGCGTAAAAACACCAAAGTTACGCGTAACAATCAAGAGTTACGCGTAGATTTAGCTTACGCGTAAGTTGGAAAAAGACACTAAAGTTATGCGTAGACACAAAGTTAGGCGTAGAAAGTTAGGCGTAGGATTATCTTATGCGTAAGACTAGGCTTAGGCGTAAGATGAATCTTATGCGTAGGATTTCTACGCGTAAGCTTTATGCTTATGCGTAATTTTAGGGTTTTGCCCAAATGATCTTTTACACTATCACATTGCAAAAGATATCCAAAGTCGACGTATTTTCAGGTTTATCCAAGCAAGAAAACACGGTAAAACCACGAAACGAAGATCAAACCAAGGATAACCTTACGCGTAGTTTTAGGGTTTTGCTACGCGTAGGATTACTCTTAAAAATGATAATGCCCAAATATGTTTCTAAACCAGTTTTTGTGTGATGAAATAGCTTCAATAACACCAAAAGACACAAAAGTGTGAAACTTGATTATCCAAAGCTCTTAAAACAGTTATGCGTAGGTTGAAACCCTCGTATAAAAACTAGTCTAAAACAACGATTCACGCATAAAGTTTGAAATTTTTTGCCAAAAACACGTATTTTAACACCTTAAAACTTTGAAAGTACAAGAATCTTGGATTCAAAAGTGTAAAAAAAACATTTTTAAGCGAACCAAAGTATCAAACGTGTGTTTTAAGCGTAGGACCAAAACCTACTTCAAAAACAAACACGATTCACCCAACTAGTAGGCGATTGATACCACTGTTAGGTCACTAGATTTACCACACAGGCTTAATAGAAAGATAGAGAGGCGATTGAACAATAAACCAAACACACACACACGATATACTTAGCCGGTTACGCGTAGGGCATGAGTGAAGGAGAAATATTGAACAACCAACCCTCAAGTGAGGGTTATTGTAATACCCCGCCTTATTTGACCACAATATTGTCCGCTTTGCCCGTAGGCTCACGGATTTGTTTTTGTGGCCTCATTTGAAGACTTCCCGGCAGGTCACCCAAGCCAGTACTACTCTCACATGAGCATGCTTAACTGCCAGTTCTGCAGAACTCCACTCGCAGTAGACCACAAAACGCGTTGTGTCATTGTAAGGCGAATGTTATCTTATGAGCCAACATCTCTCCAGGCCACAGCCGATGTAGGATTTTCCTAGGGTGTTACAATCACCCCCTTAGGGACTCATCGTCCTCGATGAGGTTTGCCCCATCATCCCGAACGGCTCGAGGTGGCTCGATACCACTTGTAACACCCGCCTTTATCTCGACCACAATATTGTCCGCTTTGCCCGTAGGCTCACGGATTTGTTTTTGTTGCCTCATTTGAAGACTTCCGGCGGTCACCCAAGCCGTACTACTCTCACATGAGCACGCTTAACCGCCGCCCGAACTCCACTCGCAGTGAGACCACAAACGCGTTGTGTCATTGTAAGGCTTAATGTTATCTTATGAGCCCAACATCTCTCCGGCCACCGATGTTGGTTTTGCCTAGGGTGTTACAGTTATTACATAGTATTTATAGGAGGGAAGCTAGGGCAACACTCCTAGTCCCTTCCTTTCTCCTATGGGCTTGGGCCTAAGCTCATGGCCTTCTACATAAGCTTAAGGCTAATAACAAACATAAAGGCCATAATTAAGGTAACTATTACATATGAGTAACTAACACTTGAATAAAGGTTTAGGAGTGATTCCAACAGTATGTTTTAAATCCTTATCAAGCACTTACTAACCTTTGATGGGGATTAATCAAAGCACTTAAAATACTTGCAAGAACATCTCAAAACATCATCAAACACCCTTTAAAACCCTCACGAGGTTTTGCTAAGGTTATTTCCCTCCAAAAACCTCAGCAAAGCCTCGTCCCACACACAAACACACGTGTGATTTGGGAGATAAATCTGGACTTATTAAGATAATAAATTAAGGGCATTCCTGTAATTTCAGCCCTATAATTTAACTTTACAATGTTAGTCCCTGCCGTTAAATCCTTTGCACCGTTAGTTCTTTTCCAATAACTATTTGTGTGACAAGTCCGTGTTTCTACTAAATACTAAAAAAGGGACCTTTATGACATACTAAAAGCAATATAATATAATTCTAATCAAATCTGCAAATTTTTAGGTGTTACAAATTGGCAACATTAAGGTTTACGAAATAGTCTTAAAAATGATGATAGAGTTTATAAGAATAAAAAGGACAAGGTTAAGTCATTGGATCTTAAGATAAACTCATTAGAGATTAATCTACTGATGATAGTGATAATCAAGAGGATAGTGAGGAGGAAAGAAAACTTGGTGATGAATACAACTTGTGGTGAAGAATTTTAGAAGGTTCTTGAGCAACGGAAATAGTTTTGGTAGAAAGGGAAATGGATTTAGAAGAGGTGATCGATAGGATAATAGAGACGATAAGAATACATATCATGGTGATAGGAACAAGGGTGGTAGCAACTCTAGGAGAGAAATAATTTTTTTGGTTGTGGTGACAAGAATCATTTCATTTGTGATTTTTTGAAGGCAAAGGAGAACAAGGCGTTCATTGGCAGAGCTGGGAGTGATAGTGAAGATGGTGATCAAAAGGAGAAGGATGAAACGTATCTCATGGCGCTCGAATCGCAAGAGGTATGCCTCATATTTGATCTTCGACCGGACAATCGAATTGTGGATAGTTGATGCACTAAGCACATGACTGGTAATAGAAGATTGTTTACTTCATACAAGGAATATGATATATAGGAAAATTCTTAGAGGCAAGGTCATCAGTAGAGGTAATGTACGTCATGACTCTCTTGAAATTACAATGTTGAGCATGTCAATAATTTTTCTTTTAACTTGATTAATATAGGTTAATTATGTGATAATAATTGTAGTTTTACATTTACAAAGGTAGATAGCATCATAAGTAAAAATGGTAAAATACTAGCTAAAGGACATAGAAGAAATGGTCTTTACACATGCAAATTGAAAGATAACTCCAAAAATGAAATATGTCTTGCATCTATAGTAGATAATTTAAGTCTTTGGCATAGGATATTAGGACATGCTAATATGTGATTAATCTGAAACTTAGCTTCAAAATAACTAGTAAGGATATTACTAAAGTTTAAATTTGATAGTAATTTTTTTGGTGCATGTAAGATGCGAAAGCGAGTTCATGCAATTCATAAGCTTAAAAACATGATTTCAACTAGTAGAGTTTTAGAACTTTTACATATTGATTTATTTGGTCCATTATCTATTCAAAGTTTATGGAGGCAATTTTTACACTTTGGTGATAGTTGATGATTACTTAAGATATACATGGACACAATTTTTAAGAACTAAAGTTGAAGCTTTTGAAAAATTTAAGGTATTAGGTAAGAAATTACAAAATCTACTCGGCTCCTTGTACTCCTCAATCTACTGGGTTGTTGAAAGGAAGAAATGAACTTTACAAGAGATAAGTCATAAAATGTTAAACGAGCAATCCATTCCACAAAAGTATTGGTGTCATGCCGTAGAGACCGCATCCTACTTACTTAATAAGGTTCTTATTAGGAAACTTATCAACAAAACACCCTATGAAATCCTTAGAGGTAAGAATCCGTCTTTAGAATACTTTAGGGTCTTTGGTTGTAAGTGTTTTATACTTAACACCAAGGAGTACCTCACCAAGTTTGACCTAAATTCTTACGCTAGGATATTCTTAAACAAGCAAAGCATACATAGTGCTTAACAGGGAAACTTTGAGGAGTGAGAAATCCCTCAATGTAACCTTTGATGAAAGTCTACCCGACCCTAAAACATCACATTTGTTAAATATGATGTGGTATAAGAATAAGCCGTTCAAAACCATGTTAGAACTCTTTCACCTACAAACGACTTGGAGGAAGTCATTCCTAGGGTTGGAAATTATCAAAGAAGATAGGGATCACCCAATAGATCAAGTTATAGGAGAATTAAAAAAATGAACCCTTAGATCTCATGCCCAATACAAAAGCAACTTCTTAAAATTTGTCTTGACTATAGAACCCAAGAACATCAAAGAAGCCATTAAAGATCAAAGTTTGATAATGACTATGCAAGAAGAATTAGACCAACTCCTACATAAAAAAGTTTGGTATCTAGTTTTGCATCTTGGTGGTCACTCTATCATAGGAACAAAATGGGTATTTGGAAATAAATTAGATAAAAATGGTGTTGTATGTAGAAACAAATCTATGCTAGTTGCACAAGGATATTATCAACAATATGGGATTGACTACAATGAAACCTATGTCCCTGTTGCATGTTTAGAGTCACAACGTATATTACTTACTAGTGCATGTAGCTATATGTTTAAACTTTACTAAATGGATGTCAAAAGTGCTTTTCCAAATGGAGTTATCAAAAAGGAAGTGTATGTTGCACAACCTCCTAGTTTTACCAAATCATGTTTACAAGCTTAAGAAGGCTTCGTATGGATTAAAACAAGCTTCTAAAGCTTGGTATGATAGATTGCAATTTTTCTTGTATAAAATGGTCATTTAATGGGCATGGTAGATAATACAATATTTACTAAGACAAACGGTAAGCATCACATAATTATTCAAATCTATGTTGATGATATCATTTTCAGTTCTACATGTCAATCGCTTTGCGATGAATTTGCCAAAATAGTGCTTGATGAATTCGAAATGTGTATGATGGGGGAGCTTAGTTTCTTTTTAAGCTTACAAATTAAACAATTGGATGAAGGAATATTCTTCAAACAAATCTAAGTACATAGGAGAAATGCTTAAGAAGTTTGCACGAGAAAACTCTAATGTCACTAATACTCCAATGTCTAGTAAAAGAACTCTCACATTAGATAAAGATAACACATCACTAGAGGCCTAATATCATGTTTACTGTTTGTCTTTGCATTAATTTCCAAGCAGATCCAAAAGAATCTCACCTAGAAGCCGTTAAGAGAATTTTTAGACATGTTAAGGGAACTCAACATCCAGGTCTTTGTTATCCCAAGGATACTAGCGTGATGTTTTGGTATATGCCAATTCAGATTATGCGGGTGATCACATTGATAGAAAAAGCACAAATGGAATTTTCACATTTGTAGGATCATTTCTAACATCATGGTTTTCAGAAAAACAAACATCGCTTGCAAATTCCATATTTGAATATGATAACGTTGCTGCCGGAAGGGCATGTCAACAAACTTTATGGATGAAAAAAGCGTTTGGGGAGTACAATATCCATTTGGACAAAATCAGTATTGAATACCCCCGCGCTAAATACATAGAAATTAGACATCACTATCTAAAAGACGATGTTTAAAAACAGCACGTCATAATAGATAAAATTCTTTTAGAAGATACTGTAGCAAACATACTAAACAAACCATTAGTCAAAGAAAGTTCAACGTCTTAAGATTTGGACTTAGTATGATTTTACAAGAAGAATAAAATGTTCACACTAATTTAGGCACCCCGACGCGCCAGGTGGTGTGCCAGTGCGCGAGTGCAGCACGCTGGTGAAGAGCACCAGGTGCAATAAAAAGGGGATACTTTTGTAAATCAATTTTAAAATATTACTTTTTACACAAGCGCACTAAATACTCCTTTTAGCAAGTCTAATTAAATAATCACGTTGTCATAATCTATATCTATTATCCATTAAGAATTTACATTACAAATCATACATCCACAACCCAATATCCTATATCCCTCATTTCATAATTCTTCAACATCACAAATTTTCATAAACAAAATTTTCAAAAACTATCTTCTTATTATTCATTATTTCTTGCACAAACCCTCTTGCATGATACTTTAGTATTCAAAACATCTTTATAAACTAAGATTCTAAAAAGAAAATCCTTATCATGAAAGATATTTAAAAAGTTCACCTTGCTAGGGGTCAATAAATCTTATCAACACATTTGTAGATTGTTGGTCCAAATAATGTACATGAATCAAAACTTTGAAAGTAATATACATGAAAAGATCTTCAAACATAGGCACACACACATGAATACATCATATCACTTTACCCCTAAAAATATAATAATAGTCATAGGAACATGATGAACTCAGAAACAAGCTCAATGAATCAACCAAAAGTTAACCCAAACAGAGCAAATTCGGCTAACTCTAGGAACCCCAAACGCAACACTAAAACTCATCAAAAGTACAAAATTTTGAAGGAGATGATAGGGTGATTTTTGAGTTTCTCTTGAGAAGAATACGACAAGAAGAACTGTGGGATAAGATAGGGGAATCCCTAAGCCCAAAAATATGTGAAAATGATCCTACTATTTGTTGTGAAAATGCCGCAAAAATGGTGAATGCCTTAAAGGATTAAAGGCGTGAAACCCGAAAAATGCTCGGATCTCTTCATAAGGGGATAAAATCTTGCTAACATTTATCTCAAACATGAATAGCCGAATAGAGATAGGCAAAGGCAAAGAAAAAAATTTGAATGTTGTGGTGAAAGACTGTATTTGTTCGGGCTATAAAAAGAAAATGTTGAGACATCTTATGTGAACTTTAGGATCTTGGGAAGCACTTATAGAGTGCTTGTGTGTTGAAAAGTATTTCTTAATCTATGTGCTTCTATGCTGATAACGCTCAGATTGTGCATGTTTTTAGTAGCGTTATGTGTGCTTTTATATCTGTTATTTGGTTATATTTGCGTGATTATAGTACTTAAACGCATCAAAAGATGTTTGTCTAGTGTTTATAACCAAGTGCAGGGAAACGGAAGGAAAATAAAGAAATGTTCAGCAAAAGTGAAGATTCTCATTTCAGTAAGTGTAAATCAGTATCTCAAGTACCTTTGAAGACCATAGTGATTGAAGAACCAAGTTCTACAAGATAAAGAGAAGAAAAAGATCAAGTTTACTTAACTCAGGAAATCCAACCGGATCGGTTACAACTGTAACCGGATCTGTTGGAATATGACCAGAAACGACATTATGACCATCACCAACCGTTCGGTCGCAACCCGCAACCGAAACGGTTGGCACTTTTTGTAGAAGACCAACCAGATCGGTTGGTCATATGAACGATCCGGTTGGAGAAGCTGCATCTGCCAAATCTTCATCACTAAGTTTCTCATTTGCATCCAAACGATTCTAGGTCCTTCTCTTGGTGTATTCTAGTCCCTTCCTTACTCCTTGGAGGCCAAGTTCAGTAATTAATACCCTAGGCTTTGGAACTAGTATAAATAGAGGCCAATTGTGAGCATATGAGACACACACTTCAAATATAAATCTCTCTACTCATCAAACAAAGCTTTAAGCTCTCAAATTCGTCCTTAGAAGTCCAGGGAAGTTTGGAGTTCCAGAAGTTCCACATTTGGAGGCCAAATCACCAAGAAGTCTACCCCAATACTTTGGGAATCATTACTTTACCATTTGTAATCTTATTCCAAGCATTGTAAGACTTTTAATCATGTTTTCTAATGTTCAAAGTTCTGAGTTTATAATCATGTTTGCTATGAGTGGCTAGTTTCTTTATACACTTGCTTAAATGATGTTGATTATCATATGATTAGTTAGTGATTGTGTTAACATGTTTTAATTCAATTTCAAGTTGATTCTAAGATCCAATTGTGCTAAAGTTTCATAGTGACATTTTTTAATCAAGTTTGGCTAATTGATAGTAAACGTTGAGGTCGAAAGAACTTATTGTTATTCAACTAGTCATAATCATTTTGTCTATGGATGATTGTTTTTACCCATTATTCTTGATTATACAAAGGAACTAAGGTGTGGTTGTAATAGAAATGCTTTTTGATTATCAAATTGGATTGGTTGGAAACATCTAAAAGGTCGTAAGATTAGTTGTTGAGAATCAATTGTAGCCTTTTGTCTATGATCGGTTACCTTTTGTATTGACCATTTCTTAAGCAATTTGATGAACAAGTGGATGTTTTTGTGTTTAAGTTTATGTATGTAGACTTATGAAACTTGAATTGATCTTGAATTGATTGGTTAAACTTAATGCTTGTTTTTATGAACTAAAATCTTGACGAAGGTTTAACTTGTAAGAATAATAGATTAGTCTTCCAACTAATTATCATAACCAACATGTTAAGAGGTTAACACAATCACATTAATCTATGATATGAAACTAGTTTAAGCAAGTGTAGTTTTTAATCATCTGAATTTCATTATACCTATTTGCTTTGTTATATGTTTTGGATAGACTCTGTTAATTCAAACTTGTGCTTAGATTCACCCGAATCCCTGCGAACGATCCCGACTTACCTTCATAATCTTGCTATAACGGACGAGTATACTTGCTCGTATGTGTTATTGGTAATATTGGTAATTCACCTTTTATAAATTTAAAACTTGTACACACCCAGCATATCAAGTTTTTGGCGCCGCTGCCGGGGATTTGATTGTGTTTCAACAAGTTTTTAAATTTTCCTCAGTCGATTTAACCCAAAATTTTTCTCTCAGAAACCTTAACCGGATCCGGTTGCCCTTCAACCGAATCGGTTACGATTTTACCCATTACCCAACTGGTCTAACCGATCGGTCGCAACCCGCAACCGATCCGGTTACCCAATCTGTCCCGGAAAACTGTTTTCGTTGTTTGTCCATGTGTTTAGATATTGCCTGGATTCTCTAGGACATTGTATGAACACTCGAGCAGCGGGAATAGAACCAATTACACCTCTTACCAACCCCGAACGTTTGATTCGAAGAAGAAGAAGAACACTTTTCATACCATTGGAAAATCGTGTACCAAGAGTACCAAACCCACCATTTGATAACCTCGTAGAAGCCAAAGTTGTTTACAACCCTTTCACCAATTTACCTTTTCCCATGGCGGACGATCAACCCATGTGGGGAACCAACCGAGCCGTAGCACCAACTCCCGGAAGTGCTATTGTTGCTATCAATCTTGGTGACAACTTCACCGTGAAGGGACATCACCTTTGTATGATCAAAGACCGTCAATTCGATGGCCGTGCACGGGCCGATCCGCACAAGCAAATTTCCGAATTCATCGAAATTTGCGGCATGTTCCGTTATGCGACATCGATGTCAATGCCATCAAACTCAAACTTTTCCCATCATCACTCGCCGGAGATGCTAAAGTATGGTACAATGAATTAACTCCAGGAATCATCAATACTTGGGAGGAGATGAGGCAAGCTTTTGTAAGCCGATTCTTTCCACCTGCCATGTTTGATCGATTAATGGGAGAAATTTGTGCTTTCAACCAAAACCCAAACGAATCACTTGTCGAAGCTTGGCTTCGAATGAAAGATTTGCTTCGTAGTTGTCATGGACATGGACTATCCAAAGGAACCATTATCCAAATCTTTTACCATGGACTAGATGAAATCTCTCAAGGCATCCTTGATGCTGGAGGAATTTTTCTCTATAAGACTCCCAACGATGCACATCAATTGCTCGAAGATCGAGTACTTCTCAAACTTGATTGGTCCAAATATTCCAAAACTAAAACTCTTAGAAAAAATGTAGCTTTTTTCGAAAACACCGATGCTTCAAAACTCATGGAGAAGATGGAAGCGTTAACCTCAAAAATTGACTCGCAGTACAAAGATATCAAAGATGAACTGAAGGAAATGCGAGACGGATGCAACAATTGTGGAGGAAATCATCCATCGTCCGAGTGCGACGATAAGCCTATGGGTGGACCAAAGGAAGGAGAAGCGAGTTACGCTCAAGGAGGATACTGTGGAGGAGGATATCGTAGTAATTATTATGTTCGAAATTCTGGAAATTGACAAGATCGCCGACCAAGGGATGACAACCGTGATTCTCAACCACGAACTGACGATCCGCCACCACAAAACCCAGAAAAAAAAGATGGAAGAAACCGAATTCGAGAAAACCATGAGAGAATTCGTATGCACAAAAATCTTCAAATGATTTTATCAAAAATCAAATTTTCAATCTCAAAGCCAAAGTTGAGCAAGGACAGAAAAATTATCAAGCATCTATCCAAGATCTTGAAAACAAATTTGGCAGACTTTCTGACCAACATTCCTCTAGACCATCTGGTTCATTGCCAAGTAATACCCAATCCAACCCAAAACCATCAAATGATAAGACGTACCGTCCACCACAAACAAGAAATGAGCATATCAATGCTGTCTTCACAAGAAGTGGTCTCTCGTACGATCCACCACCAAACCCTAATGAAAACACTCCTATCACCATTGATAGTGAGGATGAAACCGAGGAACCAAACATAACTCAAACCACCAAAAAGAAAAACATTCCATCCGTCAAGGCGTACACACCAAAAATTCCTTATCCTCAACGCCTTAAGAAAGAAAAGATGGAAGAGTGTTATAAAAAGTTCATTGAAATAATCAAAGAGGTTCGACTCAATGTTCCTCTCGTTGATGTCATAGCCGGAATGCCCAATTACGGGAAATTTTTGAAAGAACTTCTTAATAACAAAAGCAAGCTTGAGCAAATATCAGCAGCTTTCCTTAACAAAAAATGCTCAGCTATTATCCAAAACAAGATCCTTAACTGTCACTGGTTGGCGCGTTTGTATTGACTGTCATAAGTTAAACAAAGCCACCAGAAAAGATAACTTTCCGCTCCCATTCATGGATCAAATGCTTGAAAGACTGGCAGGAAATAAATTCTTTTGTTTCCTCGACGGATTTTCAGGATATTTCCAAATTCCTATCGATCCTAACGATCAAGAAAAGACCACTTTCACTTGTCCTTTTGGAACCTACGCGCATCGGCATATGCCTTTTGGTCTTTGCAATGCACCTGCGACTTTTCAAAGGTGTATGATCGCCATATTCCAAGACATGCTAGAAACCTCCATGGAAGTTTTCATGGATTACTTTTCAGTCTTCGGAGACTCATTTGAAGCTTGTCTTTCTAA
The DNA here is from genome assembly GCA_910596185.1 of Chrysanthemum makinoi. Lineage (NCBI taxonomy): Eukaryota > Viridiplantae > Streptophyta > Magnoliopsida > Asterales > Asteraceae > Chrysanthemum > Chrysanthemum makinoi. The sequence goes on along the minus strand of OU343220.1, from coordinate 278,321,114 downwards.
TCTCGATAAAATGCTCGAAGATAAGTGCACATCTTGTCCTTAACTGGGAAAAATGTCACTTTATGGTAACCGAAGGAAATGTGCTTGGCCACAAAATCTCCAGTGCAGGAATGGAAGTAGACAAAGCAAAGGTCGATGTCATCTCAAATCTTCCACCACCAACTAACGTCAAAGCCGTTAGAAGTTTTTAGGACATGCTGGTTTTTACCGCCGATTCATCAAAGATTTTTCAAAAATATCTCGTCCGATGACAAAACTTCTTGAGAAAGAATCTATCTTTGACTTCAATGCAGATTGCATAAAAGCTTTCGAAACACTGAAATCTCAACTTACTAGTGCTCCGATCATGGTTTCACCTAATTGGTCACTACCCTTCGAACTTATGTGCGACGCAAGCAATTTTGTTGTTGGAGCCGTTTTAGGCCAACGTGAAGGAAAACACTTTCGGCCTATATATTTTGCTAGCAAGACACTGAATAGTGCTCAGCAAAATTATACCGTCACCGAAAAAGAATTACTGGCCGTCGTTTTCGCATTCGACAAATTCCGATCGTACCTCGTGCTCTAAAAAACAGTCGTTTTTACCGATCATTCAGCGCTCAAGTATCTGTTTACCAAGCAAGATGCTAAACCACGTCTTATTCGATGGATTTTGCTACTCCAAGAATTTGACATCGAAATCAAAGATAAGAAAGGAGCAGAGAATCTTGCCGCTGATCACTTATCTCGTCTTGAAAACCCAAATCTTGAGGAATTAAAAGAAGAAGAAATCGATGACTATTTCCCCGATGAAACTCTCATGACCATCGATGGAACTGACGATCCTTGGTTTGCTGACTTTGCGAACTACTTCGCGGGAGGAATTCTCAGAAAAGGTCTAACTCATGCTCAAAGAAGCAAATTCTTTTCGAAACTTAAATACTATTTTTGGGAAGAATCATATCTTTTCAAAATGTGTCCAGACGGAATGATCTGAAGATGTGTTTCTGGTTCCGAAACCCGCAAAATTCTTGACGAATGTCATCATGGCCCAACTGGGGGACATTATGGTCCTTCCACCACAGCTAAAAAAGTTTTTGATGCTGGATTCTATTGGCCAACAATATTAAAAGAAGCACACACACTTGTTCAGAACTGTGACGCTTGTCAAAGAACCACCAATCTCTCTCGAAGAGATGAAATACCATTAACAAGCATTCAAGTGTGTGAAATATTCGATATTTGGGGAATAGATTTCATGGGACCTTTCCCTAAATCCCACAAATTCGAATACATTCTCGTTGCTATAGATTACGTGTCCAAATGGGCAGAAGCTGAAGCTTTACCAACAAACGATGCTCGTGTCGTCGTTAATTTCCTGAAAAAGCTTTCCGCTCGTTATGAAATTCCCAAGGCCTTGATAAGCGATCGAGGAACTCATTTCTGTAACCAACAAATGGAGAAAACCATGAAAAGATATGGAGTTTATCACCGATTCGCGACGGGCTATCATCCACAAACCAGTGGTCAAGTTGAAAATACCAACAGAGCTCTCAAAAGAATACTAGAGAAAACAGTGAAGGACAATCCTTCAGTGTGGGCAAAGAAACTAGAAGATGCTCTGTGGGCATTTCGTACGGCTTATAAAACTCCAATTGGCACAACTCCTTACAGGCTCTTGTATGGAAAGACTTGTCATTTGCCGTTCGAAGTTGAACATCGTGCTTATTGGGCTCTCAGAAACTGTAACACCGATCTCAAAATAGCTGGAGAAAAGAGATTCCTGCAATTGCACGAACTCGATGAATTAAGACTTCGAGTTTATGAAAATTCCAAACTGTATAAAGCTAGAACAAAAGCTTATCACGATAAAAAGCTACGAATTCGAAAAGAATTCAAAGCCGGAGATAAAGTTCTACTTTTCAACATGAAATTCAAATTCAAAGCTCCTAAATTACAACCAAAATGGTTTGGACCATATGTCGTTAAACATGGATATCCATCAGGGTATGTCGAACTCTATGACAAACAGGGTGGAAGTTTCATTGTTAATGGGCACCGAATCAAGTTATATTACGACAAGGAGCAAACGAATGAATTTCAGTTGCAACAGTTTCCCATGAAAATGAATTCGAAACTATCACCTTTGTAGCACCATTTCCAGGAAGAATCCCACAAATTGTTCCATGGAAACCATCTGATGAGTTCGTCTGGGACGATATTGAAGCTACTGGTGAAGAATTCATGTACATCCCTGAAATTTTCAAAATGTTCAAAGCTGCCCTTGCGGCTAAATAAATTCGGGAAGATTCGAGTCAAGCTGATGACTCGGTAATAAAACAAGCGTTTCTCGGAAGGCAACCCGTATGTTTCATATTTGATTTTCTATGGTCACTCCCCAAAGTTTTAACCTTTGGTTAAACTTAAGTGTGGGGGGGTGCCACCTTTTAATAAAACCTTTTGTTTGTTTATAAGATTTTGTGCAGGTAACGATTTTTCCAGTGAACACCAAGAATGAAGGAAGATTTTAAGCTGACAACTCATTGACTTATCTGGTTTCATCTCTATTTTCCCTATTTCTATACTTTGAAGTTTGTTTTTCATTGAGGACAATGTCTAACTTAAGTGTGGGGGGGGGGGGTGAATAGGAAAATTAGAGTTTTCATGCTTAAATTTAAAATTTTGTTTGCCCTTGTGATCTAGTTGTTTTCACACTTTTAGGATTATCTATTAGAATAACTGGATCATTCCACTGGTAAAACTGGTAATATTTGAAACTTCGAGATGTGTTCCGATTACTATTGCAATCCATTCTGGGATCGATAAACATTTGCTAGCACATATTATACCCTTTCCACTAAATTGTGAGGATTTAAGCCTATTTCATAAACAGCATACATCTTTTATGCTTGGATCTTTTGCTATGAGTGTGCCGGTGATTTTATTTATTCTAGAACTTGTGCTTGTAAATCATTACCAGACCGCAGTGAGATTGCATTCGTGTGATATAAGTGAATTCGTGTGATAAAGAGGCACCTTAGGATTTAACCCAAATGGCCTTCCATTTTACATCTAATGATATATTAGCTAGCCACATTGGTTAGTTAACCACCCACATGGACCCATTTGTAGTGCTCATTTTTAGCACTAGATACCCCTAGTTACACCCTCTGAGCCATCCTTTTCATTTTTGCTTCACCCATAAAATACAAAAAGATTTTACACTTTAAACCTTAGCCTACCCCGTATCAATGTCTAAACGGTTGGTTGCTAGTCACCTGGAAAGTGAAGATTGTTCAAATGATTATGAGTACCATATCTCGTGAGATTGATTGAGCCATGCATGAGGTTAAGTTCAAAAAAAAAAAAAAAAAAAAAAGTGTGTTGAAAGTATGTGAAAATAATAGCCAATGTGCTATGATCGAAGAACAATTGTCATGGCAAGACAAAAGATGTGGAAAGCGGAAAAGAAGAAAGCAAAGCTATAATCATTTATTTGGTTCGTGGAATGTTTGGTAGCTAGCAACACGGGTATTAGACTTGATTTAATTTTAACACAAATTTCATAAACATCTCCATGCCTTATCCATACCCTCAACCCTAAACCATATCATTATAACCCGAATAAAAGCCCTCTTTAGATGTTTTTACTTGGTGCTCATGCCACGTCGGTGGAGTTTTGTTTCTTGTACAAGCTTATGGTAATAATCTAATCATGACTGAGCAATGAGTGTGATTTGTCTTGTTACTCCACTAAAAATGAGTGATTGAGTGAATTATATTTCGTTCCTTTTTCGTGAGGTGTTTTGAAATGTTAATCATGCAAGAAAATCATTGGATATTGTCAAACATCTTGATGTTTCACCTTTATAAAGCATAATTGATGAATCCTCTCTCGTATTTATACTTGGTTGATTTGCATCACATTTTTCATAATCACGATCTTGTACCAGTGGATGTTTTTCCTAGATTTGCTTGAGGGCAAGCAAAGTTTAAGTGTGGGGGAATTTGATAACGCTCAGATTGTGCATGTTTTTAGTAGCGTTATGTGTGCTTTTATATCTGTTATTTGGTTATATTTGCGTGATTATAGTACTTAAACGCATCAAAAGATGTTTGTCTAGTGTTTATAACCAAGTGCAGGGAAACGGAAGAAAAATAAAGAAATGTTCAGCAAAAGTGAAGATTCCCGTTTCAGTAAGTCTAAATCAGTATCTCAAGTACCTTTGAAGACCATAGTTATTGAAGAACCAAGTTCTACAAGATAAAGAGAAGAAAAAGATCAAGTTTCCTTAACTCAGGAAATCCAACCGGATCGGTTACAACTATAACCGGATCGGTTGGAATATGACCATAAACGACAATATGACCATCACCAACCGTTCGGTCGCAACCCGCAACCGGAACGGTTGGCACTTTTTGTAAAAGACCAACCGGATCGGTTGGTCATATGACCGATCCGGTTGGAGAAGCTGCATCTGCCAAATCTTCATCACTAAGTTTCTCCTTTGCATCCAAACAATTCTAGGTCCTTCTCTTGGTGTACTCTAGTCCCTTCCTTACTCCTTGGAGGCCAAGTTCAGCAATTAATACCCTAGGCTTTGGAACTAGTATAAATAGAGGCCAATTGTGAGCATATGAGACACACACTTCAAATATAAATCTCTCTACTCATCAAACAAAGCTATAAGCTCTCAAATTCGTCCTTAGAAGTCCAGGGAAGTTTGAAGTTCCAGAAGTTCCACATTTGGAGGCCAAATCACCAAGAAGTCTACCCCAATACTTTGGGAATCATTACTTCACCATTTGTAATCTTATTCTAAGCATTGTAAGACTTTTGATCATGTTTTCTAATGTTCAAAGTTCTGAGTTTAAGTTCATGTTTGCTATGAGTGGCTAGTTTCTTTATACACTTGCTTAAATGATGTTGATTATCATATGATTAGTTAGTGATTGTGTTAACATGTTTTAATTCAATCTCAAGTTGATTCTAAGATCCAATTGTGCTAAAGTTTCGTAGTGACATTTGTTAATCAAGTTTGGCTAATTGATAGTAATCGTTGAGGTCGAAAGAACTTATTGTTATTCAACTAGTCATAATCATTTTGTCTATGGATGATTGTTTTAACCCATTTTTCTTCATTATACAAAGGAACTAAGGTGTGGTTGTAATAGAAACGCTTTTTGATTATCAAATTGGATTGGTTGGAAACATCTAAAAGGTCGTAAGATTAGTTGTTGAGAATCAATTGTAGCCTTTTGTCTATGATCGGTTACCTTTTGTATTGACCATTTCTTAAGCAATTTGATGAACAAGTGGATGTTTTGTGTTTAAGTTTATGTATGTAAACTTATGAAACTTGAATTGATCTTGAATTGATTGGTTAAACTTAATGCTTGTTTTTATGAACTAAAATCTTGACGAAGGTTTAACTTGTAAGAACAATAGATTAGTCTTCCAACTAATTATCATAACCAACATGGTAAGAGGTTAACACAATCACATTAATCTATGATATGAAACTAGTTTAAGCAAGTGTAGTTTTTAATCATCTGAATTTCATTATATCTATTTGCTTTGTTATATGTTTTGGATAGACTCTGTTAATTCAAACTTGTGCTTAGATTCACTCAAATCCCTGCGAACGATCCCGACTTACCTTCGTAATCTTGCTATAACGGACGAGTATACTTGCTCGTATGTGTTATTGGTAATATTGGTAATTCACCTTTTATAAATTTAAAACTTGTACACACCCAGCACATCATATGCTATGTGTGTTATATCTATTTGCTTGTTCTATATTGATATATATGCATGATTACCTTGGTATTTATATATTTGTATTGTTGTTGTTGTTGGCCTAAGTTATGTAGCCATTAAACTGCAATGGTGGTGCTCCTTAAACCATGGATCCCCGCCTTTTAACAAGGGGGAGCCGTTAGAAGCTAACGATTATCCCACCTTTTTGCTTTAACAAAAGATGGATAAGAAAGCAACTTGTTGGGTTTATTGATTTGATGATACAAAACAATAAAGAATGAAACATCAAGGGCATAAAGTGACAAAGATGAAATCTACAAAAAGATGGATGGACTTGCTTGCAAAAGAAGATTTATTATTTAGTCCTTCGTAGAGATTTGTAAACCCTAATCCTCTAGTATATAAAGAAAACATGGGGTGTAGGTTTTATGAATTAAGTCTTCCAATATGTAGTCGACTAAGAAAGGAGTGTGTGTGTCTAGAAGTTTGTCATAGAAAACGTCTAAGGTATGTTTAAGCTTTCAAGATTGTTTGATCCTTGTTATAGATTAGATAACACGTTATTAATATAATTGAGAGCTTGTTGGATGTGAAAAACCTTGTTCATAATAACGTTAATTCTTTTATTGAATATTCCACTTTCGTTATTGTGTATCCTAGATAATATGAGGTCTAAACAACCTCGAGCTACAATGATCTAACAGGTGGTATCAGAGCTCGGGGATTCATAAGGTTTTCTTGGCGAAAAAGGAAGAAGAAAACCGAGTTTAGAAAAAATTCGCAACTTTCTACAGCAGAGTTTTAAATACGCGTTAACGTTTTCAATATCCGTTGGATCGTGACGAAAATTTTGGTGGACGTTCTCTACATATTCATCTAACTTTTCACCTGAGGGATCATCAATTGTATCTTTTATGTGTGAGATATAGGCTGTCGAAACTGGCTGCTGAGGAAGGTGACGTTTTTCATAAACAGGGTAAAATTTTTGAATTTTAGGGTTTATTCTTAGTCGATTTGATTTTATGATTTGTTGTTGCTGTGAAACTCTTATGATGATTATCTTTATATTGGAGATATAAGATTTACTTGGCCACACAAACCCAAAACATGCTACGTAAATCTTAGTCCTACCTGATTGGTAATTTGATTTTCAACCTCATATTAATATTCATGAGTCATGTGCCATGATTAACTCAATATCAGATATTGAGGTTTATAGTTTTTAAATCACTATAGGCTTGGATGAGCATATGTTATAAATTCATAAAAGTCGACTATATTGTCGGTTCTATATTATTATTTGGCTGTGATTTAAAGTTAAAGATTGCATGCTAGCTTCATATTCTACTACTATTGGTTTTGCTTTGTTATGGAATGTTACTCGCAAGGAGGTTGCTAGACATGATTGATTGGTTGACGTTTTCTGTTCAAGGAATCATGTTCCTACTGCTATCAAGTGGTTAACACTGCTACCACTCGCGAGTTACCATTGCTAGCTTTATTTTACCACTGCTAGCTTGACGTTTCCACTGCTTGTGTTATCTCGTTACCACTGCTATGCTTCTTAGTTTCTACTGTTGCAGTCATTGTTAGTACTGCTCGTTTACTCGTGAATACTTTCAATGAATTTTGGTACTGCTGGTCACAGAAACTTTGTACTGCTCGTTAACTTTTCATGCTACGAAAGAAAGATATGTAGGATATATACTGGTGCGTTGAGTGGTATAGCTACGAAAGGTGGTCATATGTATTCAACGATTGGTCATTCGTGCGGGGCTGCTCTTTATTAGACGTAAGGGGATTTGATATACATCGTATGAATTAATTGTAATGGGTTGGTGATTTTCATCTTTTGCATGCGATGGATTTAACATAGCACATCATGGGTTGGTTGCTAATTGTTTTTGGAAGTAAATTGATACTGAAGTAATTGGTTAATACTACTTAGTATATAGCAACGAATGAGAATGGACAATGAGGTTAATTGGTTGATACACTATTGGTTGATTAGTGTCTAGTGGTATATATTGATGAGTACATGAGGTTAATCTTTGTACTGCTGGTATTAAAAGTTTTTGTGCTGCTAGGATTGTCCGAGAAAATTAGTCTCTACTGCTAACTTTATTCGATATCGTACAAAGAATTGTTTCTGGTTCTCATATGATTGAAGGATATCGGAGACACACACATGGTTATTTGGCTCACACACACAAAAAGAGTTTGGAAGTTGTTCTTAAAAGTTTTAAAAAGCTCGTTTTTGGTTTTATTGAATAATTGATTACGAAGAAGGTTGGATATCATTTATTTGATGTTGTAGTTGAGTTTCACAGGTTTGTGTTCTTATCATATCTCAAAGTGGGAAGCACACTTTAGAGATAACTTGTTCGTGCTTGATAAGGTTTTAAAATGTACCTTTTTGAGGGGTCATTTAAGCCCTTATTTGATCACTTTTATATCCGTTATTACTTAATATCGTTCCTTTTCACTTTTTAGGTCACTTGAAGGCAAATTGATGTAATGGCACTTATTTGGACGAAAAGGCGCGGATATACGAAGAAAATGGCAAAAGTCAAGAATCGAGACACTCCAGCTGCTGAAAATACAAGGTGACGGCGTCACTACTTATCTGCGACGCCGTCGGAGGATTTTGAAACGGGACAGAATCCAAAACTCTTATTTTCAAGTGACGACGTCAAGTTATAAAAGAGTAGGCCGTCGCAACTCAGACGGCCTAGATTCAATCCAGACGGCGTCAGAAGCTGAAGAGGATGGCGTCACAATCACAAGGTGACGCCGTCGCAAGTCTAACGTGGCCAAGACGAAACCCTAATGACGGCGACACGACGGCGTCACGAAACATAAGGTGACGCCGTCGCATGTGTAATCTTATATATAGAATCCGAATTTTTCAGTATTAGTGTGTAGTCTTTTGGAGTAAAAACCTAAACCGAACCAAGGCTGTCTTGTACAGTATTTTAGGGTTCCAAACCCTATCTTACACCAAGATAAGTGTTTTACTTCATTAATTCAATTATGTCTTTGATTATTTGTGTGTATGCTTGCATGTTCTCCATGTCCGGCTAATTTACTTTTGTGTTTGCTTAGGGAATATGAAACTTAATTATTGAATATTGATTGGTTGTCTCTTATCTTAGTTTGTTAATGATCTTGTAATGCGATAGGTCATTCGTTGTGTACTTAATGCTTGATTAAATCTTTGTGAACCTTAGAATATGACTCCTTGAGTAGTTGTAAGCTAAACCATCCAAAGAGTGCCTTAGAGTAAGAGTTTATTATCCCTAGTGGGTTTTGTAGACGAGACCCTTTGGTAAGTTCCAATAGTTAGGGAGAAACGCATACCCTACAACTTTAGACACACAACGCAACTAAGAATAAGGACGTGACAATTCAACCACCAATAGGAGATAATTAAGGAGTAGTAAAACCTAAGTAAAAACATCTTTAAACTATCATACGAGCACACAATAATTAGACATAGACTATATACACCTTAGATTAGATAATTAGATAAGTAGAGTAATCGGTAGCAATACCAACCCCCAAATCCAAACCCCGAGATTCGTACCTTTCAATTTCCTAAAAAACAGAAAAAGATAAAAAATAATCTTCCTCAACCCCAACCTTAGCGTAGTAACTTCTCACTAGCATTCCTATTCCCCTAGAGAACGATATCAATACCCGTGGCTTACCCTAATTACTACACTACAACGATTAGGTTTACTGCCTAGGGTGTTATAAAACTTGCTCGAAGAAAAGGAAGTTCCTTTGACCCCGAATGACGCGTGTAGCGTTATCAAGTTTTTGGCGCCGCTGCCGGAGAATAGAATAGCTAGTTAGTAGTCCACCTCGTTTAGGTTTCTTTGCTTGATTCCTATCAAGTAAATTTTTTCTCATTTTTAGCTTTCTCTTTGTCTATCCCCCTTCTTCGTGACCTTTGTTCGTAATCCCATCACTTTTCATCATGGAAGGTGATAACCACCCACCATTCATCAACCCACCACCAAATGACCCGCCAAGAGCCCGTACTCTTGGTGAATACTCGAGACCAAGCCACCTAGGCTATAGGAACACCATTGAGCTTCCAGACCAAGGCCAAACTACGGCCCTGCGATCCGACACCATCCGGTTGGTGCAAAACGGATGTGCATTCAATGGACTTCGTTCCGAAGATCCAAATCAGGATCTTAGGGATTTCCTTAAAATTGTCGATTCCATCGACCTTGATGCTACTACTCGGGAGACCACGCGCCTGCGTCTCTTCCAATTCTCTCTACGGGACCAAGCTAGTAATTGGCTTGAGCGACTTCCCGTCGGTTCCATCTCAAGTTGGGATGATCTCACCTCTCGTTTCCTTGCTCAATTTTTCCCACCGGGGAGAACCACTAAACTTAGGAATGACATCATGATGTTCCAACAACGTCAAAATGAATCTCTCTACGAAGCATGGACTCGATTCAAGGACTTACTTCATAAAGTCCCTCATCACGGCATTGATCTTTGGCTTCAAGTCCAAATCTTTTATGATCATGTCAACTTTCCCACCAAGCGATCCATTGACCAAGCGGCCGGTCGAAAACTTAGTGATCTCACCGCGGAAGAATCATGGGGTATAATAGAGGACCTTGCTCTCTATGACAATGAAAGTTGGAATGACCCCCGTGAGCTGCCCAAAACCATTAAGGCAATCTCCTTGCCTCCCATTGACTCACAACCTTCCGACCGTAGGATGATCGAACTTGAAGATCAAGTAAAATTCCTAATGAGTTCCTACGAAAATCCTAAGTCTTCACACCATGTGAACAAAGTCTCTTCCTCGTTTGAGCTGTTTTGTGATCCTCATAACACGCGCACTAGCACCCGATCCCCCGAACATGCTTCCATTTACTACGCATCCTCGCGTATTAATTAAACGGGAGGAAGAATCCCTACAATACCCGAACCTAGGAATTTCAATGAAAGCCGAGAAGCATGGAAGGGCAAGCCCGACTTCTATTGGGGACAAACCAAGGAATTCACTTCCAATGATTTTTCATGGCCCCCATCCCACGGTCCTAACCAACAAAACATCGAAGGGATGTTGCAGAACCTAGTTGCATCCCAAGAAGCTCAAATAGCTAAGCTCTCGGACCGCTTTAACCAACAACAAGCCAAAATGGATAGGAAGATGGACAACCTTTTGAAAGCCATAATCAATAGTGATAAGAAGGTTAGTGCTATCTCAACTCCTGAGCCTTCCGGTGTAGAGATTAAGGACCCAAGTAAGCTAGCTAAGCACGTTCAATTCGTCAATACCATCGCCTTAGTGAAACCTAATGGAACAAATGACGAAGAGGACCATACACTTGAGAATAATGAAACAACCGAGGAAGTAGGTGAAGTAGATAATGAATATTTCAATAAGTTTCCTACGGAAGAAGAACTAACTCGCCACCCTCACTTAGTACGTGACCTCCGTCACATGTATGTTAGGAAAAACCCTAGAATCAAGTTTGGGAACCCTTGGAATCTTAACATACCATGTTGCATAGGACACCTTTTCGTGGCAAAGGCATACATTGACCGCAAATCCCCAATCAACATAATGACTAGCACCTACTACAATTGGGTAGTGAAGAAGCCGATTCCAACTAGGCAAGACCCCGATGATGCTAGTGTTAGTTGCAATTTTCTTGGTAGAGTTAAGGGATTGCCCGTTTATGTAGGTAGTTTCACGTTTCCTACGGACTTCATAATTGTGGATGATATTAGCACGGCCATAGACCCTAGCTTGTCCCACGTTATTCTAGGAAAACCTTTCATAGAAAGCACCAGGATGACCTATGATCCCTCGTTAGGAGTAGTGCGATTCAAGGATGAGACCGATGACATAGCTTACCAAATGCCGTTTAAGATTGAGAAGTTTTCATCACTCTCTAATGATGAAAAGGAACTTAAGTGTCGGTCTATTATAGGAATGATGAGGATAGGGAAAAAGGAGTAGATTATGTTATGGCTAAGATTTTCGGATTCTATAAGGATTGCTTGAACTTAGGACCGAATGGGGAGAAGACGAACTCTTAGAGAAGTGCATCATAGGGCACTTCTACAACACGGAATCCCCCGATAGAGACGGTCATGAGGAAGGAGATGACGGTAATGAAGTCACGTGAGGGCACGACTACGAGTCTAGCTACAAGACTCTTAAATAAAGAAAAGCGCTTCGTGGGAGGCAACCCATGCTTAATTGTTTGCTTGTTAGTGTCATATGTCTTTTATTGATTGTTTATTCTCATGTTTAAATTTTTAAAAATGCTTTATTTTGTTTTTAACCTTGTCTTAATTGCATATAAAGGTATTTTGCATAAGGGATAAGTGTAGGGAGGATTACACACGTTTTCAAAAGAAACGTAAACATGAGAATATCAATTCATTAAAAGATATATATGTGTGTTTGTTCGAGTCAAATGCTTGTATCGAGTCATAATGGATGTTTTGTAGAAATTTTTCCAGATTCTAAAGATGTAAATTTTCCAGAATGTTTTCTAGAAAATCGCAGATCAATTTTTGTCAGGATAACCTGACGGTGTCAGGATTGCAACCTGACGGCGTCTGGAAGGAGTAAAAACATCAGATTACTTTTTTCTCGTTTTCTGAGCTACTTATAAATTTTGGAATTTTCTAGATCTTAATTTTCCGAAATTCGTAAACATCCATTCCACAAGCATTATATCCTAGTTTAAATCGAGTCTTATATATATTATTAACGCCGATTTTACGCGAAGGTTTCGTTTGTTTTCTTCGAGTGTGCAGGTTTAATTTATCAAGAAGAAGTTACATAAGATTGGAAGGAGCTTTTCACGCATAAATTCTTCTTGGAAATGATTTAACCACTACTTCACACACGGATCCTACCGAGCTAATCAGGGGAGTACTAGTTTCTTTTGTTTTTCATTACCTTCCATTATCATAACTTTGATACTTTCGAGGAACATTGGGGACAATGTTCAGTTTAAGTGTAGGGAGGGAAAATAAAACGGGAACTTTGAAACTATGCTTATCCTTGAATATTTGCTTTGTCCAAGTGTATTTGTGTAATAAACCATGAGAAAATGTCAGTTAGGGTAATTTTGGCACCAAATTTTTAATTTTTCATGACATATAGGAGTGGGCCATTAGTTTTAACAAAAGCGTCTCATGGATAGGAAGTTGCATGACTAGCACAAAAACTTTACCACCTAAATTCCACCCAAAATGTGAGGATCGCCCTTAGATTAGTAGGAATTAAAAGCATTCATCTTTAATGCTTAGAGTGTGAACCGATAGTATATTAGATTCTAGAACTTGTTTTGTGATTCATTTCGAGATCGCTAGTAAGACTACACTTGTGTAGTTAGGAATAACTAAATGATAAGAGGCATTAGGATAACCCTTGTTTGATACCCGTAATATAATTACTTCTTCCACATCGGTTGAGTAATTCCCCCACACCCTTTGCGTTGTACTCATCTTTAGTACATGATACCCCTAGTTAACCCCTCAGAGCCTATCCTTTTCGCGGTTCTCGTGATGTTTCGGTTTTTTCCGGAATATCAATGAAGAGCATTGTTTACACCCCACCCCCAAATATACACCCAAATCGCCTTAGCCTACCCTATATGCACTCACTTTTAGTGCATTATTGTTATCACCCTAAACCCTTAGTTCAATTATCTGGTTGCTTGCATGAGTTGCTAAGTCGAGTCATATCCTTTGTATACAGTTTTGGGACGATTGGGATTCATGGGAAAAGTTAAAGTTTATGAAATGACGGAAAGGGAACGTTAAATTCAAATTCCCTTTGTTTGCGTAATAATGTACCCCAAGTGTTTTGATCTTTTCAATTCGGGTCAAATTAGTGTTAGAGTAATAAAAACTCAAGTGTAGGGATGTGCCTATAAATCCCTATCATTTTGATGTTACCGTAGAGGATGGTAGAGTAAAAGTGTATGAAAAAAAAAATTGAAAAAAAAGAGAAAAAGAGAAAAAGAAAAAAATATAGAGTAAAAAAAAAATGGGCTACCATCCTACATCTATTCTTTAAATTTATGTTTGTTTGTTTCAGTTAGCTAAAGTCTAGAGTGTCGAGTCTTGGCTTAGCAACGCCATTCTTCGTATGCATTTAACATAGAGATTTTTGACTTGCCACCACTAAATAGCCTATCCCACCAAACCCTTTGTTTCCCTACCGTAAGCCTAACATTACAACCCTTTAAAGACCTCTTTGATAGTCTTTCCTAGATGCTTACGCCAAAGCGATGGAGGTTTGATCTATTCTCAAGCCTATGGTAATCTATGTACTAGGACCGGTTAATGAGTGTTTATCTTCCATTTCCAACTTGTTATATTTCATATACACCCGAGAGAGATGTGAGTATCCAAACACCCCATGTGAGGTGCTAGTATGTAATTTCCGTGCTTGTTATAACTTTTGCGGGGCTTATATGTGTTGTGGACTGTTTTAAACCAATGCTTCATGACCCCTAACTTATAAATTAATTGGCTAAAAGCACATTTGCTTGAGGACAAGCAAATACCAAGTGTAGGGATATTTGATAAGGTTTTAAAATGTACCTTTTTGAGGGGTCATTTAAGCCCTTATTTGATCACTTTTATATCCGTTATTACTTAATATCGTTCCTATTCACTTTTTAGGTCTCTTGAAGGCAAATTGCTGTAATGGCACTTATTTGGACGAAAAGGCGCGGATATACGAAGAAAATGGCCAAAGTCAAGAATCGAGACACTCCAGCTGCTGAAAATACAAGGTGACGGCGTCACTACTTATCTGCGACGCCGTCGGAGGATTTTGTGACGGGACAGAAGCCAAAACTCTTATTTTCAAGTGACGACGTCAAGTTATAAAAGAGTAGGCCGTCGCAACTCAGACGGCCTAGATTCAATCCAGACGGCGTCAGAAGCTGAAGAGGACGGCGTCACAATCACAAGGTGACGCCGTCGCAAGTCTAACGTGGCCAAGACGAAACCCTAATGACGGCGACACGACGGCGTCACGAAACATAAGGTGACGCCGTCGCATGTGTAATCTTATATATAGAATCCGAATTTTTCAGTATTATTGTGTAGTCTTTTGGAGTAAAAACCTAAACCGAACCAAGGCTGTCTTGTACAGTATTTTAGGGTTCCAAACCTTATCTTACACCAAGATAAGTGTTTTACTTCATTAATTCAATTATGTCTTTGATTATTTGTGTGTATGCTTGCATGTTCTCCATGTCCGGCTAATTTACTTTTGTGTTTGCTTAGGGAATATGAAACTTAATTATTGAATATTGATTGGTTGTCTCTTATCTTAGTTTGTTAATGATCTAGTAATGCGATAGGTCATTCGTTGTGTACTTAATGCTTGATTAAATCTTTGTGAACCTTAGAATATGACTCCTTGAGTAGTTGTAAGCTAAACCATCCAAAGAGTGCCTTAGAGTAAGAGTTTATTATCCCTAGTGGGTTTTGTAGACGAGACCCTTTGGTAAGTTCAAAGAGTTAGGGAGAAACGCATACCCTACAACTTTAGACACACAACGCAACTAAGAATAAGGACGTGACAATTCAACCACCAATAGGAGATAATTAAGGAGTAGTAAAACCTAAGTAAACACATCTTTAAACTATCATACGAGCACACAATAATTAGACATAGACTACATACACCTTAGATTAGATAATTAGATAAGTAGAGTAATCGGTAGCAATACCAACCCCCAAATCCAAACCCGAGATTCGTACCTTTCAATTTCCTAAAAAAACAGAAAAAGATAAAAAAAATAATCTTCCTCAACCCCAACTTTAGCATAGTAACTTCTCACTAGCATTCCTATTCCCCTAGAGAACGATATCAATACCCGTGGCTTACCCTAATTACTACACTACAACGATTAGGTTCACTGCCTAGGGTGTTATAAAACTTGCTCGAAGAAAAGGAAGTTCCTTTGACCCCGAACGACGCGTGTAGCGTTATCAGTGCTTCAATGATTATGACGAAGAATTGACATAACACTTGAAGGAGTGACGTTATTGTGCTAAGTGATTATCGTCAAGAGATTGCGGTCTCCCTATACATGGGTATACGTTCAATGTCATCTATAGTGCAAGATATAAGACACAAGTTTGGGTTATTCTACTTCTTCATCAAGTTCGTTATATTTAGTTTTCTTCACAAGTGATCATTACAAGGAGCTTACAGATTTGAAGAATCATTTGATGTTCATGCACCACTCAAGGGGAAGTTTCTACTGCTTACATTCCTTATTTGTTGATAACAAAAAGGGGAAGAGATGTTGGAGTGGCATGTCATAAATTAAGGGGAACACAAGGAAGACAAGATTGTTTCATTCATGGTGAGATTTAATTATCTCAACTTCTGCTACTTCGTCTAGGGAAGTTCGTACAAGAACCGTGTTTGTTTTGTCATCATCAAATAGGGGAAGATTTTTGGGTTTATTGATTTGATGATACAAAACAATAAAGAATGAAACATCAAGGGCATCAAGTGACAAAGATGAAATCTAAAAAAAGATGGAAGGACTTGCTTGCAAAAGGAGATTTATTATTTAGTCCTTCGTAGAGATTTGTAAACCCTAAACCTCTAGTATATAAAGAGGACATGGAGTGTAGGTTTTATGAATTAAGTCTTCCAATATGTAGTCGACTAAGAAAGGTGTGTGTGTGTCTAGACGTTTGTCATAGAAAACATCTAGGGTATGTTTAAGCTTTCAAGATCGGTTGATCCTTGTTATAGATTAGATAGCACGTTATTAATATAATTGAGAGCCTGTTGGATGTGAAAAACCTTGTTCATAATAACGTTAATTCTTTTATTGAATATTCCGCTTTTGTTATTGTGTATCCTAGATAATATGAGGTCTAAACAACCTCGAGCTACAACGATCTAACACAACTAAGCAAAGGATGAAAGATTGCAAGCTTCTTCAAAATTACATATGGCTAATCTCAATTGTTCTCAAGAGTGTTCATCAAGAACACAATTGAAGTCAAGTGAAGAAAGCATGAAGCATGGCAAGCTACATCAACCAAGAGTCAAAGAGCTACCAAGTCCAATATGCATGCCTCATCAACATACTTTGTAGCAATTTTACTTGCTTTCGAATATATATTTTCCATCATAAAAAATGGGGAGATTATAGGTGCAAAAAATATACACATGTCAGATTTATATTATAATGAAAATAAATATATATTAGGAGATATTTAAAATCGTGATCGATAACTCAAAACCAAAAGAAAACGAAGATAGCAGTTCGTCACGATGGGCTTGTGCGCCAGACCAATACGCCAGCTGCTGTCTTCGCGTGCTCGGTTTCTTAAAGTCGGCTTTCCTCTTATACGAGAAATTTTGAACTTTCAATACAGGTTTGTACATGATATTTAATATTTTTATAGTATCATAAGTGGATTAGGACTTAGATAGATCATGTCTAAATGTATAGTCATGTTTTATAAAACACAATTCACTGCCTTTTATAAAATCTAACTCAAAACATTTTAGAAAACAAATTATAAAGGTTTATGTTTATATAAAATGATTAAATGAAAATAACAAATGAATATAATCTTACTTATGACTTGACTAATTGCTAAATGAGTTTACTCCCTTTTGAACAAATAAGTTAAGCTCACTTGAAGTATTTAGCTAAATGCACTTTCCTTTTGTGGGTTAATGATTTATGAAATATACAAAGCATTTAACTTAGTTACATCAATGTATTTATTTATAAGTTAATTGTGGAGTTAATAAAGATTATAACATTTGAATTATTCTAAATTTGAATTTCAAATTAACAATCTCAATCTTACTTATGACTTGACTAATTGCCAAATGAGTTTACTCCCTTTTGAACAAATAAGTTAAGCTCACTTGAAGTATTTAGCTAAATGCACTTTCCTTTTGTGGGTTAATGATCTATGAAATATACAAAGTATTTAACTTAGTTACATCAATGTATTTATTTATAAGTTAATTGTGGAGTTAATAAAGATTATAACATTTGAATTATTCTAAATTTGAATTTTGAATTTCGAATTTTGAATTTCAAAGTAACAATCTCCTTTAAATTGCATGGACCACTTTCCCTCTTCACCATGCTCCTTTGCAATGCATTTTTCACCTTTCCCACTTATCAATTGGAAAATAGGTGTTTATCTCTTTTTTTTCCTCTAACTAAAGCCCTTTTAACCCTAATCACCCATGGCTAATGAGTTGGTTCAACTTAACCCTTCTTGGAGCTTTGAAATACTTATAAGAAGCTTAAAAGTGAAGTGAACATGGGGGTTTAGCAAGAGGCAGCGGCTAGTTATTGGCAAGAGACAAAATAGACTTGGTGTGATGGACCCGCGCGCTAGCGCGCTGTGGTCTGTCTTGGATCCCTTGCCTATAAATTGCCTTCTCTTGCCAACTACTTCTCCCGTCTTATTTCTCTCTTATATATCTCTAAGTCTTAAAATCCTTCTTGTGTCTAAACATCTTTATGTCATCTATTGAAAGAAAACTTTTTTGTAATAGAAGAATACTCAAGAACCTAATCCACTCTTGTGTATTGTCTAGAGTCTTTCTTCTTCTATCTTATTCTAGTCGTTTAGTCTTGTAACAAATACTTAAACTCTCGCAATCATTTGTAAGTAAGTGTCAAGTCTTAATTTGGGTGCAGATAAGCAAGTGTGGGGTCAAAGTCTTAGCCCGCACGTGGATAAGCAAGGGTGTAAAGTCTTGTACCGGCTGAGGTCAAGCTTGGGGTTTGGTACTTCTTTGCTTAAAGTTTTTGTAATCATGTGAAGAGTTCACGAGGACTTTGTGTGTGATTCTAGGTGTGGACTCCATTAGGTGCTAGCTTGGGTCTAGGTGTAGATCGGTGAAAGATAAGGTATATAGTTTATCCACCACAAGGATTTGGTACTAGTGAATGATATAGGTGTCGCGGATTCAAACTAGACATACAGATTATCAAAACCCCTCATCCTAAACTAGTATAAATCGTTGTGTTTGTTCTCTTTTCTCTTAACTTTTTCATTTCTTTACACTCAATTTATATTCCTTCATTATTTATACGCACTTGTTGATGTGTTGTTTAGTATAGGTATATTATGTTATCAAGTTTTGCTATTTATTTTTTACCGACTTTACCTATAAACTAACATTAACAGGCAGTGTACCCAATCAGTTGTAGGTTTGTTGGTAAGTAGGGTGTCGATCACTAAGATTGGATGTTAACAATTAATCTATCACTATTTTAATTATCTAAATTAACCCAATTAAACTTAAACTAACGCAAATAGGGTGTTTTTGCCTGAGAGACTAGCACGAGTTTTGATTTAATCTAAACTAATAAAGCAGTAAATAGAACTAGCAACATGATGCAGGTTTTACTGACCAGGTTTTAATATTTATAAGTCTCGTTATACCTATGGTCTACCCTAATGCACTAACGGGCAGTGTACCCGATCGTGTGTAGTGTAGTATTCAGTAAAACCGAATTTATACTAAGTCTAGGTGTCACAGATTTTAATATGATTTCGATGAGGAATTAATTAACTACTAAAGCAGATAAAGGCAAAGGATGTGATCAATAAAGGAGAGTGGTACTAACCTAGTTACTCATCCTAACTAGTAATGTTTACGTCTAATTACTTCCAATTACTTCAGGTGGGGTTAATGTCGAGAGGACAACATTTGGTCATTTCGTCCTAACCTATCAGCAAAGGGTACCACGGGAGAAGTCAGGTGTCCCCTCATAAGTCCAGTTGTTCCTGGTCCCCTAAGCCAAGTCATTAAGTTCCACTACATGCTAGATTTATAATAGTGAGTCCCCAGGCGCTAGAAACTTAAACACTCACCCCTTACTTCTTAAGTTTATCCAAACGGTAGGTGATCAGTTGGTCAAATCGCACAAGTAGAAAGGGTCGTCAGTTGGTCATATCTTACCCTTCCCGTCTAAGTCTACTCACTTAGGGTCAGTTGGTCATATCTCCTAAGCAACTAGCCTCTACCGCCATTCAAAACTACCGAAACAAGGGTAGCTGCCAATAAACTATGCATGCATACACTTAGAAATAATTATACGGAAGCAATGTAAACACAAACCAAACAATTAAGGAATCATAACTAGGCCAGCACCAAGAGGTGCTTAGCCGCTCATATCAACCATACAAATCAATTCAATGTTTAATGTTACGAAATACATAAATTGAAAGTAAAGAAAAGATAAAAAGCTAATGCTTATCGTAGGAGAGTGATTTCTCCCTTGGAGATAGCTCCGTATGCTCCTCTAGATTTGCCTTCAACTTCTTATCACGTTCTCTGATTGTTGTGTGTGAAATGGGATGATTTGAAATACTGGAAATCGTGGGGTATTTATAGGCCAGATCTGGTTACGGCGTAACTGTTAAAAGAGTTACGCCGTAATATACAATTCTTCGTAATTTGCACTAATAATGCTGGTTACGGCGTAACCTCTAGAAGGAGTTACGCCGTATCTTCAAAAAAACTTGGTTACGCCGTAGTTGATGCATGAGTTACGGCGTAATTAGTAGCGGTGCGGAACCTCATTTGACCTAATATGGTTACGTCGTAATCTTGGATAGAGTTACGCCGTAATCTTCTGTTAAGTTGGTTTTCCGAGCCACACTTTAGTTACGGCGTAATGTGAGAGAGGAGTTACGCCATAACTTCTTCAAAGTGAGCATACTATGATAAATCTTCAATAAACTCTCCAATTCCGCGTCTCTTTAGCTCAAATGCTTGTAATTTACTTGAAAGTGAAATATAATGGAAAACAAGCGTAAATCCATATAAATGATATAAATTACAAGCATTATCGGGGGAAATTGACAATTAATATTCAGGATAATTTGATGTTATCACAACACACAAGAGCAGATAAACAGATGATAAAGAAGAGGTTAAGCTCAAATGGAAGGAAAGTGTATCAAAGAAATGCAAGATTCGTCTACGTGTGCAATGATTGTACTACATTCGTTGGTGGTTTTTTAATGAAAGCTAGGTGATACTTCTCCCTAAACTCTAGCATTATGAATCGGTTAATCCCGTCACAATCAACCAAACCCGCATAAACTCTCACAGTTGATTATAATCTATCAAAGCCGCAATTATCAACCTAGATTACAATTTGAGGTCATGCAAACTTATGGCCTAATAGTTATATTTATACTATTAGCCTACCATCCACTTAACCGTAAAAATTAAAGAATTATTATTGATAAGGATTTAAAATGTATGCTTTTAGAGTGTCATTTAAGCCCTACACTAATGTATTTATGATCAAATATTGCCCAAATTCGTTCCTTTTCAATATTTAGGTACTTTGGTAGCAAAAGCTAGAAATCATGCATATTTGGACGAAAAGGGATGAAAATGTGAAGAACATGACCAAGTCATGAAAAGACTGGAAATGGGTACCAGACGGCGTCACAACCCACAAGGTGACGCCGTCACTTGCAAATGAAAGTATCAAAATAACCTACATTTTACTAGAGACGGCTCAGTGAAAAGTTGAAGAGATAAAAAGTGACGCCGTCACTTGTTAAGAGAGTTGGAATTCTTCGTGGAAATTAAAAAGTGATGCCTTGGAAAAGTCAAAAAGGGACGGCGTCAGAGAATCCTGGATGGCGTCTGAAGGCATAAAGCGACCCTATCATAAGGCTGACTTGGAAGAGACGAAACCCTAATGGTGGTGACTTGACGGCGTCACAATTATAAAATGACACCATCGCATATGTATTCCTATATATAGTTTTAGAATTTTCTGCATTTAGTATGCACACTTGGAGAGTAATTGTGGTGTACGACTTTTATTAGGTTTTTACAGTAAACTTAGGGTTTTAACACCCTCATTCATTAAGAGATAAGTCTCTTAATTACTTCTATCATTATTTTTAATTCATGCTTAATTATGATTACCTGTTTCATTATATTTTACATGTCTAGCTAATTTAATATAATATTTGCTTAGATCTAATGAAACCTAGTTGTTAACTATTTATTCTCGTCTCTTGTTTAAGTGGTTGTTACACGTTAGGTTAGGAAAACTTGCTTCATCCTTTAGTGTTGCGAGCTTGAACATCCTAAACAACATATTCATGTCCTAGAGTGCACTAGTAGACTTTTCTCTGTTTTTATTACGTGAATTGCGATTGTTGATAATAGGAGATTTGGGGGAGATAACTTAGGTTTCATGGCGATCTCGATTTCTTAGAGGAGATCAATACATTCATAGTTAGGGCATTTGGCACCTCCCTACGAATAATGGAATACATCGCGTCAATTAAACAAGGATGTGACAATTCAACTAATCAATAGGAGATAACTTGGGAGTAGTGAAATCTAAGTAAACACGCTTTTGCCTATCATTTGAATCTCTCATTTAATTTACTTGTCATTTAGTTTAATTATTAGTTTTAAGTAGTTTAATTAATAGTTTAAGTAAGTTTATAATCAAACCCCAATCCAATATCGAGATTTTACATTGCTTTTATAAAATATAAAAAGACAAAAAGAATCATCCCTCACTTTAGACCTATTCGTCATACATCTCGACCTTCACAACACTACTCCCCTAGAGAACGATCAATCCCCTGATTCTTACCTTTATTACACTACAACGGTTAGGTACACTTCCTAGGAGGATTGTAAAACTTCTTGTGAGGTTTGCAAGAATCCACATCAAGTTTTTGGCGTCACTGCTGGGGAATAGTTTAGGTTCATTTTCTCTACTCACTAGATTCCTATCAAGTGAGATTTTATTTTCATTTTATTAAATTTCTAGTAGTCTATCTCTTTCTTTGTGTTTTTGTTCGTAAAACCATATCATTTGCCATTATGGTGGATGATAATATCCAAAACCAACCACTTGATCGAGCCTCATTCGACCTATTACGTGACAAAATTTGTGAAGAGATTAATGAACTAAGAGAATTGAATAGGTTGATTAATAATGAGCTTGATAACGCACTTAATGCTTCGGATAATGCTTCTACCATAAGCGAATATTCGGATAATGACTTAGAGCCCGAGGATTTCATGGTTATTAAAATTATGGAAGATAGTGAGGAAGAGGAATTCGGTGATAAATACTTTAACCTATACCCCACTAAAGAAGAAATAGCATATCATGATAACATAATTGATAACCCCTGACCACCTTTTTTTAGGATTGATCCGAAAATTAAAAGAGGTAGTCTGTATAAAGTTAAGATCCCATGTATGATTGGATACAAATACATAGAGCAAGCTTATATTGACATAGAATATCCAATCAAGATTATGTCTTCCGTTGTTTACAATGACATAATGAACACACCACTTGCTCCTAAGAAAGACCCTAAGTACCCCGGAGGAATTTGTAATTTTGTTGGAAGGGTCAAGGGTTTACACATCTTTATTGGGAACTTCACGTGTGTTGCCGATTTTATGGTCCTAGAAGATGTAGGAGGTGTCATTGATTGTAGCTTGCCCCATGTTGTGTTAGGAAAACCGTTTGTTAAGGAATCCAAGTGAGTATATGATCAATTTGAAGGAATGGTTCGATTTTCGAAAGGGAACGATGAAATTACATATAGGATACCTAATAGAATGAAGGAACTTTGCTATGTGTCCTACTTAAGAAGAGACAACATAGGTGCATTTGAAGAAAATCGTGAGGGAGATAAGAAAAAAGGCATGAAATATATATGGGAGAAAAGGAGTCTCTGTTATAAAGATTGCTTGACTTTAGGTCTAAGGTATAAGGTCAATAGGAACTTTGTTAAGTTAATAAAGCATGCCATTGAGGAGAGTGAAAAGAAACGTAGGAGCATGACTTTGAGTCTAACTACAAGACTCGTAAATAAAGAAAAGCGCTTCTTGGGAGGCAACCCATTTTTATTTGTTTGATTGTTTATTTTTATTTATTTATGTGTCATATATGCCCCCGCATTATTGTTTAAATTTTCATGTTTCAAATAATATTGTGAAAATGCTTTATTTTGTTTTTAACATCGTCTTAATCACTTATAAAGGCATTTTGCAAAAAAGATAAGTGTAGGAAAAATCACATATGTTTAATAGAAAAAAATTAAACATGAAATTAACTATACATGATGAGCATATATTTGTGTGATTGTTTGAGTCAAATGCTTGTATCGAGTCACAATGGTTGTTTTGCAGTAATTTCCAGGTTCTAATTAAGAAGTAAATTTTTCCAAAATTTTTCCATAAAACAAAGTTTAAAATTCAGTTAGGTCAATCCTGACGGCGTCAGGATCTATAACCTAACGACATCAGGTACTGCTGCAAACAGTTTTCCAGAATTTCGTTTTTCTGTCGAAACTGAATTTCTAAAAATTTCCAGGAACCTGCAAACATCTATTTTGCAAGCATTATATCTTACTTGCTTTCTAGTTTAGGTTTATATTATATATAGTTTTACCGCCGATTTTACGCGAGGTTTCGTGTTCGTTTTTTCATAATTTACAGGTTATATTGGACAAGAAGATGCGAGTACACAATGGAAGCAACACTTATGATTAACTTATTCTTTTTGGAGGAGGATTTAACCATTATTCTACACCGATTATACCGAGCTAATCAGGGGAGTACTAGTTTCTTTCTCTTTTATTTACTTCCTATTATCATAACCTTGATACTTTCGGGGAACATTAGGGACAATGTTCAGTTTAAGTGTAGGGAGGGAAAAAAGGGATACCTTAGAAACTATTTGCTCGCTTGATATTTGTCTTGCCCTTAGTAATAGTGCAATAAATAGAAGGAAATACTTGTTATGGTAAATTAGCACCAAATTTTTAATTTTTTACAACACTTATGAGCAAAACTTTATTCTTAATAAAGCGTCTCATGGATAGGAGTTATATGACTAGCACAAAAACCCTTACCACTCAAATTCCACCCTTAAAATGTGAGGCTCGCCCATAGATATTTAGGATAAAAAGCATCCACTTTTAATGCTTATGAGTGTACTAGTAGTATATAGATTCTAGAACTTGTTTTTGTGATGCATTCCGAGACTGCTAGTGAGACTAAATTCGTGTAGTTAGGATTTACTAAATGATAAGAGACATTAGGATAACCCTTATTTTAAACATGTTTAAATAATTACATTGGCCACATCGGTTGAGTAATTACCCCACACCCTTGCGATGTACTCATTTTTAGTACACGATACCCCAAGTTAACCCCTTAGGGCCTATCTTTTCGTGATTCTCATGATGTTTCGGTTTCCGTAATATCAATGAAGAGCATTATTTACAATCTATCCCAAATGTTATACCCAAATCGCCTTAGCCTTCCTTATATGCACTCATCTTTAGTGCATTATTGTAATATGTTTAAACCCTTAGTTCAATTATCTAGTTGATTACATGGTTGCTAAGTCGAGTTATATCTTGTGTACAAACAGTTTTGGGACCATTGGGACTCATGGGTTAAATAGTATTTTAAGGAATAACGGGAAGGAATGTCAAATTTAATTTTCCTTATCTACGTAATTAATTACTCCACATGTTTTGATTCTCGCAATTCGGGTCATTAGTTTAGTTTAATAAAAACTCAAGTGTAGGGATGCTACTATAAATCCCTTTACTATGATGTTATGTTTAGCGGATGGTAGAGTAAGAGTGTATGAAAAAAAATCGGAAAAAAATGAAAAAAAAAATCGGAAAAAAAATATACGGCTACCATCTCGCTTCGATCTTTTATCTTTTATCATTTATTTTTGTTTAATTCAAGAAAGTGTCAAGAAAAATATAAAAAGAGTTAGTTTTGTGAGTGGATTCTTGGCTTAGCAACGCCTCGTTTTACATGTAATTAGCTTAGATTTTTTACTTGCCTCCAGTAAAATTTCCCATATACAACAAACCCGTGTTTTTCCATACCCTTACACCTAACATTACAACCCTTTAAAAGCCCTCTTTGATAGTTTATCTTAGGTGCTTACACCAAAGCGGTGGAGGTTTGATCTAGTCTCAAGGATATGGTAATCTATGTGCTATGACAGGTAGAAAGTGTTATCTTCCATTTCCATACATGTTATATTCATTATGCACCCGAGAGATGAGAGAATCCAAACACTATATGTGAGGTGCTAGTGTATAATTTTTGTGCTTGTTATGACTATTGTAGTGCTTGTATTTGTTGTAAACTATTTTAAACCAATGTTAAATGACCCATAACTTGTAAATTAATTAGATAAAAGCACATTTGCTTGAGGACAAACAAATCCCAAGTGCAGGGATATTTATAAGGATTTAAAATGTACGTTTTTAGGGGGTCATCTAAGCCGTAAACTAATGTATTTATGATCAAATATTGCTTAAATTCGTTCCTTTTCATTTTTAAGGTACTTTGGAAGCAAAACCTGGAAATCATGCATATTTGGACCAAAAGGGATGAAAATGTGAAGAAAACGACTAAGTCGTGAAAAGTCTCGAAATGGGTACCAGACGGCGTCACAACCCACAAGGTGATGCCGTCACTTGCAAATAAAAGTATCAAAACAACCCAGATTTTACTAGAGACGGCTCAGTGAAAAGTTGAAGAGATAACAAGTGACGTTATCACTTGTTATCAAAGAGGGACGGCAAATGAAATTATCAAAGAGATAACAAGTGACGCAGTCACTTGATAACAAGAGAGCTGGAATTCTTTGTGGAAATTACAAAGTGATGGCTTGGAAATATCAAAGAGGGACGGCGTCAGAGAATCCTGGACGACGTCCGAAGGCATAAAACGACCCCGTCACAAGGCTGACTTGGAAGAGATGAAACCCTAATGGTGGAAATTTGACGGCGTCACAATCATAAAGTGACTCCGTCGCATCTGTATTCCTATCTATAGTTTTAGAATTTTATGCATTTAGTGTGCACACTTAGAGAGAAATTGTGTTGTACGAATTGTATTAGGTTTTTACAGTAAACTTAGGATTTTAACACCCTCATTCATTAAGAGATAAGTCTCTTAATTACTTCTATCATTATGTTTAATTCATGCTTAATTATGATTACTTGTTTCATTATCTTTTACATGTCTAGCTCATTTAATATAGTGTTTGCTTAGATATAATGAAATCTAGTTGTTAACTATTGATTGTCGTCTCTTGCTTAAATGGTTGTTACACGTTAGGTTAGGAAAACTTGCTTCTTCTTTTAGTGATGCGAGCTTGAACGTCATAAACAATGTATTCATGTCCTAGAGTGCACTAGTAGACTTTTCATTGTGTTTATTGTATGAATTGCGATTGTTGATAATAGGAGATTTGGGGGAGATAACTTAGGTTACTTGGTGATCCCGGTTTCTTAAAGGAGATCAATACATTCATAGAGTTAGGGCATTTGGCACCTCCTACAAATAATGGAATACAATGCCAATTAAGCATGGATGTGACAATTCGACTAATCAATAGGAGATAACTAGGGAGTAGTGAAATCTAAGTAAACACGCTTTTACCTATCATTTGAATCTCTCATTTAATTTACTTGTCATTTAGTTTAATTATTAGTTTTAATTAGTTTAATTAATAGTTTAATTAATTTGATAAACAAACCACAATCCAATACCATGATTTTACATTGCTTTTATAAAATATAAAAAGACAAAAAGAATCATCCCTCACCTTAGATCTATTCGTCATACATCTCGACCTTCCCAACAATATTTCCCTAAAGAACGATCAATCCCCCAAGTCTTATCTATACTACACTACAACGGTTAGGTACACTGCCTAGGAGGATGGTAAAACTTCTTGTGAGGTTTGCAAGAATCCGCATCAATTATTCACTTAACCAATAGCAGAAACAGGATGTTTATGTGTAGTACTAGTGATCTAGTCATAAAGATAAGCAATATGTAATATATAACCCGAAATCTAGTTTATTATCCACTTAATGAGATTACAGGTAATAGTGAAACATGACTTTATTAATAGATCTAAACCTAACAAGTCTAGCCTATTATCCACTTAACACTATACCAAATAACACGAAACAGGACTTTATTAATAAACATAGCATCGGTCGATTGAAAGATCAAAATATAATCAAGCAATAAACGTGTAAAGTGATAAACATAATCAACAAACAATCAATGTAAATGAATCAAAACATTATATTATCATAAACTTGGCTAATACATACATGTATTAGCCCATAATCTCTGTATCAATACACAATATCATATTCGAAACAATTAAAGTATAATTCATAAGCTAAACGATACGCTAACCAAATGATCATAGCGGAGTATAATGATTACAAGAGTGTTCCTATAGAATGAATGCACTACCAGGACCTTTTTGCCTTCAAAAATCAATTGGAAATTGTACTTGATGGTTCTAGCTATCTGAAAACTAAATGTTAGGTTTTCTATTTATAGTATTCGAAAAAGAGTCCATACGACGTATTGGGTTGACTGATACGGCGTATCGAGGTAACTTCGTGTGGGGTCCAATATTATTATATTCTAGAATATTCATCAACCGACATCCAATACGGCGTATCGTTGCACATGGATACGGCGTATTGGGGTCTTCCAGTCATGAATGTCTTTGTGAAGTTAGGGCATGGATACGCCGTATTTCAGATGTGAATATGACATACTGGTAGTAAAACGAGCTTGTTCTTCTTTTTGACCAAGGTTTCATATACGACGTATTATAGAATCCAATACGGCTTATGCATCAAAGTCAGGAACGGTCTTGAATTCGTCTAAGTGTTGGTATATGGCGTATCTGTCTAGAATGATACTGCGTATTGCTTGTCAGTTCTGTAGACTTTCTTGGACATCATTCATTTAGCTCCAAAATACGTCCTTTATGCTAACTTTCACCAATTGCTCGATAATAACCGAGAATTGCAGAAATAAACCATTAAGTATCAATTCTCATATTAAATGAGCAACATAAACAGGATAAATGATGTTATAAATTAGTCGATTATTTGATGTCATCAAATATCCCCCCAATTGAACTTTACTTGTCCTTAAGTAAACTTTAGATAAAACTTATGAAAATATATCTCAAACATTTGTCCAGGATTTTTCTATTTAAGCATTTATGTTTAATCTCAAGTGCACAACCAAACACCTCACGAAATTGGTAATGAAATCACTCAACTAATCTATGTGGTAATATTTAGTAGATCGCTCAATTGCTCAGTCATGACGAATATTCTATCATAAGCTTTGCAAGGATACACATATCAATCACTAAAGCTAAGGGGTAACAATTCTAAAAAGGTAAATTAGGTGAATATGATAAGGCTTAAGGGCTTGATCATTCTTTTTAATCTCTATCGATCCCATATTCAGAAAAAGTGAGAAAACCACAAATACACGATCGTAACGACGACCGCGATACTTGTGATTGCTCAACTCATTAACTCGAATATTATAAAGATATGATTAAGTAATTTTTCACCAATAATATTACATCAAAAAAGGCGAAAAAGTCATCAATGCTCATCCAAATCCATGAATGAGACACCAAAAATTGCTCAAATCCCTAATCTCGGTAAGCTAAAGGTTAAGATGAAGAATGATATATGGTAGGGATTATGCATGGGAAACATTTATAATTAGTGTAAAATAAAATCACGAAACAGATAGATTAAGTCCAACCAATAAATAGTAATGTTGCTAGCTACTTTCCCGACCACAACCTTGAAAAAGACACAAATCACTGACTAACTCACACTTTAACACGGAAGCACACGCTTTGTTTGGTAGACACGAATTAGACTCAAGATATCTTAATCATCATTCCATAAAAACAAACCTGGTTAGCGTTCCCATAACAACCAACTATCATTCATTCCATAATATATACTATAACAATTGTGGCAATATCTCCACTAATACAAAAATACAAAGTGGGTTAAATTATGACCAAATTGTAATAATATACAACAAAACTTTACATCGTTGGTTTATAACACGTACCAACGAATAATCGATTAGGATATAAATATAAAATCGGTTAAGTTTAGACGAACCGATTATCTCACAATCCTCATTTTTTCTCTCTTTTTGTATTTTTGTATTTTTTGATTTTTTTTAAACGAATCAAAGAAACTAATAATGGTGTAAAATTTCACCACTTCGTGATCATAATAAATCTAGATAATAATTCCATAATGCTCAAAACTTCAGATATAAAAATAATAGTGAAAGTAGTAAACACGCGAAAAACAAAAACAACTACTTTCACATTCTCATTGCATTATACAATTCCCGACCTAACTAAAGAAAAAAAATAAGTAAACAAACACAGGAAATACACACTTTTTCAAAAGCAACTAGCAACCAACCACGGACTTTAATCTATAGGGTAGGCTAAGGTGTAAAGGTGTAATGAAACATATTTATATTGGTGTAAGAAACGAAAGAAATGGCTCTGAAGGTTTTTCTAGGGGAATCTTACTCTAAAAATGAGAGTAACAAAAGGGTTTTATACGGGGGTTAACTAACCAGTGTAGTTAGTTAATATCACATAACATATGTGTTGTTCCCCGTTCACTATTGTTAAAAACAGTTTAAGTTTATAAAACAAGTTAATAGTGAACTATGACTGAAATTAACATAAGGAAAACACACTAAGTAATTTTCAACATCATATTCTTATTAGAAATAAATCAACAAAGAATACGTTACCCAAGTACTTGCGGAATAGTACTTGGGATTGAAATGACAAAGTTGGGTGACTCCTCTCTAAGCTCAGGCTAAGTCTGAGCACAACTCTTAGAGCTCACTGAGCTATCTCAGGAACTAAGTTGTATTTGGAGGAGTGAAAAGATGGCTTGCGTGTATGTGTGTTTTACAATTCACAAGCTTAATCTTTTCACTCCATTTCTTATGCTATTTATACATGTATGAGTTTTAACTCTTTCCTATGTGACAAAACTGACATCATACGAGAAGACAAAATCTGATGTATTTTGTCTCTGTTTACAAAGACTATTCTAAGTAAAGGACAAGGCTGCTTTCCATATTTTAGTGATGACACTGAGCTTGTAAGTTAGCCATTCAGGGAAAGTTGACTTATGTTGATAAGGACTTCTTTATCTGATTCAAACTTCTTCCGCCTTGTCCCGCTCTTTCTTCAGTCTGTTTATCCTTCAGTCTTCTTCTTCAGTGTAAGAAGTTGGAGAGGAGTCTTAGGGATTCAGTGAGTTATTGTCATCACTCACTGAATCCATCATCTTCTTCTTGACTCAGTCTTCACCCTTTAAGTTCCGCCTTACTGAGTGGAGAGACTTCTTCATTGCCTCGTACTGAGTATCCTAAAGATGACTCACTGAGTGGCTATGCACTCAGCTGACGATTGTGTTCAACGGATGAGTACTTGGGCTATTTTCTATTCAAATCCTAGATTAAGGGGTTTGGGTATTTTCTGAACCCAACAGTCTCCCCTATTTGGATATACAAATAGCCTAAGTGGTTGATCAATGTAAGTGAGCAAATGGCTTCTTCTTACACTGAATGTACTAATGAATACAATAAGGAACACTGAGTAAATGAATAAAACATACATCGTTTATTGATCAGATTACATAGTTCCTATCACTAGTACAAAAGAAAAAACAAAATGATGTCAGTCCAGATGGATTCCCAATGCTTCAAGCTTGACCTTTTTGGTGATGAGTGTTTCTGTCGGGATGGTCTCTTATCTTGGCATTTAGGTCTTGGCGAACCGATATTTGCGGGGATTGGATCTGAGAGGCCACTGGAATATAGCTGATCATTGCAGCTACACCAGCTTGATCAATATCACTCCATCTTTGAAATGTTGGGTTTCCATAGACATCAATGTGAAATAGCCCTCTTTCAGGCTCTTCAATCACTAGACAATTCACAAATTTAACCCCTTCAGGTAGCTTCCTATTACACTCCAGTCCAGGCACTTTAATCTCAGGTTGGAACTCAACTCTCTTCCTTTTGCCGGTGGAAGTTTGTGGTTGAGATCCTTGAGGTGCAGTCAAGGCAGGCTGAATTCCTAGTTGGTGGTGCATCCCTCGGCCTTTCATATCTTTTGTTGAGCATCTTCATCAGCTCCTTGACCACCTTATTTTGCTTCTTACCAATGATCGGACCAAGTTCATCAAGTTCGGTGATCCCAAAGTCACTGAATTTTAAGGGATCATGAACCTCAAAGTGTCTTTTGTCATCCCCTCTGTAAACATTCATAGCCAATGGTTTGGTGTTGGGAATAATCTTGACATCAGTGATTTTTTAGGAAGCCTTCGGCTGCTCATTGTCCAGTTGTATTCCTCAATTCGCTTTTCACGAGAGCTTCAGTTTTCTTTCTCTTTTCTTCATATGCTTTCTCATTGCGACCATTTGAGCAGCCTGAGCATCCTTGAACTTTTGTCCTGCCTGACCCTTTGGGAGCTTGCTTGCATCTAATCCCATATTCTCGGCTTCTTCGCGACTACTTTTGCGGTGCTTCTCTGTTCTTTTTCTCTTCCTCAGCTAGTTTCAATCTTCTTTCTTCTTTAGCAAGATGTTTACTCATCTGTTGAGGTGTGAGCAGTATTGATGTCGCCGATTTTATAGGGGATCTTCTCGGCTCAGCAGATCGTCATTATGCCTTTGCCTTTGTCCGGCACGAAGAAGATGATGCAACCAAGGGTCGTGTTGTTGTGATAACTGCCGGTGTTGTTGATGATGATGTTGGTGGGATGGATGAGATGGGAGTTCTTGTGGACGGTGGTGATGTTGATGTGGGAGCTACAGAGACGATGATGTTTGCTCCCCTCGGTGTGAAGAGGAGTTTCTTCGACAATATTCTCCCCTCAAGCTGTCGTAGCGTCAGTGAGGGCAAGAGTTGGTGTTGATCTTTGAGGGGGACGGAGCTGCTTGACCCTTGAAGGCTTGATAAATTTCAATGATCATTGCCTTCATGTCTCGAGGTGTCGGTTTGAATACCGGTGACTTTTGCTTCCAAATTAGCTTGTGAAACTTCAAGAGCAGTCATTCGGGCCCAAGATTCCGGGCCAGAGATGAGGATGCATGAGCCAATGTAGCCACCTGCGTATTCAAAGAGTCCATTGTAGCTTGTAGAGGCTGGTGAGGATGGAAGACCCTGAACATTTGTAGACTTGAGCAGATTGAGCGATTCGGTGAGGTTTGAGGATTGTTTCAGTGCACGCCTCAGTAGCTTCCAAGACTTTAGAGTTGGTTGTTGGGTCTTCTTTGACAAACTCCCTGATTTCATCTATCGTGGTACCTACACCCTGAAGATGCCCGAGGAATTTAGCCATGTTTTCATCCAGTCGGTGAATGTTGTCATACATCAGATCTCTGTGCTCATGAACATTTTCATCGAAGCCCTGTAATTCTGCCTTAAGATCGGCGTAGCTTGCGGCAGCCTCGGTATGTTGTTCCCACAATGTTTTAGTCACCCCGAGTATAGCTTCCTTGAAGCCCGGTGATCCACGAGCCAACTACCTTTCAGTGAAGGGAAGTACATTGTCAAACTCTTTGAATTCATCGAGCTTGAGGATTGAAGTATGATCATGTTGGAATGGGGATTCAGAAGCTCTTTGGATCGGTGAGGTTCTTGTTCAGCTTGAACCTCGGCGTCCATTTCTTCTCCGGTGATAAGATTTCATCATCGAGTCTCAGCGAGCTCATCTTCAGAGAATAATATCAGTGACATCGAGCAATTGTGAGCAAGGGGTTGGTTATGGGTTCCATATCGTGGTGGTTTATATCCCTCTCGAGTCTTTGTCCCCGTTGACCCCTCGAACACTGGTGGGCGCTTCAGTGCCTTCACGGAGTCAGGATTGGTTGTGGGTTCCGTATCGGCGGGTTGTTCCTTTCCCTCCGAGTCTTTGTCCCCAGTGACCCACTTGAGACCGGTGGGCGTTTCCCAGTGCCTTTAGCAGAGTCAGTGATAGTTGTATCCCTATCAGCGGGTTGTTTGAGTCCCTCTGAGTCTTTGGGATCGATCAGGGTGCCCTCAGACAAAGGCTGTGATGTGCTAATGTCATCCTTGGGCGATGTGGAAGGCGCTCCCCTACCAGCGGGTTGTATGTTTCCCTCTGGATCTTGGGGAGTAGTAGGTGTGACCAAGGGCACTGACTGTGATGTATCAGTGTCCTTCGTTGTTACTGGGGTGATTGTTGCTGGTGGCGGGTGTCTTTATGGTCACGGGCTTTTTGTGCCTCTTAGGTTGTGCTCCTAGAAGCCTCGGGGCCTGAGACTTTGGTATGGTCTTAGTCCCAGTCTGAGACTTCCCCTTTTTTTTTGGGAGCAGGGTTTGGAGACATTGATCCACTTAGATTGTTTACAGCAATCATGTGGGCCGTCAATTCAATGGGAGTGACGAGGGATGGGTTCTTTTGAAAATTTGAAGGGCTCAGGATGCCGGGTAAATTTCCAAATTTTTCATCCTGAGTATAATTTGAACCCGATACGATTGCAGAGCACAAGAGACAAACCTAGGATACGAAACGTATTTCGTCCTAGTTTTGCTCTGTAGCTTTGTTACGAGATCACTGTAAATGATCTCCCCTATGTCGACAATGACCCCATTCATCAAGCAGTATGCCATCATCAACTGAATAGAGTTAACTTGTTCAGTGGATGAGTGGTTCCCGCCGAGGACCTGAATCACAAAAGTGAAGAGGATCCTCCAAGCCACGGGAACGAGCTTTTAGTGACTGGGGTCTTGTCCAAAAAGTTGGATCTAAAACGATTTGTTTTAACCCATCCTTCACTGTGGAGGGTTCAGGATGGGCGACATAAACACCTTTGTTATAATCTAACACTGTTGTAGTGCAAAACATTTTGAAATCCGGGTGTATTGTTTCCCCATTAAGATGAACTGATGAGATACTCCCTGAGAGGTCTAAGGTTATTCTCATCATAGAAGGTGTCGGTCAAAGGCTCTAGTTGTAGCCCAAAACTCCACGAGGTAGTTTGGGTACAACACGAGGACATTTTACAAAGGCCGTTTTGAGTGGGCAGTTGAATAAAAATTTTATAATGTCTTTATAGGTTGGGACATTTTCAGGATATTCAAAATTTCCTATGACATTATTTGTTTTAAATTCAACATTAGTAAGATCCCCTACCCACTGAGAAGCAAACTGGAGAGATGGTGTTCTAGCCATTTCCATTAACAAAGATTTAAGGATTAAAAAAAATGTTTTGACTAGAACAATCAAAGTAATTAGATCTCTTCAAGTTTGTGATGAAAAATTTTTGTAAATGTTTACAAGAAAGGTTTTTCAAAAGGGGTTTTGAAGATTTGAGAACACAAATGTTTTTTTTTGAAATGATTTTGACAGAGTTTTGTTGCAGAAAAGATTTGTGTGTGTTAGTTTGTGTTTGAAGAGGGTATTTATAGAGTGATAAGAGGGGTGTTTTGTGCACAAATGGGAATATTTAGAGTTGGTTTATGAAAGGCGTTTGAATTTCCACATTTAATGCTACCACTCCATTACCCATGGCAAAATCCCGTTTTTCAAGGAACGATTGCAGTGCACAGTGCACTTTTGCAGAGATAAAATATCAACTTGATATTTTTGTGAGAGGCATTAAATGCCAAGTGGGATGACAGTAAGACAAAGAGACATATATTCCTTTATTAAATTGGCATAGTTACCAACCTAGGACATTAAAGTAACTGATACTTGGATCATTTAGTTACTTATTTAATGTTCTTTGTCAAGTGTCAGGACCACGAAGAGTCTTACTCATTCATTGAGAGGTTTATTTTGGGTGTTTAGGGAGGATGAACCATTTAGGAGAACTTACTGAGATTGGTTTTCAGATACTTGACTTTCAATGTCAAGCATTCCCAATTCAGCTTTCAGTCTCCTGAAGGTGGATTCATCCAAGGGTTTGGTGAAGATATCGGCCAGTTGATATTCATGAGGGATGAAATGAAGCTCTATGTCTCCTTTCATTATGTGATCCCTGATGAAGTGATATCCGATATCAATGTGTTTGGTTCTTTGGTGGAGGACAGGGTTGTTGGAGATTGCAATTGCACTTGTGTTATCACAGAAGATGGGTACCATTTTGTAATGGATGTTGTAGTCACTGAGTTGACTTTTCATCCATAGTACATTGGCACAACATCCTGCAGCAGCTACATATTCAGCTTCAGCTGAGGACATAGCCACTGATTGTTGCTTCTTTGCACTCCAACAGACCAGTTTTCATCCAAGGAATTGACAGACCACGAGGTACTTTTTCTGTCCATGTTGCAGCCAGCATAATCAGAATCAGAGTAACCCTTGAGATCAAACCCTGAGCATTTTGGATAGTAGAGTCCAAGATTTGGGGTTCCCTTCAGTACCGAGTATTCTCTTAGCTGCAGTGAGGTGAGATTCTTTGGGATTGGACTGATATCTTGCTATTAAGCAGACTGAAAATTGTATGTCTGGTCTAGTAGCGGTTAGATACATCGGTGATCCAACAATCCCTCTGAAATGAGTTTGATTTACTGATTTGCGGTGAGATCAGTCCAAGGTTGTTAGGTGGGACCATTGGTGTCTTCACTGAGGCACAGTCAGATATCTCATATTTTTTCAAGAGATTTCTGGTGTATTTCTCTTGTGATGGATATTCCTTTATCGGTTTGCGATTTGTAGTCCAAGAAAGTATGTAAGTTTCCCCATCATGCTCATTTCAAACTTCTTTGTCATTAGTTTTTCAAATTGTTTGCAAAGTTTGTAGTTTGTTGAGCCAAAGATGATATCATCAACATACACTTGGACTAGTATCACATCTTGTTGGGTTCTATAGACAAACAGTGTGTTGTCTATATTTCCTCGACAAACTTGTTTTGTATCAGGAAGGCTGAGAGAGTTTCATACCATGCCCTGGTAGCTTGTTTAAGTCCATAAAGGGCTTTGTCAAGCTTGAGACATGTCAGGGAATTCACTACTCTCAAAGCCCGGAGGTTGCTGAACATACACATCTTCCTTGAGATCACCATTTAAGAATGCACTTTTAACATCCATTTGGTAGAAAGTTCATGTATGTTGCATATGCAAGGAAGATCTGATGGCTTCCATTCTTGCAACAGGAGCAAATGTCTCATCATAGTCAATGCCTTCTTGTTGACTGTAACCTTTGGCTACCAGTCTGGCTTTGTTTTTAATGGCAGTGCCATTTTCATCAGTTTTGTTTCTGAAAACCCACTTCATTCCTATGACTACTACATCCCGAGGACATTTGATCAAGGTCATGACCTTGTTTTTGTCAAACTGTTGCAGTTCTTCTTGCATAGCCTGAACCCAGCTTGGGTGTTTTAGAGCTTCAGTGACACTTTTGGGTTCTATTTCTGATAGATAATCAGCATATAGACATTCATTGGCTGAAGCTGCAGTTAGACTAGCAGCCATGCTTCTAGTGAGCATGCCCTCAGTGGGTTCACCAATGATGTTTACAAGCTCAATTTCTTGAGATCTTGTCCACTTACTTTGTGGTCTAGGATCTGAGTTTGATGAAGTCACTGGAGGTTCAGGGAGAGAATGGTTACAGAGAACAGATTCATTTTGAGCATCTGTTATGATGTCCTGTTTTGGTTGGGTTTCATGAATCACAGGATCCTGAACAGTT
Source organism: Chrysanthemum makinoi (assembly GCA_910596185.1). NCBI lineage: Eukaryota > Viridiplantae > Streptophyta > Magnoliopsida > Asterales > Asteraceae > Chrysanthemum > Chrysanthemum makinoi. The sequence goes on along the minus strand of OU343220.1, from coordinate 278,283,720 downwards.
GGTTCATGTTACCTATCCCTGCTGGGACTGATAGATTATCAATGAATTCACTGATTATTGGTTGGGGTAGGTTGTGAGGTAAGACATAATATGAGATATCAACATCAGCTTGATATGAGGAATTGAATTCAGTGGTGAACTCATCGGGAGGATATCTTGATGAGTCATCAATTCCTATTTCCTCCACTGAGATGTTGGTGAACCTGATGCTTTCAGCACTTTCATCAAAGGTGACATGAAGGGTTTCCTCAACTTGTTGTCTCCTTGTGTTAAAAACCCTGAAGGCTTTGGAGATCAATGAGTAGCCTAAGAAGTATCCATCATCAGCTTTTGCATCAAACTTGCCTAGATGATCCTTGTGGTTATGGATGAACACAGGACATCCAAATACATGAAAATAGCTGATGTCGGGAAGTCTACCTTTGAGGATCTCATATGGGGTTTTATTATGTCTTTTGACAATGATTGACATGTTTTGAGTGTAACAGGCAGTTTTGACTGCGGTCAGAGAAATGTTTTGAGAGGGCTGAGCCATTTAACATGGTTCTTGCAGCCTCAATGAGAGTTCTGTTTTCCTTTCAGCAACCCCATTTTGTTCAGGGGTATAAGGAGATGAGAAATTTTGAGAAATTCCTTTTTCATCACAAAAACTCTCAAGCTCTTGATTTCTGAATTCAGTACCATTGTCAGGTTCGATTTGTTTGACATAATGTCATTCGATTTTCAATCTTTCGATGAATGACATTATTGTATCAGCTGCTGACTCTTTTGGAGAGAAAGTATACCCAAGTGTATCTTGAGAATTCATCAACAATAATAAGTGTATACTTCTCATCTTTGGATTGATCTGGGACTGACTGGTCCAAAGAGATCCATATGCAGGAGGTGAAGGCAGCTTTTGATGGAGAAATTTTGTTTGGTTTTGAAAGATGCTCCGTGGTGTTTACCTTTTTCACAGGCAGAGCATGGTTTGTCTTTTGCAAAACCAGTGATGGTAAGCCAAGGACCTTGTTTTGTTTTGCCAAGTTGTTGAGGTTTTGAAGTTTAAGTGTGAGAGTCTCTTATGCCACAGCCAATTGATAGTTTCAGTGGCTTTAGCAAAGAGACACGTTCCATCTTGGGAGAGTGTTGACATGTCAAGTACATAAACATCATCTCTCCTAGGAGCTATCAACACAACTTCCTTGTTGGCATTGAAAATGGTACCTTGTTTATCATTGAATTGTACAATGTAGTTAGCATCACATAGTTTGACACGATGAGATTGTATTTGAGACCATTGACATAGGCTATTCTAGAGAAAACTATTCCATTACAGTTTACTGAACCATAACCTTTAGTGGGACATGATGAGTTATCACCAAATACTACCTTGGGCCCTGGTTCCTTTACATACTTGTACAGATATTCCTTTACACAGTCATGCTTCTTGAGCATCCACTGTCTAGATGCCAAATAGGCTCCCTGGCATGTGTCTGCACAAGTAGTAAACTGAATTAGTTTCTCTTAGTGACCCACTTACTGGTGGGCTTGGGTCTCAAGGTCTCTCTGAAATTTGCAATCGACTCATGGTCAGTGGTTGTGTGCACAGTGCTACCACAGGTTTTGCATTTAGAGGTTGAGGATGACTCAGTGACTCTAGGTTGTTTGGAATTTCTCCTTGCTTGAATGACACTGTCATGTTGGGATGTCTCATGAGCTGGATTACCGCATATATCACAGCATGTATTCATGAGACAATCATCCTGATGATGATCATTAAACCCACAGTGAGGGCCAGAGGAAAAGGTTTTGCTCTATTCTTTGGAGCAGCTTTGGAGGATGAAGCATACTTATGACCAACTTTGGTATAGTTTGCTTGACTGACATACTGAAGATGATCTGCTGTTCTGTGATCATCCTTTTTGCAGATCATGCAGAAAAGGATTCTGTAGCAGTTGTCAGTGGTATGGCTAGTGTAATGACACAGCTCACATTTTTGTTTGTTTTTGGAGGTTGGCTTAGACTTTGAGGAACTGGAGGAAGCTGACTTTGTCTCCTTGATTGGTTCAGGGACCTTTTCAATGGATTCCATTTTTTCAGTAAGCTTCCTCACAAGTTCAGTCAGTTGCTGAATTTGGTCAGCTTCAGTGGGGACAGAGGATGTTGAAGTCTTTGTAGGAGTGGACTCTTGTTGAGTTTGTTTTGCTTGTCTTTGTAGGATGGTTCTACCAAGTCCAGACCTTTCTTTTGGTGAGTGAGGATTGAATTGTAGTGGAGTAAGCTCAGAGCTTGGAGCAGCACCATGAAGAGGTTTCAGTGGTGGAAGCGGTGCTTGAGATTCTGCTGCAGACTCACAGATGTGTTCAGTACTGCTGGGCACATCAGGGAATTCAAGCATGCTCTTTAGAGCTTGACTTTCAGGCTCTAGAATCCTTCCAGAATCGAAATTTGGAAGCTTACTCTCGGGATTAACCCGTTCAATCCAATCACTGGAATTGGGATCAGCTAACATATTTGTGATCATGCCAACAGACACAAAAGGCTTAGGAGACTGGTCTTTGTTGAGAGGGTCAGGGAGATGATCTTCACCTATGACTCTCTTCTTGCTACTGGGGCACCCACAGTATCAAAGACCCTAGGATTCTTAGCAGTCCAACTATTAAGAATATCATTTGCCTTTTTAAGTTCATCTTGAAGATCCTGATTTCTTTTAACTAGTTCGGTGTTTTGAATTTGCAAAGTGACAGCCTCAAGCTTTGCTTGTTTTAACATAAGCAGTTCATCTCTACACTTATTCAATTCAAAACTTAACTTGTTGTATTTAGAAAAAAGATTCAGTCTTTGCTCTTCTACAAACTTAAGGTCTACATTTAGGTAATTTATGTAAGACTGCCAATCGAGTCATCATCCATAGAAAGTAAAATGTTTACCTTCTTCATTGTGATGTTGACCCATTCTCCATTCCTGGCATGATTCTTTCCAACAGCTAGCTTGTCCTCTTCAGAGAGGGCCATCAGTGCACTGACATGCACCATTTCATCATCTGATGACACTGGCTCTTCATCCCGGTCGAAGGTCTCGCAACAAGGCCTTTGTTTTTACCCCTGCACACATTGAACACTTTTTGTTGTTTACGAGGTGGCCTCGAGCAATGCAAGCTTAGCTTTAGCTTTCTTATACTTGGCTTCATAATCAATGGTTTTGTTATTATCAGATTTATTTTGAAAAATCTGATGAGACTGATACATTTTTGGTTGAAATTTTTGAAGCACGAGGTGATTTGAACGATGGTTTATAAGAGGGTTCTGAAATTGTTTTAGAAAAACAGTCTTTTGCAAAATGACCCTTTTGTGACACTTATAGCATTCAGTGTCTTCAGTTGCTTTAGCAGTTGAAAAACCTTTGTTTCTTTATATAAACCTTCGAGAGTGTGCAAGGAGTGCCCTTTCACGAAATTCAGCATTGGTCATTTAGGTACTCCTCACTTGATCTCTCATCGGGCTCATCATCTGAGTTTTCTTGGAAATCTTGAACCACATTGTTAGAAAAGCGGTTGAAATTGGTGATGAGGTGGTGGTCAGGGACTTCTTGACTTCCTGAGACTTCTTTAAGTCAGGATATCGTCTATTGATGAGGTTTTCCTCATAGACAAATTTCCATAAATTTCAGGAAGCTCAAGATTTTGGATATGATTAGCATTCCTAAGTCCCTGAGAGAAATTCAACCACTTCTCAGGAGACTGTTGACAAAACCAACATTGATTTCATGTTTGGACAACTTAACACCATCATTTGATAGTTCATTTAAAAGAGTTTTGTACATGGTGTAAGTTTGAGAGAGAGTTTCTGAGTCCTTAGCACTGAAGGTGTTATACTCAAGTTTCAGGTCCATTATCCTGTTTTCCTTGGTATCAGATGGTCCTTCATGACTATGAACTAGGTCATCCCAGGTTTGCTTAGCTGTACTACTGCTTATAACAGACTCCATAATATCGTCAGGAAGACAAGATATTATGATACTTTTGAGTCTTTGGTTCTGGTTGACCACTCTCCTTTCATCCTGGGTCCACTGAGCTTCAGGTTTGGGCAACCCTTCAGCAGTCTTTGGGACAAATGGACCTTCATTTATACATTTGATATAATAAGGTTCCATCCCAATCAAATAGCAAAGCATTCGCTTTTTCCATTTGTTGAATTTGCCAACTTCAAGTCTAGGGGCAACAGCTGAATAAGCTCCACCCTTTTTATCGACTAGTTGGGGTACATCAATTTCAGCCATTTAGGATCCTAATTTAAAAACTTTTAGAGCGGCCTAAAAAACGAGTTTTATAATTAGCCTGTCTCTGATACCACTTGTTGTTCCCCGTTCACTATTGTTAAAAACAGTTTAAGTTTATAAAACAAGTTAATAGTGAACTATGACTGAAATTAACATAAGGAAAACACACTAAGTAATTTTCAACATCATATTCTTATTAGAAATAAATCAACAAAGAATACGTTACCCAAGTACTTGCGGAATAGTACTTGGGATTGAAATGACAAAGTTGGGTGACTCTCTCTAAGCTCAGGCTAAGTCTGAGCACAACTCTTAGAGCTCACTGAGCTATCTCAAGAACTAAGTTGTATTTGGAGGAGTGAAAAGATGGCTTGCGTGTATGTGTGTTTTACAATTCACAAGCTTAATCTTTTCACTCCATTTCTTATGCTATTTATACATGTATGAGTTTTAACTCTTTCCTAAGTGACAAAACTGACATCATCTAGAAGACAAAATCTGATGTATTTTGTCTCTGTTTACAAAGACTATTCTAAGTAAAGGACAAGGCTGCTTTCCATATTTCAGTGATGACACTGAGCTTGTAAGTTAGCCATTCAGGGAAATTTGACTTATGTTGATAAGGACTTCTTTATCTGATTCAAACTTCTCCCGCCTTGTCCGCTCTTTCTTCAGTCTGTTTATCCTTCAGTCTTCTTCTTCAGTTTGTCTTCAGTGTAAGAAGTTGGAGAGGAGTCTTAGGGATTCAGTGAGTTATTGTCATCACTCACTGAATCCATCATCTTCTTCTTGACTCGGTCTTCACCCTTTAAGTTCCGCCTACTGAGTGGAGAGACTTCTTCATTGCCTCGTACTGAGTATCCTAAAGATGACTCACTGAGCGGCTATGCACTCAGCGACCTGATTGTGTTCAACGGATGAGTACTTGGGCTATTTTCTATTCAAATCCTAGATTAAGGGGTTTGGGTATTTTCTGAACCCAACAATATGTAAACGACGTAGGCCATTTGGGTGTAATCCTAGAAATTTACCAATTCAGACAAGTCACTCCAATTATATAAATAATTCTCATTATGGTGGTCTCGAATAGTATACCAAGCCAAGTTCTAGGAGTTTACTCTAAGTCACAGGCACACTCATATATTTGTGGAATTTGGTTAAAATTGGGGAAACATAATAGGCTTAATTCTCACAATATGGTAATAAAGGTTAAGTGTGCTGGTTATGCAACTCTTGATCCTACAAAAAATGCTAATTTTTTTTTTAAATTAAGCATATATTAGGCATATTTTTGAAAAATAGTGATCTAATGCTCTATCCCCCTACTTGAGATATACAACGTCCACGTTGTACAAATATAACATTAAAAACAGGAAATATAAAAAATTAGAACGGGAAATCCCCTGAGATTTGCTCGGTATAATCCTTTAGAGGTGTTCATCGGTTCGGTTCTCGGGTTAATCGGTTTATTCGGTTCGGTTTGTTCGGTTAATTTTTTTTTGGGCCATAACCAAAAACCGAACCGAACCGAAAATATATGTGACCAAACCGAACCGAAGTTCGGTTCGGTTATGGGTCAAAACCGAAAACAGAATTTATATATTTTTTTAATTTAATTAAATAGATTTTTAGAAAAAAAAATTTATTTCAAATATAAAAAGTATTTTTTTTATATTAGGATAAAAATTTAATGGTCTTTTTGTATATATATAAATATATAAAAAATATATATATTAAATATATAAAGTGTTTTTATATATAAATATATAAAAATATATATATAAAATTATATAAATTCGGTTTTCGGTTCAGATAGCCAAAACCATATCCAAACCGAAAACCGAATTTTTAGTTTGGTTCGGTTCGGTTTTGACAAGTTCGGTTCGGTTACAAGTTCGGTTCGGTTTTTTTCGGTTCGGTTCGGGTTCGGTTTTCGGTTTATTCGGTTATTACCCAACCCATGAACACCCCTATAATCCTTCATGATGCATATGTGAGCAAATTTTTATTTTCGTGTGTGTAAAGGTGTTTGTATGCCTACATGAATACAACACACAAAAAACATAGGATATATGTATACCACGGCTTCCATCCTTGTATAAGTACTTTTCAAGTGTTAACACGTATAAAATCACAGCAAGTGTGTCTCCAATAATCGTTGGTTAGAAAAAAAATAAAAACTGACAGGTCAGTCAATACGTCGTATCCATAGTTATGGATACACCGTATTGAGCCTATAACAAAGTCAAACAGATACGGGTCAGAGGTCAAATACACCGCATTCAGTTTCATGAATACGCCGTATTGACATTTTGACAATAATTTTTTTTAAATGCAGAAAAATAAAAATAGATATGATCAGTAAGGTCAATATGCCATATCCATGGAATCGGATACGCCGTATCGACTTACCGATTTGACAGACTCGATAACAAAAATATGAAATAACATTTCGGGTTGTCTCCCGGGAAGCAATTCTCTTTATTCCAGAGCCTTTAAGTTAGACTCATCTTCAGCTTCTACGTTGTTTTGTTGATGAGCTCTGCCTTTTCCATCTCTTCCATCTTCAAAAGAGGAGTAATTCATCTTCAATATAGCTCATCATCAAATCATAAGTAAACAAATCATCCTCCATGTTACTCAAACTCCTAAATTCGTTGAATATTTTTTCAAGAGGAGTATCCCACGTAAAAAAATACGCATCGATATCAAGTATATCTAAACCATCGGTTCCCTCTTCCATTTCATCTTCAAAAGTATCAACTGAACAAACTGGAACAATAGTACGTGAATCCGATATAAATAGATAATTCAACTCAGGTGGAAAATCGTATAAAATAGCATCGTATGTGTTATCAAAAGCGTAGTACAATGATTCCTCGGTCCATAGAGGTATCTCTGAAGATTTGTCACGAATACGGATAGAATGGAATTCATTCATATCGAACTCATATGTATCTTCCTCGTTGATAACGCTCAAAATGAGCAAGTTTTTAGTAGCGTTATTGTTAGTTTTTTGCATGACAATTGGTTATATTTATACATAATTGTTGCAAAATTGCGAAGGAAGTGTATTTGTATGTAAATATAGCCAGGTATCGGAAAAGATGAAGAAATGATGAATATATGCACATTTGGATAATTCTCGAGAAGGAGAAGAAAGAAGAAACTACTCAAAGACTCAATGATTTGAAGAACGAAGATTTCTAAGTTTCTACGCTAATAAAATATCAAGTTCTATCGTAGAAATTAGTGCCAGAAGCGAAGAAAAAGCATGCATCGAGCTGATTCAAGAAAAATTCAAAACTGTTGTATGGATGGACTCCAGCCGATCGGTTGGAGCCCGCAACCGGATCGGCTGGGTGAAGATTCAGGGAGGAGCTAATCGGTTGCAATTCGCAACCGATCCGGCTGGACAGTTCTGCAGTTACATATTTCGCATTTATTGAAGGCATTACTTCCATTAATCATTGGAGTCCGATCATTTCTTAATATTAACTCCTGGAGAACGTTTTTGGCTTGTTGGTACCATGGCTATATATTGAACCTTGACCTATGTACTTAGTGTGACACAACCTTGAAAGTAATAGACTTACACCAAAGCTATTACTAACTATTTTTATTTAGCCCAAAAGTCATATAGAAGCTGTAAAAACGTCCAGGAAGGTGTTGAGTTCAATTCTCAATCATTTGGTAGTATTTTGGAGTTGTTACGGTACATCTAAGGAGATTGGAGGAGCGTGGATTGCTATAGTTCCACAAAATTAGTTCTTGTAATCCAAAGACTGGTATACTTCGTTACTTTACCATGAACTTTTGTTTTTATGAATTATATGAAAGTTATGTTTGTTACTTGTGTTTCGTTATGGTTATAATGGAGTAGTCTTGGATATACTTGTGTGTAAGATGTAAACAATTGTTTAGAGTGTTCTTATCTTTGTGATGCATGAGAATTATTCTTGTTTAATGAGTTTGTTGAGATAACATCTAGTCTTGCTTAATTTGTTGGTATTAACATTTGAAAGATAAAAAGGCCGAAAGGATTTCTCTTAATGTTTTTGTTCTAAAACGTTAGTGCACGAACTAGTATGGTATTAGATGATTGACACTCATCATATTTGCTTATTAAAATATACTTGAAACAATTTCATCACGAAAAAGGCTGAAAGGGTTCGCAAGAACAAGTTAGATAAGAATCATTTTCAAACAAATAGATTTCAATAGAATAGTCATTTGGTTAATAGGCCGAAAGGATTACCTATGTGATTGTATTCTTCGAATGATTTCTACATGACATAAACCATCGATTGTGAATCATTTGCTTATGATTTGTGCATTACTTCAAGTTTACACCAAACTATCATGAACGTTCTAGACAATTGGTTATGACCTACACACTAGTATATTTTTTTTTTATTGATTTTTAGAATAACAAAAATTTCGTAGAAGGCTTGACAAACCTTCTTGTTTCAAATAAATCAAATCACCACAAATCCCTTGGGACGATCTCAACTTACCCATCTTTACTATCACGGAAAAGTATACTTGCTCGTATGTGTTAAATGTAATTATCCGGTAAATCATGTTTATAAATTTTAAAACTTGTACACGGTAGAGCACACCAAGTTTTTAGCGCCGCTGCCGGGGATTTGATTTGTTTGAAGTTTTAGTATAATTGTTTGTTCTTAAAAAAAATCTAAAAATTTTGGTCCAACCGAATCGACTGGGTTTCCAGCCGATCGGTTGGAGCTCGCGTAAAATTTTTAAAATTTTTCTTTTTCAATCTTTTGAATAATTAGTGTTTTGTGTTTATGTGTTTAGGTTTATTTTGTTGTATTTCTAGTTTTCTTGATAATGAATGTTTGGTTTATTATTTCATGATTATTTCAATTTTGTTTGTTTATAGATAAATTATGATTTAATATCTTTAATGTTTTAGTTAATTTTCAGTTTTAGTAGTTAGAAGGATTAGATGTAATGATTATTTATTAAATGAATTTATGTTTATTAAAGTTTTAATTTAGATTTAATAAAATAGAGTTAAGTTTCTTTTAATTATGTTGGTTAATGAATAGTTGCATTAATTTGAATTTAAGTTAGAATTAATTGTCTTTTAATAAAAATAAAAATAAAAATAAAAAATTAAATTTTATTTTAGAAATTAACCAAGCCGATCGACTGCAACCCGCAACCCATCCGGTTGGTTGATTTTGGTCAGGAAATTTGGACCAACCGATTCGGTTGGGAGTCCGACCGATTGGTTGGAAGGCTCATTAAATATTTTTAGTTTTTCTTAATTTTAGGTTTTAGCTTATGTGTTTAGTGTTATTAAGTGTCTTAAGCTGTTTTGATTTTATTTTTTTTAGTTTGTTTTGATTATAACTAACCCTTAACACTAATGATTTTGTTGTTTATGTTTTTGTTGGTCTTGTTATAGAGATAAGTAATTTTGTTAGCATGGAGAGTTTAAGCGGAATTTCAGAATACCTAAGGAACTTGGACGAGATGTTCAAGGATATGGGAGATTCTTTGGAAAAGATAGGAAACATGTTGGAGAAAGGAAAAATGGAGTTGATAGAAGAAGTGGGGGAAAACAAAGTTAGAGTACCAAAGGAGAATAAGGTTGTTGTTTTCACTCAAGCTCCTCTTACGGGGTACGATTCTCTATTTATGCGGTTTGCTACTCCGTGTAGTATCGAGGGTATTAGTGCTTAGGATGCTTAACTAAATACAGCTTATGGTGACAATTATATTGTCGATACGGTGCTTGATAAACTTGGTCATGTAAGGCTAGATTATGAAGGTTATGGAAGGAAGATAGTAAAGAACTTACGCATTAACATTCATGGGCATATCTTTGAGGTAGATTTTGTTGTGCTTGAAGGTGGAAATGCGGATGAACAGGATGTTTGCTTTGGGAGAGATTTTCTTGTAACAACCAAGTGTAGGTTGGATTTTGCACTTGGCGAGATGAGAATTAACATCACGGAGTTGGAAGAGGCGAAAGATGTGGATGCAATGTTGGCGGAACTTTGTGGGAACCTGGAGCAAGTAAAGGAAGAGAACGTGGAGGTCATGAAAATGGGTAAAACTAATCGGAAGAAGAATTCACTTAACAAATTAACCCGTCCCACTACCACTAAAAATGGAGATTCTTCACCATCACCACCAACTTTCACCCCATTGACCCAAAATCAAAAAGAAGCAATCTTGCAGAACTTGGAACAAAAGTTTAATGAATTAATGGAAGAGAAGCCCGTTATTGAGGTGTTGCGAGACTATGTGAATTAACGTAAGAAACTTGATGCGGTAATGCTAGCAAGGGCTCGGTTGGAAGATAAAAATTTGAGTGAAGAGGAAAGAGTTAGGGTTTTGGAAAAGGGGTTGCCAAAGAAAGAAAGTGATCCGGGTAATTTTGTATTGCCCATCAAGGTGAATGGCACCACACCAATTTATGCATTAGCGGATATGGGGTCTAGTGTGAATGTTATGCCGTATCCACTTTACAAGAAGCTAGGGCTTAGTAACCCTCATCCTAATCAAGCAAAGTTGACTATGGCCGACAATTCTCACGCAAAGGCCATGGGAGAAGTAAGGAATGTTAGAGTCCAAATTGGTTACCAAGCATATCTAGCCGATTTCCTTGTGCTAGATATTTCGATGGATAAGAGTTTGCCACTTTTGTTAGAAAGACCATTTCTTAAGACATGTGGGGCGATCATTGATATGGGCCGAAGCACCATGACTATAGATGATGGGATAGCTAAGCAAACTTATTATCCTAAACCGAGAGTAAGAGTGTTGGAGATGGATGATTTGGATAAAGAAAAGGATTTCTTGACGTGTTTTGAGGTTGGTCGTGATGACCAAGGTAGAGCAATGGTTGGTCCGGTTGCTACACCCTATTTTGACTTTGAATATGAAGTGGAAAGAGCTTTAGCAATAGAAGCATTTTATAACCCTTTTAAAAATGTTCTTTTGTTTAAGAAACTCACAAATGTTCTCGGAGCTTTACCCGTGCAATTGAAGAATTTGGAATGGGGGCCCGATGGTGCAAGTGTTTACAAGAAAGAAGAAGGAGACGGATAATGGCACGTGAAGTTTGATATTGTGTGCCCGAGTGAAAGAAGATTTTCAAGGAAATTCAAGACTTATGTAACAACCCGTGAACTTTCGGGAAAATTTCAAAGCCAAGTCATTTTAAAACATGAGTATTTTGAAGGATGAAGAGGAATGACATATAACAAAAAAAATAAAGCACTTGCTTGTGCTAAATAGTTTGATTTGATTTTATTTTTATGCATCTTAGGAGTTTTTCATATTTCTTTTAAGCATTATTAAGATTTTGGTTTGTGGTTTATCCTAAGACTTATTTTGGTATTAAGTTTTAATGATGATAAGGTTTATGTTTAAGTTTGAGTTGGTAGCTTTAGATTTTTGTTAGAAATTGTTTTGGAATTTACAATTGGTTGGCCAAATGTTGTGTGGATCTTTTAAGAAATTTTGAGTAAACATAAGTTTTACTTGGTAGGTAAAATGAGCAAGTGAGGTAAGAAGTTAAGTTTTATGTGAAAATGCAAACTGAATCGGTTGTGCTTAAAGCTGATTGGTTTTGAGGAGGAATATGTACAAAAAATTCATTTTTCTATAAAAACATACACACACACACACCAAATCTTCCAATTGGGTTCCAAAAATTCATCCACAAAGAGTTAATTCAAGGTTCTAGGAGTGTTAAGAGATCATCATGGCTCCAAAACAAGTAAGCATCATCAATCAACTAGCTTAATTAAGGTTTAATTTGAGTTTTAATTCGAAATTGCAAATTAGGTCACGAATTGGGGGGTTTTGATAGAGTTCAAATTAAGATGAAATATTTTGAAAATAACTAGGTAATTGATGTAGGAATACATTGCAAAAAAAATTATGGTAATTGATTCAACTTTGGAAGAGAATTAGTTGATTGAATTTTCGGATTCAATTAGGTAGAAATTTTGAATCAAATTAAGTTGCAATTGTTGATTCCCAGTTGTTATATGATTAATTCTCAGTGATTTTAAGATACTACATTGTTGTTTAGAGCATCAATTAAGGAATTGAATTTGAGAAATTATTATGTGTTCTAAGGAATAATGAAGAAATCATGTGGAGATGTTTTGAAAGTGAAGTGAGGACGAATTGAGGTCGTAGAAATCATCATTAGGATTCAAATGAAGTGTAGGAGTGAATTAGAATTTGTAAAAGTCAAGTGAGAGGTCGAATTAGGAGGCTTTTGCCTTTTGCAGCATATGCAACCAGATCGGCTGCGAAAGCAGGCCGATCAGTTGGAGTGAGGTTTGTGGAGCAGCCGATCAGCTAGGGCCACAACCGAAACGGTTGCTAGCTTCTGTTAAGGATTTTTCAATTTTTTGAACTCGACTCTTAGGGCTTCTATAATGTGTGGCATTGGTTCTAACACTCTTATATTAACATATATTTTTGACTTTTATAGAGAAATGTTGTAGGTTCCTCAAGTTCGGCACGGATTCCGATGAAACAGATTATGGACAAGTATTGTCAAAGGAACGCAAGAAAGAAAGTCACCTATGAGATGCGAGCAGAGGGTAATGAGAACCTGAAGTTTAGTAAACTATCAAAGGAAGAGAAGCACGCATTTTAGGGAGCGTCTTTCAAAGTTGCAAGCAAGAAAAATTACGGTTCCATGATTGATAAATTGGGACTTGTTTAATGATTATGAGTGTGAGGAGCAATTTAGAGGGATGATGAAGATGAATTATGTTTATGCGGATGATAGAGACATGTTTAAAGATCTTTCTTGGCAAAGAGCCTTTAGTATTCATGAGGATGTTTATAGGGAATGGTGTTTGGAGTTTTTCTCGACCATGTATTTTGAGAGGAATGTGAACTTGCGCAATATCATGGACGAGGTTTATGTTTGGTTTAGATTATATGGAAGAGATCATGCATATACTTTTCCGGATTTTGCAGTCGCTCTTGGTTTATACGAACAACGTGAGATTAGGCATAGATTGTTTGAGGTTCATTTTCTTAGGCTTAAAAGGTTTGAAAAAGACTACCCGAGTGTTCCGGCCTATTGGAATCACGTTGGAGACCCTGCATGTGTGAGGAGGAATTCATCAACTCTAAGGAACCCGTTGTTGAAAATTCTACACAAATTGATAGTATGGGGGACATTCCATAGGAAAGGAAGTAGGGATAAATGTCAAAAGCCTGATCTATGGTTAATGGAGTTGTTAGAGGAGTCGAAGGATGGAAATGCGGCTTGGATCATAACCGAGTATCTATCTAGGAGAGCTCCGGGAATCAAGGACAAGACTGATATTTGCCAAGGTCACTATATGTGCTGATCCGTTAGTGAGTGAGACTTGGGATGATAAAGGTTTTGGAAAAGCTTTGGATAGGAAAAATAGGACGTTGGGAGCATGGACTAACCCAACACCATAGCAACCAACGGAGAATGTTCCTAGTGGTATAACGAGTAGCTTTAACTCTGGATGGGCTGATTGGAACCAAGAGTTAAATGATATTGAGCGTAGGGAAGTTTGGAGAGATTCGATGATGTTGTGGAACAATTATGTGAACAATTACTCAATGACGTTTCTTCAACACATGGCGTGCCTCCCTACAACCCACCTAATGTTCCACCATACCCTTTCCCATATACTCCTTAACCTGGTCCTTATCCTTACCCATATCCTGGATATGCACCTTTTCCCAATCCTGTACCAATGTATGGTAGAGTTCCTGAGGTCGGAGGACCAAGTTATGATGTGGGTGGTTCTTCATCTAGAGCTGGAGAGAAAAAGAAGAAGAAAGTGTATTCGGTGTTTGACGAAGGTGAGAATTACGAGACTGAAGGAGAGGAGGAAGAAGATGATGAGATGAGCGAGGATGATGCATGATCCTGATGATCATGATTTGATTATGGTTTAGATGATGATTCAAAAATAATTATGTGTGTCGAACAATTTCTTATCTATTCTCTCTAAACTATTTTCTTTAGGACTAAATTCGTACTTTGTTTGTTGGTTTAAATTAGCGGTTGGTTTGTTTTTAGTTTATTTGTTTTGTTTGTTTCATATATTTTGTAGTTTTGTTTGCAGGGTTGGTATGCAGGAAGCTTATTGTTGGTCAATGTTTGGAGTCGGAGAACTCATATGCTTATCTATGGCCAAATATGCATATCAATACATTTACTCCGGTAGTATCTTTTTGTAGGACCTTAAATATCTCAACCTTATCACACAAATACCACGTTACGCGTAGAACACGTTAACACACAAACACAAACTATGCGTGAATAAGAAAGAAACAAAGATGAGAAAGATGGTGACTTGAAGTTATGAAGCTCGTGTATGTGAAGAAAGATGAAAACAAGATAGATGTTTATTACAAAAGAAAAACACACATACACACATTCAAGCACACCCCTCAAATGAGACTTTGAGGGGTTTATATAGTACAAGTAACATGATGCCCTAAAAGGCTTTCTATGGGCTTTCGTGGGCTTGGACATGGGTTGGATTGGATATTTGGCAAGCTTATCATAACTAGTACCCATTTAGCTTAGTCCAATCCACGAGCCCGTTCACTATTCTATCATGATATCTAACACACGTTACAAAGTTCCTAAATGTGAATGACCATCACTTCTAATAAAAACTATTAAGGCTAACAATCTCCCCCTAAGGGGTGGTCATTCAAATGATGCTTCACTTGATTAGGTCTTTACTTTTCTCGAGCTTGAACTTTGTGTGTAGATAAATAATAGTCTTAATTCTTTGTTCCTTCATGCTTTGTGATTAGTTAATGTGGTATAGAGCCAAGGTTATGCTTTGTCAACTTCTTTGATTAGGTGTCTCCACGTCTTTCTCAACTTCTTTCTCCACCATGCTCACACTTCTATTTGTCTTTTGGTTACCAATGATGTAGTTCTCGAGTCTTTAAACTTTGTAGATTCTTTGACATTGACGAAGAATCATCTTTAACTTTGTGTAGCCTTTGATTATGATGAGAACTTTCATGTGTTGTTGATATGAGCATGTGTAGAATCTGCACGATCAATCCACTCCGGAGCTTCCATAAAAAACATAAAAAGCAGGTTAGTAATAATCGGATTCCGGCACTTACAAGTTTGAATTTTGAGGGTGTTAACAGCATAGTGTGAAAACACGTCTTTAATTCTCACAAGGGCGTTCACGAGCTGGAGTCCCACAAGTGAGATAACGATATACGAAGTACACCTACAGTTCGGATGAGTGTGAGGTACACGAAGCATCACCCCCGTAGACCGTTTGAGACACACTAAGCGTAATCCACGGGGAGTTACGAAGTGACTGTCGGTCGCTTGATGTTGACCCGGCAGGAGTTTCCATTCATCACTGAAGATCACAGATGTGAAACTTCTCATAAATGTTCTGGCATATTGCTAAGACATGCGTAGGACTCTAGAATATATCACGTGTGTCCTTATTGATGAACAACAAGCGATGTCGTGTCAAGTGTTCCTATGAGAACTTTTAATGAATCTCGTGGCTCTAGACTCAATTAGTGCATTTTGGTTTTCCTGAGCGGAGACTAGGGAGAGGGTCTCCTTCTTCAATATCAACGATCTCTAAGAGAAAGTCGATAGAATATGTAGGGTTCCCAGTGAGAATGAAACAAATCCTTTTAAGAGGAATTGAGTGGCTAGAAGGTTTAGTGCAATGCGTCACTGGGTCCATGACGTCTTTGTCTTCAATACCAGTGTCAACTTAGTGACAACCCGATAGCAGATGAATTGAACCGGTTTACGCCTAAGGTTGAATATGGAGGGCTATTTCTTTTCACCCTTTCTTTACATTTCTTTTAATTCTTCAACCCCTTCTTTCTCCTTTCTCACATTACTCCTTTTTCCAATCATTCCTAAGGACTTCTAATACTAACTATTTGTGATGTCCTAGGGTAGATCCCTCCAGCTCTGGCGGATCATAGGGCCAATTTCCTATCCTAGTCACCTTATACCTCCATGGACGTCCCATGTTGCCATAAAACCATTTTTCTTGAAAATCTCTCAGAGTGTTTATGATTGAAAACATGTTTGAGACAATCCGAGAGTTTTATACTTTCGAAACACTCCCCCTACATGTGCTTATAGGTTTTAGAAATCTGCACATAGAGGGTAGAGTTCACTTTTGAATTCGGCTCATGATAGACAATTCCCCACGAGACATGGTTACGTTGCCTAGTTAAAGAGTTCCATTGTCAGGTTTTAGGTGACAACTAGCTCTAATAACTAACTTGAAGTTGTAAACACTCCTTGAAAAGGAGGTTAGACCCATGAAAGTGCATATCTATCACAAGTTTATCGAGATGGTACATTTACTAACATTGATTCCCGTCAATTCGTTGGTTCCGTCTAAGTCGAGCTCATTTTGAGATTCAAACAACGATCATTAAACTTTTTGATCACATTTTAATCACGTCCCCTCCCCCTCAAAAATAGCATATTCGTGATATTTTTTATATCAACGGATTAAACAACATTTTAGAATCTTTTGGGGAGACAAACGGATTTGATTTAAGCATGAATTTGGAACATTTTAGTTTTATACTCCCCCTTTAATAAAGCATAATCAATTAAAGGGTTTTAGAGGTAGTTATCTTGAGCAAAAAATATTTTGAAAGATTTTGAAAAATCTTTTTGCACAATCTTGAAAAGGTGCTCAAGATGATGATGATTTCTCACCATTTTAAATGTAGTGCACTGAAGCGTACACTTGATTTTTATCTATAAAAGCATGAGTTTTGATTTGAAATATAATCAAAAGTCATCATTTTAGTCCGGTTTAAAATCTGAAGTATCTGAAAGCCATCTTTGAAATTTTGAGAAGCGACATGTTTTGGAAAACATATAAGGAACTCGCTCAAGCATTTGTACATGCCCTATCATTGTTGAATGACATTTCTAGAAGCGTCTGAATATCGATTATCGAGAGACATTAGCATTGAGAGAAGAATATTTTTGGATTTTGATTTTATATTGTTTTGAATTTTTGAAAGTTTTATATTTTTATATTTTGCTTTTGATGGTTTTTCAAGTTTTGTATTTTGTTTTTCAAAAGTATTTACAGTGAAGCTTTTGGAAAAATCATTTTCAAGAAAGATGAGAAGGCGTTCTAACTCCTCGGGGTTAGGCTTACATGATTCGGTCGTGAACTAAATCGTCAAACTTTTCTTTTGGAAGGGCTTTAGTAAATAGATGTGAGAGTTGGTGTCGGTCTTCCACGAAGAATAATTCAACGATTACCATTTTTGGCGGTACTCTTTGATGAAGTGATAGCGGACACGGATATGCTTAGTCTTTGAGTGATGAGCAGGATTGCATGATATGGCTATGGCACTTTTCGAGTCACAATACATGGGTATTTTATCGAAAGTAAAGCCATAATCTGTGAGTTGTATTCTCATCCATAGAACGAGCACAACCTTGAGATAGAGACACATACACAAATTCCCGGAGGTTGAAGATGCGGTGCAATCTTGTTTCTTTGAAGACCGGTGACTAACTTTCACCCAAAATTGTGCTCCTGGGATGTACTTTTCTTTATGTAACGATCCTGTCACGTGGTCCGCATCTGAAAAGGCAATTAGATCAAATCCGGATTCCTTCGGATACCAAAGACCCTTGTGAACATTAACTCGAAGAAATTCTCCCATTCTTGTTCTTTAGGATTGTCAAGCGAAGTTGATTGAGCTCTTTGAAGTCTGCGAGTCTGAGTGATGTGTCAGTCTGGCTGGTTTAGTGCGGGGTTCTAGTGAGTCTCGAAGCCATTTGTGAAAGTTCATCAAATTTCACATTCATCGTCTCCATGATCCTCCTAGTTCTTCATTATACACCTGAATGCCCTCGAGTTATCACGAATATCCAATGAAGATTCCAATATCACCTTTGCTTTCGGTTTCCAAGATCTTCTCTGTCATTCGTAGGATAGCACAAAGCGCCAAATACGTGAAAGTAAGAGATATCGGGTTTTGTTGTTCACAAGCTCATACGGGGTTTTATTGAATCTAGGATGGATTAGGGATCGGTTCTGAGTGAAACAAGCAGTGGCAACAGCATCCGCCCATAGAAATAACGGTGCACTAGAATAGATTAGCATTGTGCGGCGAGCTTCCACAAGATTCGATTTCTTCTTTCAACTACCCCATTTTGCTGGTGGGTTCTAACAAGCGATGTCGATGTGTGATTCCAACATCTTCAAAATAAGATCGTAACTCGATTAGTGAATTCGATGTCGTTTTACGTTCTTACAACCCTTCTTGGAGTTTGAAGAAGTACTTGAATACGTTTGAAGGTGATGATGATGCACGGTGCCGTCTTTTGATCTCGAAACTTAACCCATGTATATCTCGAATAATCATCGGCGATGACAAGAATATACTTTTTCCCATTAAAGCTTTCAACTCTCATTGGGCCACATAAGTCCATGTGCAACATATGCAACTTTGCTTTCGAACTAGGTACGGTTTTGGGTTTATATGATGCTCTTTTGCTTTTTCCTTGTTAGCATGATGGACATAAGTGATCCTTGGTGTATTTGAACTTTGGAAGTCCGTTGACGATGTTGTCATTGGCAAGTTTGTTGAGGGTATCGAAATTGAGATGGGATAACGTCATGCCACAACCAGGGACTTTGTTCGGATGCTCGTGTCATAAGACATATTGGTGATGAAGAGGCCATTTGGTTTATATCTATAGCATACAAGTTTGTATCGATTCCCGGTTAAAGATCAGTGACATCCAAGTTTCTAACGAAGCAAGCATTTTTCCTAAAAGCAACCTCTAAATATGCATCACAGAATTGCCCGGCTGAAAACAAATTGTGTCCCAACCCTTCGACATAGTAAACCCGAGTGATCAAATAATTTCCAAAAGGTAGATCTCCATAACCCATGATAGCTGCTACATGATCATTTCCGAAGCGTACGGTTCCCATGAATTTCAGACGAAGTTGATCAGACTTCAGATTCCGGTTATGTGCTTGGAGCAACCAGTCGGCGATCCAAAGACATATTTCGATAACACGCCAATATGAGAAGAAGATTTTTGGAAACCGTTTTGATTTTGGTTCCTTTGGGTTAGAGGTAAAATCCTGATCACACTCATAGAAGTTATCCACTGGGAAGCGGGTTCTTCACTCATTCTACCGTTAAGGTGTAGTTATACCGTAGGTTTCCAAATGTCATCCCTATAGTAAAGACTATGCTTCTCCGGTAGTGTAAAACCTAAGTCTTGCAACTAGTCTTCTTATGGGTTTAGCATAAGTTCTTCTAGGAGCGTTCTTGAATAGGGTTAACAATCTCATTCTTAGAAACACAATCATCATGAACATTAGTTAAAGATTTTTTGCAAGTTAAACAAAGCGATTCAAGATTCATTAAACTTAGCAGAGTTCAAAGGTTCATTACATTGGATGAAATGTCTTTCTTATTATAAAGCGGTAAATTCCTAGGGTGTTCTTCTACTTTCTTCTCATTATTCAAGCGACTACTCTTAGAGGCAGTCGAGACTCTATTGTTCCTTGTATTTCTCTTAGGCTTTAGTCTGCTGCTCCTAGAGGTGCTTCCTAGTCCTGTAGAAGGTAAGGCACACTCATTAGGATTCACATTTTTATCTAGAGAAGAGGTTTCAGATGTCCTAGTCTCTTTAGAGTGCTTTTCTAAACTTATGTCGTTTGTTCCATATGTTTTAGATGTGGAGGACGCATAATTGGTACTCATCTTAAAAGTCCAGTGCTAAAACTTTTGGTTTCTCTATAACGCTTTTCCTTTATCAACATTTTGTTTAGGCAAGGCAGGTGGAGTGACTAGTTTTGATAAATCATTTTTCTCATTGACTTTTGAAGGAGGCATAGAAACAGACATTTTTGGTTTGACAACCGGTTTGGGAACATTTGCTTTCTCCTCAGTCAATGGTTTTGTAATCTTAGTATCCATTGCCTTTCCTTTTTGACTTTCCAGCTGAGCCCTCAAAAGATCATTTTTTGCTTTCATGTCATTGTAGGCGCGCTCATACGACAGTTTGTCATACTTGCATTCCTCAGTTTTTCGATCAAGTTGTTTAAAATATGAGATATTTTCTTTTTCAATTTTCTCAAGAGCTTTTTCATACTTTGAAACAATTTCGGATGTCTCGTGGAGTCTTTCATGATCTTCAACGAATATGTTTGCAAAATAATGGACATAATATCAGTAGTCGAGAACATCTTGAAGAGAGTCATTTAACTTTTCCAAAACTTTGATGTGTTCAACACTTTCATTAGCTTGCTTTACCAGGGATTTATGGTCCTTGACAAAGTCAGGTGTTTCTTTCAAAATGCTTCTTCAAAATGGATTACCCTTGAGTTGATGTTATTGGTGAGGGGCAATTTCGATTTCAAAAACTTTCTTTGTGCGATGTCAAAACTAGAGAAGGTCATTAGGTGTAATAGTGGTTTTAGTTTTAACGTTAATCTTGAAGATCTGCAAATTGAGTTTTCACATTTTCTAAAATACTTCTCGCATCACTTGTGTTAAAAGGATTGTTTGAAGACATTTGTTCAATGTTCGAGAGAGATTTTGAGACAACGGTTTAAACTGGGTGTTTGACTCTTTGTTTGAAACACTTGGAGTGATGGAGAACTTTGACTTTTCTTTTTGATTAACAAAAGTAATTCTAGAAAGTTTGTTCCATTTATTATAATCAATAGGTTTGATTTCGGACCTTTTGTTTCATTTTCTCTACTCTCCTTAGATAGTTCTAACGTTTCAAGAGAATCACGAACAATAATGGGTTCATGTAATGCATTGCCATTGTTTAACACATTCGAGGTTTCGAGCTTTCTTGAGGAACGAAGAAGATTACCAAGTGCCATTTTATGATTAGTATGAAAGCGGTTTACTTGGTTAGAAAGCATCTTGTTTGTTTTATCTGAATGACCAGTTGTAAGAAGCAAATTGTCCAAAGATTTGATTTTTTCGTTTTTATCAAGAATTTCATCAAGAAGAGAATCTTCTCTTTTTGAAAAATCAGTTATCAACTGCTTCTTCTCTTTTTCAAGATCAGAAAACATTGCTTTTTGTTTGGAAAGTTGGTTATTTAGATCAGAAATTTCCTTGTTTAAAGATTTAATATTCAAGTGCAAATTCACATCAAGTGTGTCATACTTGAGTTGTAATTCTTTTTCTCTTAAAACAAATTTGGTAACCAATTTCTAATTCGATTCTTTGTTTTATGATATTCAAAGGCTTTTGCATTCTCCTTGTAACTCTCAAGCTCAGCGGTCAATTTTGCATTAGCGGCCTTAACATCGCGATTGACCTTTTTAACTAATTTCAATGCCACGTTGTTGATTAATGATTCAAAATAAGCACGAGTTTCCTCATCGGTCTCCGTATTTTGTGCCACCTGCCTCCACTAGGATCCACATCCGGAGTTTGAGTTAGTATTGCTACAACTTCGGATTATCCGGTATGTATCATAAGTACGTCTTGGCATCCTGATCTTGTTCATCATGAGTAAACACATCAAATATGACATTGTTATAGCATGGATCAATGATTGGTACCTCAAATACTGCATTGGCGTCGTAGGCGGGGAGGTGCGTCGAGAATCGATTAATCGTACTTAGTCTCCTAAAGATTTGCCATGAAAATACGGTTGCATTGATGTCCTCGAGGTCTTCCAAATCATCCATAATAGCCATAAAGTCATGTTTCTCGAACTCAAGCTGAAGGCCTGCGTTTTCCTTTTTACCAACAAGATAGCTTTAGAATCGCAAGATCCTTCTTTTCGTCTTAGTAGGACAATTCCTTGCCATGTGACCCTCCTGCGGTTGTAACACTTGACCGATTACCACGATTCACATTTCCATAATTCCCAACATTGGCTGCAACATTATTCGATTACCTTTGCTCCTTCCTTCAACATGCCCATTCGATTTCCAACATTACATTGATTACGATACGGAACCGCGATTACCCATGCGAGCCGGTAGCATATCCTGGCGATTCCCAATAACTCCAACCATTTGACCTTGATTACCCATATTTACACCGGTGCCAATTTTCACATTGCGGTGTTTGATGAAATCCTTTGGTTGTTGTTAGTTGGTGTGGAATAGCGACCTCTGAATGCTTTACCCAAAAATGCAAATGCATTTGACAAAGCTTCTTCTTGTTCAAGTGCATGATCGGTGATTCCTTGTTCACGGTGTTGTGGATATTGTTGTTGTTGAATGACTTGTTGTTACGGATAGACATGTTGTTGAGGAGGAAAGCGGCTTGTTGTTGTGGAATGTATTGCTGCAAGTTGTTGTTAGTG
Source organism: Chrysanthemum makinoi (assembly GCA_910596185.1). Taxonomy (NCBI): domain Eukaryota; kingdom Viridiplantae; phylum Streptophyta; class Magnoliopsida; order Asterales; family Asteraceae; genus Chrysanthemum; species Chrysanthemum makinoi. The sequence goes on along the minus strand of OU343220.1, from coordinate 278,261,096 downwards.
GAAGATGATGGAGCTTGTTATTGTGTATTCACTGGAGTTTGAGTCTTTGCAATGAGTGCCAATGGATCATGATTCTTTGCCAATCTTTCTTTCTTGACTTCATTCACTTCAGCTTGGTTTTGTTTCAGAAAATCGTTGAGTTGGTCAAAGTTCACCTGATGTAAGTCTTTTGTTTGGTTGACAATAGTGACATATCGTCCCCATTCTTACGGAAGATTGTTCGGGAACTTGATGTTTTGAGCGATAGTTAAGGGTGCCGACTTGTTTACGATAAGCTCATTCATCAAAGTAGAACCTTCCATAGTAGGATTCAATGGATTCTCACAGGTAGATGTAAACTTCTCCCATGCGATTGCAACTTGTTCTCCATGACAAAGTTGTCAACACGTTCCCACATGTCGAAAGATTTACATTTGTCTCTGACAAAGATGTCTCTTGGTAAACCCAGTTGGACAATATGAATTGCCATGTCATGCGTGACTTGTTTACGATCCTCTTCGATTAATGTCGATTCTTTGAAGTGCGAACGATGGTGGGGCGGGAGTGTTGCATTAGGATCTCTAGGGACATGGACTTGTCGAGGTATGAAGGGTCCATTCTGAATGGATTGAATCATCAATTTTCCATTAGGTTTGGTCTTGATATAACGAAGCATACGACTTGTCCATTAAAGATAACCACCTTTTTCCAACATAGGAGGGGCGGTTTTGGCACATTTTGCATGAATGTCTTGTTGAGTTGCCATTGATGAAGGTATGTTATGATAAATTTGATGTAGGATCGATTCAACGATAAAGGAGTTGTGATTGATGACAATTAAGCTTGGTTGTTGTAGTGAAAATTTGGTCGAAAAACTTAAAAAAAAACCTCAATAACTCGTTGGGGCGTTTTAGGACTTGAAGTTGACCGAATCAACTTTAGTTTATTGGCGTGTCATTCTCCTCGGTCTACGGTCGTTTGATGGGTAGAAACTGAAAGCGGAGTTACGGTTCAAAAGTTATAGCCATTTGAAGTTTTGCTCAAAATCTTACTCGTAAACCAGTTCTTATGCGTAGAAATGAATGCTTATCGTTAGGATTGTTTATCGTGGGAGTCCTTATCGTAAAGAGCTTAGGCATAGGATTCTTATCGTAAACCTAAGGTTAAGCGTAAGTCTTATCGCGTAAACTTTAAGCGTAGAAGTAAAGTTACCTTACGCGTAGAGTTAACTTATGCGTAGAGTGCTAACTCGTAAGCTTTACCTTATCGCGTAGAGTTGGTTTAAAACCAAAAATCCTTTACACTGTCACGGTAAAGATATCCGAAAGTCGAAGTGTTCCACACACTTATCCAAGTGAGGGAAGCCGAGTCACACCGTTTTCGAAGATTCTTCACCAAAAGTTATGCGTAGAGAACTAGGGTCTTGACTTTCTTCACAGCGTAAAAATAGGGATTTGACTTACGTAGAAATTTCGATGAATCAAACAATTTCGATGCACAAAGCGACTTCCAAAACACATAAATAACAAGAAGGTTTGACCAAAAACACCCAAAATGCCTTTTATGCTTATGCGTAGAAATGAACTCTGAACCAAAAAGCGAGTTTAAAAGCAGAACAAAACACGTAAAGCTTGAACTTTTCTAAAAACAAGACTCTTTAACACTATAAGAACCTCAAACCATAAGAATCTTGAAGATTTTAGTGCAAAAAGTAAAGTTTTAAGCAAGACAATATTGAGAACGAAGACTACGCAAAAAAAAAACTTCAACCAAAACACTCCTAAACCATTGTTAGGCGATTGATACCAATTGTAGGACCTTAAATATCTCAACCTTATCACACAAATACCACGTTACGCGTAGAACACGTTAACACACAAACACAAACTATGCGTGAATAAGAAAGAAACAAAGATGAGAAAGATGGTGACTTGAAGTTATGAAGCTCGTGTATATGAAGAAATATGAAAACAAGATAGATGTTTATTTCAAAGGAAAAACACACACACACATTCAAGCACACCCCTCAAATGAGACTTTGAGGGGTTTATATAGTACAAGTAACATGATGCCCTAAAAGGCTTTCTATGGGCTTTCGTGGGCTTGGACATGGGTTGGATTGGATATTTGGCAAGCTTATCATAACTAGTACCCATTTAGCTTAGTCCAATCCACGAGCACGTTGACTATTCTATCATGATATCTAACACACGTTACAAAGTTCCTAAATGTGAATGACCATCACTTCTAATAAAAACTATTAAGGCTAACATTTCTATTACATTTCTAACAATGTATCAATCGCCTAACAATGTATCAAAACTTAAGTATCTTTTTGACTAATTTCTTTTCCCATTTGCTTTACTTAAGTTCATTTCTATTACATTGAGGACAATGCAAAACTTAAGTATGGGGGAGGGAAGAAAATAGGAAAAATTGTATGATTTTTAAATTTTAGTTATTTTTAGTGTTAATTTTTTATTTTTTATTCAAGTAACTAGTAGTAGTTCGCCCTTAATTATCTAGTTGTTTTCACACGTTATGTAATATATATTTAAAAATAACTTGATTATTTCAATGGTAAAAAGAGGCTATTTGAAAATTTTTGAAATTTAACCAAATTATGAAGTAATTCATTTTGGATTCAATAACATCTACTAGTACACATTATAGCCTTTTTCCACTAAATTATGAGGATTCTTTTTGTATGAAGCATATCTTTATGTTTTATATTTTGCTATGAGTGTGCCGGTGATTATATCGATTCTAGAACTTGTACTTGTTATGCATTATGGTTAAAATCACTTTCGGGTGATAAAAATATATTCAAGTGATAAGAGGCAATCTTAGGATTTAACCCAAATGGCCTTCCATTTTACATCTAATGATATTTAGCTAACTACGTCGGTTAGTTAACCACCATATGGACCCATTTGCAGCACTCATTTTTAGCGCTAGATACCTTTAGTACACCCTCCGAGCCTGTCTTTTCATTTTGTTACATCCACTTAAAAGAGCAAAAATATTTTACACTTTAAACCTTAGCCTAACCCATGTCAATGTCTAACGGTTTGTTGCTAGTTGTGTGGAATGTTGGATTATTTTTTATGATTATGATTTAGCTACACTTTGTCAACCGTGTGTACCATTTCCAACAAAGATGAAGGAGATGTCCTTTTTATTTGTATTTTTTGTGGTGTATGCTTATACGAAGTGTGGGGGGAGAAATATTATTAAAAAAATGTATTGAATAAGTCATCGCAACTATAAGGTGACAATTATATCCAATGTGCTATGTTATTTTGAGGAGGAAGTATGTGTGAGATATTGATTAACCAATGTGCTAAGATGTTATATATGTTTGGTAATCGATATGTGATGAAGAGATGATTGTAATCATTTTCGGGTTTGTGGTTTGTTCGGTGACTAGCAACAGGGGATATAGACTTCACTTTGTTTTTCTTTTTAAACCAATTTCATAAATAAACCCATGCCTTATCCATACCTTATATAAACCCGAAGCCTAATCGTTACAACCTGATGCGCGTACAAGGCGTGTTCGGGGTCAAAGGAACTTCGTTTTCGTCGAGCAAGTTTTTCAACACCTTAGGAAGTGAACCTAATCGTTGTAGTGTAGTATTGGGTAAGCCTCGGGTATTTATATCGTTCTCTAGGGGAATAGGAATGCTAGTGAGAAGTGTACTATGCTAAGGTTGAGGTTGAGGAAGATTCTTTTTTATCTTTTATTTTTATATTTTTTAGAAAGCTAAGGGTAAAATCTCGGGGTTTGGATTTGGGGGTGGTACTTCTACCGATTACTTCTACTATCTAATTATCTAAACTATGGGTAGTCTATGTCTTTTTTATGTGTGCTCGTATGATGATTAAAAATGTGTCTACCTAGATACTATTACTCCCTAGTTATCTTTTATTGGTGGTTGAATTGTCACGTCCTTATTCTTAACGCGATTTGTTTTCTAAGGTCGTTAGGGTGTGCCTTCTCCCTAACTCTTTGAGACTACCTTAAGGTTATTGCCTACGAAATCCACTATGATTCATAAACTAACTTTAAGATTATCTTTGGATGTTTAGACTAAGAAATCCGCTAAGTGATTTATAAACAAAGGTTCACAAAGATTACTCAAGCATTTAAACACAATGATGGCCTAATTTCACTCCTAAGCCAATTACAATTAAGATAAGAGACAACCAATCAATAATTAATAGCTAGGTTTCATAGATCTAAGCAAACACACAAGAAATTTATCCGGACATGTTAAACACGCAAGCATACACACATTCATTGGAAGACATAATGAAATCAATGAAGTAAAACACTTATCTTGATGTAAAATAGGGTTTGGGAACCCAAAGATACTATCCAAGTTGGACTACAAACGTTTAGGGTTTTTTACTCCACAAGTTTACCTCTTAAAATTCGAAAATTCGATTTTTATATATAATTTTACACTCTGCGGCGTGCCATATAGTGGAGACGCCGTCATATCGCGTCATTAGGGTTTCGTCTTGGCCAGTCATCGTTGGGGCGGCGTCACGTTGTAGTTGTGGCGCCGTCCGGTGGCGAGGCGTCGTCGATTACGGATCTAGGCGTCGAGATGAAAAGTCTTCTTGGCGCCCTTCTTGGCTTGGCGCCTTGGTGTATTTTAGCAAAAAGTCCTTGGGCGTTAGAGATTTTAATTCGTATAAATTGACGACGTCGCCGTTTGATTGGGATGCCGTCAGCTTCAATTTCAGCAGCTTGAGTATCTTCGATCTTGACTTTGCCATTTTCCTCATGAATTCACTCTTTTTCGTCTAAATATGCATCATTCCAGCATTTTGCTTTCAAGAGACCTAAAAAGTGAAAATGAACGAAATTAAGCAGTAACGGATATAAAAGTGGCCAATTAAGGGCTTAAATGACCCTTTAAAAGTGTACGTTTTAAATCCTTATCAAATATCCCTACACTTGGTATTTGCTTGTCCTCAAGCAAATGTGCTTTTGGCGTATTTGCTTGTCCTCAAGCAAATGTGCTTTTGGCCAATCAATTTATAAGTTAGGGGGCATGAAGCATTGGTTTAACATAATTCACAACAAGTAAAAGCACCGCAACAGTCATAACAATCACGGAAATTATATACTAGCACCTCACAAGGGGTGTTTGGATTCTCTCGTCTCTCGGGTGTATATGAAATATAGTAAATGAAAATGGAAGATAAACACTCATAACCTTGTCATAGTACATAGATTAACATAGGCTTAAAACTAGATCAAACCTCCACCGCTTTGGCGTAAGCACCTAGGAACAACTATCTAAGAGGTCTTTTAAAGGGTTGTAACGTTAGGCTTACGGTAGGGAAACAAAGGGTTTGGTTGGATAGGCGATTTAGTGGTGGCAAGTCAAAAATATTATGTTACAAGCATGAAAAGAATGGCGTTGCTAATCCAAGACTCGACTCACTAAACTCTAGATAACTTGAAACAAACATACATAATATAAAGATAGATGTAGGATTATAGCCGGTCTTTTTTTCTTTTTTTTTTTGCATACACTTTTACTCTACCATCCTCTAAGATAACATCAAAATATAAGGGATTTATAGGAGCATCCCTACACTTGAGTTTTTATTACTCTAATACTAATTTGACCCGAATTGAAAAGATCAAAACACTTGGAGTATTTAATTACGTAAATAAAGGGAATTTGAATTTAACGTTCTTTCCCGTCACTCCATAAAATATTACTTTACCCATGAGTCCCAATCATCCCAAAACTGTGTACAAAAGATATGACTCCACTTAGCAACCATGCAAGTAACTAGATAATTGAACCAAGGGTTTAGTATGATAACAATAATGCACTAAAGGTGAGTGCCTACAAGGTAGGCTAAGGCGATTTGGGAGTACATTTGGGGGTGAATTGTAAACAATGCTCTTCTTTGATATTCCAGAAAACCGAAACATCACGAGAACCGCAAAAAGGATAGGCTCTGAGGGGTTAACTAGGGGTATCGTGTACTAAAGATGAGTATATCGCAAGGGTGTGGGGGTAATTACTCGACCGATGTGGAAGAAGTAATTATAATACAGGTATCAAACAAGGGTTATCCTAATGCCTCTTATGATTTAGTTATTCCTAACTTCACAAGTGTAGTCTCACTAGCGATCTCGGAATGCATCACAAAACAAGTTCTAGAATCTATTATACTACCGGTACACTCTCGAAGCATTAAAGGTGAATGCTTTAATTCCTATAGATCTAGGGCGAACCTCACATTTTTGGGGTGGAATTTGAGTGGTTAATGGTTTTTATGCTAGTCATATAACATGTCATAAAAAATTTAAATTTGGCGCTACAATTGCCCTAACAAATATTTCTCCTAGCTTATTACACAAATGAAATAGAACAAGACAAATATTCAAGGATAAGCATAGTTTCAAAATTCTCGTTTTATTCTCCCACCCTACACTTAAACTGAACATTGTCCCCAATGTTCCCCGAAAGTTTCAAAGTTATGATAATGGAAGGTAATTAAAAGAGAAAGAAACTAGTACTCCCTTGATTAGCTCGGTAGGATCCGTGTGAAGTAGTGGTTAAATTCTTTCCCAAGAATAATATATGCGTGATAAGCTTCCTCCAATATTATGTTTCTTCTTCTTGATAAATAAAACCTACATACTTTAAGAAAATAGACGAAACCTTCACGTAAAATCAGCGGTAAAACTATATATGACTCAACTACACTAGGATATAATGCTTGTGAAATGGATGTTTTGCAGATTTTTGGAAAATTAAGACCTGAGAATTTCAAAAATTTATAATTAACAGAAAACGAGAGAAATTTATAAGTTTTTTCTGCTCCTCGACGTCGTCAAGTTTTAATCCCCGGCGTCAGTTTGTCCAACGGAAACTAGTCTTTGCGTTTTCTGGAAAAATTACACCTTTAAAATCTGGAAAAATTCCTGCAAAACATCCATTATGACTCAATACAAGCATTTGACTCTAACAAACACACACACATATATATCAATTTCATTAATCATAGTTCTCATGTTCACGTTCTTTTGAAAACATGTGTAATCTTCCCTACACTTATTCTTTTTGTAAAATACCTTTATATGTAATTAAGACGAGGTCAAAGACAAAATAAAGCATTTTCACAAATTCAAACATGAGAACATACAATAATGAAAAGATATATGACACACAACCAAGCAAACAATTAAGCATGGGTTGCCTCCCACGAAGTGCTTTTCTTTATTTATGAGTCTTGTAGCTAGACTCGAAGTCGTACTCCTACGTGACTTCATTTCCGTCACCTTCTTCCTCATGACGGTCTCTATTGGGGTTTTCCATGTTATAGTAATGTCCTATTCTGCATCTTTCTAAGAAGTCATCTTTCCCCCAATCGGTTCTATATTCTGGTCCTAGAAGGGGAGTTGAATAGTTTTACCGATTTAAAACTTCCTTTTAAATATTTAGATCGACTTATGTCAATCTATTTAGATGTGTGTGTTGGATGTTGATAAACAAACATATATAAGTATGTAATGAAAAGATAAGGGTAAGAAGCACAAAACACCGTGAGTATTTATAGTGGTTGGCTAGGACACCTTCCTTGCCCTACTCCACTCCCGAGTCACCTACTCGAGAGTTCGTAATCACTACACCAACTCCTTATGGCGGATAAGCCTTCACAACGTCGCCTGCCCTTTTTCCGGTGCTAGGCTAACCACCGGGTTCTTTCACTCCAAGGTGAACCACACCTACACAACGTCGCCTCTTTATCAGGTACTAGGCTAAGTACCTAGTTCTTTCACACCAAGGTGAACCACACCTACACAACGTCGCCTACCCTTTATTAAGTACTAGGCTAAGCACCTAGTTCCATTGCAATGGAGGCACTACTACCCAACACTACACCAACGACTAATCCCAAAGGAGATCAACTCCTTTTTACAACATCATCATGTATATCAATATCCTTAGATCTAATGCTAATCTAACTTGTACATCGAAACACACCATATCGAATGTACATCTAAGGCACCTTTCACTAATGCCCTTAGTTAGATCTTCAAGTCACTCTTCATCAATGTCTTGTAACTTGACTTCTAGGCACCCTTCACTAATGCCTATAGTATGGACGATCGACACCTTTCACTAATGTCTTCGTCTTGACACTTGAGACATCTTTCACTAATGTCTCCAACACTACACTTCTTAGAAGAAAGAAAAGAATCACCAACAAGAGGACTTCAGTAGTCTTGATGATGAGGAAGCATGGCAACTCATGGACTTGAGCTTGCTCAACTTCAAAGGTTGTGATCTCGCCTTTAAGAGGAACCTAGAAGATCACACAAAAACTAAACTACAAACATAGATCTCTTGGATCTGATGTTAGAGAGTTTTTAACACAAGGGGAAAGTATGTTGGAAAGGGGTGAGGAACAATGAAGAAATGGCTCACTATTTATAGAGGAAACATTCTACTGTTCCTGGATCCCACGGATCCCTCCCACAAGGGATTCGTCTAGCGTAAAGCTAGGGATCCGTGGGAAGCTCTTTTTGATCCATGGGTCTTTAGCTAGATACAATGTATCTCTTGAGTGCAATGCACCTAGTCACATGGGTATGGGTCAATACCATAGGTTATGGATATTATCCATATATGATATAAGCATGATGTCATGCAATAGGTTATGGGCTTTGGGTTGTACCCAACTACATTCAATGTATTTGGTCAATGGGTTATGATACTTAAGTTTCTACCCATTTATATTACCCAATATACTACATACTAGTTATGTGTATATTTTACCCAAATATGTAAACACTAGTTGTTGTACATATGTAATATTAAATCATAAAATCACTTATACTTGTTTTATGTGAAAATGTGAGTATGTTAGAAACTATTAGTTCAAACCATTTACGTATTTTATTTGTTTCGTTAAAATGATTTTATGTTTGTTATCGACAAAACATTAGAAGATCGTAAAATATAAATAAACGTTTTTACGGCTTATTTGTATTAACAATCTCCCCCTTTTTGTTGATGACAAAACATAAAATTATTTTAAGGAAAATCTAAAATTCGTAAAAGTTTGAATTTGTAGTTTTTACTTTCTTCTCCCCCTTTTTGTCGAAACAAAAAGAGCTTCGAAAGGAAACTCACACATTGTTTTAGGAAAAACATGTGAAAGAAAAAAATATAGAGCAAGTAACGGGAAAGGATCTCGTCTTTACTCCCCCTTGATGAGTCCATCCCTATGTAAGGGGGTCAACAGACTAATACTAACCTAGTTTATTTGCAACTAAGTTTGCAAAAGATTTCATCTATGTGACGAATGTGCTCTCCCTTGTTGATTGCAATTTTGCAAAGGGATGTCATGAAATGTAATCCTAATATTTCAAGTAATTTGCAATGTATTGCTTTGACACAAAGCTCCCCCTAGCTTTAGGATGTCAAAGTCTTCATGTGTAAATTGAATAACTACAAAACAAAGATTAGAAAACAAGTATAATGCACAATTTCCAGCAAATGTGATCCAAGTTAGTAGAAAAATAGTTTTTTGTATCACGGATCCCACGGTTCCCTCTTTGTAGGGATCCGTCTAGGCAAATATGATGGATCCATCTGGCTGATGATCAATTTCAGCAATGGTGATATAACATATTATGTTAATATCAAAGTGAGATATGTATTATACAACATACTCATATACACAAAAATATAGCAAGTAGCATGTATTTTCATTTAATAAAACTAGAGATATGATATACATGACTCTAAAAACTAAGAAAATGATCGATACATGACTTGGAATTACTAGACTTGTCTAAGTAACGCTTGAAACTAGGACACCACTAAAATCCTCTAGCTCAAGTTTGTTTAGGTTTAATCTCGTCGAAACGTTCGAGGAGGTGATAGAACATGAAACGTTGGTCTTCTCGTACTTCATGTATCAAACCTTCAACATGTTGACAATGATAACAATCTTTGTCATGGCTAGGTAGTGGTGGTGGAAGAAATGAAATTGCTTGATGTGAAGGATCAAGTAAAGCGGCTTGTGGAGCCTCAAACGATGGAGGGATTGGTGGAGGCGCATTTGAGAATGGCTCGACCAAGAATTATGGTGGTGGTAGAGAAGTGTCAACTTCCATATGGTCGGGTGGTTGACTTTGATGATTTCTCATAATCCAAATGGGATTATATGATGGAAACGGCAAAAAGGAAGCCAGAGCTAATGTTGACTCAACACCTTGATTTTGGACCATTATTCCTCCTAATGAGGAGAATGTTGTTGGCGAAGGAGGAAGAGACGGCCTAGGAGGCAAATCCTCTAAATTGTAGAGGTGTGGTGATGGTAGTGGAGATGTAAAAGAGATAGCTCTAGGAACCAATGGTGATGGCTTAGTGGAGATTATATTGTTTGGCCTAGGAGGTATGGTGGTGTTTGGCATAGGTAGTTTTGTGGGTACTATCCTTTTAGGAATTGGTTTGATTGGTTAAGAGGAGATCTTTGCATTTGTTGGCTTAACCAGATATGATTCGGTTGAAGAGATTTCGTGCACAACACGAGCAATTTTCTTGGGTGGTTCTTTGGTGGATAAGTTGCAACTTGGAGTTTTCCTCATGATGAGATGATTTCAAGAAGTTTATAAGAGTTTCTTAAGTGCTGAAAATGAGGATGAAGGTGATGACTATGGAAGTCCTAACAATGTGGTTTATAAAGCAAGAGATTTGGCAAGTGCATTCAAGCCTTAAGCCACTAAAATTCATTGGAATGTGATGATTAACATGCACAAGAGTCAACTTCACAGTTTGTACTGATCTAGGAACTCATTTAAGATGAGATGGAGTGTTTAAGTTAGAAAGATGAGCTTGAAATGATTTTTTTAGCTAGAGTTGACATAATCTGTCACCTTGATCCCACGGTTCCCTCCAATAGGGGATCCGTCTAGGCTAGTCCTAGGGATCCGGCTCTCAGCAGCTATGAAAAAGTAAAAATGATGTTTCTAATGTCTAAGATCTATACCATCTTAAGTGTTTCAGTCCTCCTAAGTATTTTAAATGAAGGGGTGCTTGAGTACTTGAAGGTAATGAGTTATGTAGCTAATGATTGCCTTTTATGGAAGAAATTAGAACTTTCATGAGTACCAATGAATGAACAAGGATGACACTAAAGATTTTGAGAGTGTCAAGTGAAGCTAAATGATCCTAGAGATCAGATAGTGACTTAGATTAATCCTTTGGAGAATATCCTAAAGGCTTAAGATGGGAAAACTAGAATTTGATCAATTTCGACCAATTTTGACGTACGGATGATTATGATCAATTTTGCTATAAGAGGTTTCCAACGTTTAGATATGAGGGATCATGAAAATGGATGTGTGAGCTTGAGAGTGGAAGAGTAATGGATTAAAGTGTAACGATAGATCTACAAGCGTCTTTGAGTTTGATCTATGTGTGAGTAGGAATGATCTACATAACTTGATAAGGACTTAATTTGCCTTAAGACACTATGTCAAGCTTAGTGTGAGGTGTTCTTAGGACATGTTTGAAATACAATGTTTGCAATTTCATTTTTTGTTTGCCGGATCCCATGGTTCTCTAAGTGTAGGGATCCGTCTAGCACAAACTTTGGGATCCATCCATCTGGTAAGAAGAACCTTTACTAAAGGTATGTAATGATCTTGACAATGCATTATATTCCAAGGTTAGTTTAAGGGGTTCTAACACTAAGATATCAAATGTAAGATATTTTATTTCATGAAAGAAATTGGATTACATTGATAAAGCACGAGTACAAAAGGATTGATCCTATTTGAAAGACTACTAAGTTCCTTGAGCGTTTTCGCTAGAAGGATCATCACGTGGTTGATGAGTGTTGGTGGAATCAAGAATGAAGAAAGTCTTAATGAGAGATATGTTTAGCGGTTCGATTATCTTGTTCACAAGTACGTACAACGGACTTTGAAATTGAGGATGAAAGTGCATAACGTTATGAGAGAGGCGTCAAGAACATTCCATAAGGGATGAGTTTATTCTTGGAGCCTTGAAGATTTACAATTCGCCTTGTGAAGAAGTAGGCGAGATTGTATGGTTGTTGTGTTAGCAAACAATACATTATGAGCACAACAAGCTGGAAGGATTTCGATTTCCCTAAGACTCCAAACATTTTCACGTAGGATGAGTGCAAGGGGCTTGTACTCTTCTCGGATGTCCCGTGTGAAGATAATGTTTAGATCGGAGTAATATGGTCGAGGTTTGCATATTATGCGATGTAAATCTTCCGGAGAGAGTATGTGTGAACAATATGGACTATTTTCTTCATGAAAGTTGAAGAGAGAATCAAGAGATCAATCTTCGGTGAAGGCACATTGTCCATGATTTGGAATTCGGAGGATGTGAGCAAAATGCCCTAGGGTTAAAGCAAACTTTTGGTTTTTGATATAAAACCAAAGAGATAGAGAGCGATCCTCGTTACGAACGAGTTCCACTTGACGGAAGAATTCCATTATGAACCTTGGACATATCTTCTCGTTGATTTCAAGAAGACATTCTAGTCCTATGGCTCGGAAGGAGGTATTGATACCTTCTTCGAATTGTAGAGAGGTATCTACAATACGTCCTTCGTGGAAGTGACGGTTTTCGAGATTATTGAACCCACGGACATGATTGCCAGGTGTGTTGGGCTCAAGGGAGATGTTTGGAGTGTAGACGCTAGTGAGTGAAAAATCAAACTCATATTCATGCGTCATAGTTGAACCTATAGAAACGATGAGTTAATAGAAAGTGATGTTTGTGGTCAACCAATGATTATCTAACGTTTTTACTAGATTTTTATTAACAATGTTTTTAAACAACAATGATACTTAACTCACTTATGGTTTTGACATTCTAGTGGAATATTACTTTTGGAAAGAAGGTGGTTTTTATTATGCATGAAAAATTGTTGTCCAGATGTACGGTTCCCACGGTTCCCTTTCATAAGGGATCCGGCTAGTATACTTGTCGGGATCCGTGGGTCTCTAGTATCATAAACAGATTTGATAAAAACATAGGTTTTACAATTTTATACCAAGATATGTGTTTTAGCCTAAATTTTCTTTTAGCATGCATACATGACTTCTAATGAGAGAATACGAAACATATAAATCAAAAGAAATGACAAACACATTATGATAATAATAACCTAGATAAACTAGACTATTAATAATATTTCATTTCAATGCTAAGAATGATACAAAGGATTGGGTATATGATCCCAATGTAGATTAACAACACAAAGTATATGTCTCCGTATGAGAACGTCGTCATAGGGAACACAAGAGTGATGAGTGTTAAGGCGATGAGCACGAGGGCAATGTAAACCATGTTGATGGCGAGCCTTCTTGGTTTCGGATGAGATGAAATGGAGAGGAAGATGAAGTTTTGAATGAGAGGTAATTTTTGAAATTGGAAGATTTGAAAAAATGGGGATTTGATGGAGTAGAAGACGGTGGGAGTTTTTATGGGGAAGGAGGAATTTTTGAAATTTGTGTTTTGTTTTATTATTGTAAAGATATGATTTTTGGATTAAATGAAATAAAACACAAGTTTTATATACCACAACTTTAGACGAAAAAATGACACGTATGTGATAAAAGGCTTCCTAATGAAGCTTCATGTAATACATGTATATGCACAAAAGATGATCATATAAATACTTAATTATCAAGCTAATGTCATTTTAGAGATAAGTAAATAATCATACCTCAAACGCACTTAGGAATGTCTTTACAAATGACACAACAAATGTCACTAGACACTTCCGGCTCCTTTGTGCTTAAGATACCTTCTTAGGGAAGGTAATCTTGTTACCAAGTGATTCCTATGACTTGGTAGGTATGAGCTTTAGCTAAGCAATATGACAAGGAGGATTAGTGCAATTAAATAAAAGAAATAAACAATAAGAAAAATGTTGTTATCTAATCAACATCCAAACAAAGAGTTTTTAAAAGACATGGTGTTTGTTTTTATGTAAAACCTTCTTTGTAGTTTTCAATTAACCATGGATCGTATCAAGTTTTTAAAGTACAGTATACTTAAAGAAACTTGGTAACGAAGCTCTGATGCCAATTGTGGAAAACTAGAAGTTGGGGTTGAATAGTTTTACCGATTTAAAATTTCCTTTTAAATATTTAGATCGACTTATGTCAATCTATTTAGATGTGTGTGTTGGATGTTGATAAACAAACATATATAAGTATGTAATGAAAAGATAAGAGTCAGAAGCATAAAACTACAACGCGAGTATTTATAGTGGTTCGGCTACAAGGACACCTTCCTTGCCCTACTCCACTCCCTGAGTCACCTACTCGAGAGTTCGTAATCACTACACCAACTCCTTATGGCGGAGAAGCCTTCACAACGTCGCCTACCCTTTTTCCGGTGCTAGGCTAACCACCGGGTTCTTTCACTCCAAGGTGAACCACACCTACACAATATCGCCTACCCTTTATCAGGTACTAGGCTAAGTACCTAGTACTTTCACACCAAGGTGAACCACACCTACACAACGTCGCCTACCCTTTATTAGGTACTAGGCTAAGCATCTAGTTCCATTGCAATGGAGTAACTACTACCCAACACTACACCAACGACTAATCCCAAAGGAGATCAACTCCTTTTTACAACATCATCAAGGATATCAATATCCTTGGATCTAATGCTATTCTAACTTGTACATCGAAACACACCATATCGAATGTACATCTAAGGCACATTTCACTAATGCCTTTAGTTAGATCTTCAAGTCACTCTTCATCAATGTCTTGTGACTTGACTTCTAGGCACCCTTCACTAATGTCTTCGTCTTGACACTTGAGACATCTTTCACTAATGTCTCCAATACTACACTTCTTAGAAGAAAGAAAAAAATCACCAACAAGAGGACTTCAGTAGTCTTGATGATGAGGAAGCATGGCAACTCATGGACTTGAGCTTGCTCAACTTCAAAGGTGGTGATCTCGCCTTTAAGAGGAACCTAGAAGATCACACAAAAATAAAACTACAAACATAGATCTCTTGGATCTGAGGTTAGAGAGTTTTTAAAGGGAAAGTATGTTGGAAAAGGGTGAGGAACAATGAAGAAATGGCTCACTATTTATAGAGGAAAAATTCTACTGTTCCCCGGCATCCCTCCCACAAGGGATCCATCTAGCGTAAAGCTAGGGATCCATGGGACGCTCCTCTTTACCCATGGGTATTTTGGTTATGGGTCATGGGTCATGGGTTGATCCATGGGTCTTTAGCTAGATACAATGTATCTCTTGAGTGCAATGCACCTAGTCACATGGGTATGGGTCAATACCATGGGTTATGGATATTATCCATATATGATATAAGCATGATGTCATGCAATGGGTTATGGGTCAAGCTCCA
Source organism: Chrysanthemum makinoi (assembly GCA_910596185.1). Taxonomy (NCBI): domain Eukaryota; kingdom Viridiplantae; phylum Streptophyta; class Magnoliopsida; order Asterales; family Asteraceae; genus Chrysanthemum; species Chrysanthemum makinoi. The sequence continues at coordinate 278,245,683 of OU343220.1, read as the reverse complement.
AGGGTTATGGGCTTTGGGTTGTACCCAACTACATTCAATGTATTTGGTCAATGGGTTATGATACTTATGTTTCTACCCGTTTATATTACCCAATATACTACATACTAGTTATGTGTATATTTTACCCAAATATGTAAACACTAGTTGTTGTACATATGTAATATAAAATCATAAAATCACTTATACTTGTTTTAGTGTTTTATGTGAAAATGTGAGTATGTTAGAAGCTATTAGTTCAAACCATTTACGTATTTTATTTGTTTCGTTAAAATGATTTTACGTTTGTTATCGACAAAACATTAGAAGATTGTAAAATATAAATAAACGTTTTTACGGCTTATTTGTATTAACAAGACGCAAGCGCGTGGTCTCCCGTGTGGTAGCATCAAGGTCGATGGAATCAACGATTTTAAGGAAGTCCTTGAGATGCTGATTAGGATCTTCGGAACGAAGTCCATGGAATGCACATCCGTTTTGCACCAACCGGATGGTGTCGGATCGCAGGGCCATAGTTTGAGCTTGATCGGGGAGCTCAATGGAGTTCCTATAGCCTTGGTGGCTTGGTCTAGAGTATTCACCAAGAGTATGACCTCTTGGAGGGTCAATGATTGGTGGGTCGATGGGAAGAGGTAGATGTGGTGGCGGGTTATCACTTTCCATGATGAAAAGTGATGGGATTACTAACAAAATCACGAAGAAGGGGGATAGACTACGAGGAAGCTAAAAAATGAGAAAAAAATCTTACTTGATAGGAATCAAGCAAGGGAACCTAAATGAGATAAATATCTAACTAGCTATTCTATTCCCCGGCAGTGGCGCCAAAAACTTGATGCGCGTACAAGGCGCGTTCAGGGTCAAAGGAACTTCCTTTTCGTCGAGCAAGTTTTTCAACACCCTAGGCAGAGAACCTAATCGTTGTAGTATAGTATTGGGTAAGCATCGGGTATTGATATCGTTCTCTAGGGGAATAGGAATGCTAGTGAGAAGTGTACTACGCTAAGGTTGAGGTTAAGGAAGATTCTTTTTTATCTTTTTTTTTTATATTTTTTAGAAAGCTAAGGGTAAAATCTCAGGGTTTGGATTTGGAGGTGGTACTTCTACCGATTACTTCTACTATCTAATTATCTAAATTATGGGTAGTCTATGTCTTTTTTATGTGTGCTCGTATGATGATTAAAAATGTGTCTACCTAGATACTATTACTCCCTAGTTATCTTTTATTGGTGGTTGAATTGTCACGTCCTTATTCTTAACGCGTTTTGTTTTCTAATGTCGTAGGGTGTGCCTTTCTCCCTAACTCTTTGAGACTACCTTATGGTTATTGCCTACGAAATTCACTATGATTCATAAACTAACTTTAAGATTATCTTTGGATGTTTAGACTACAAAATCCGCTAAGTGATTTATAAACTAAGGTTCACAAAGATTACTCAAGCATTTAAACACAACGATGGCCTAATTACACTCCTAAGCCAATTACAATTAAGATAAGAGACAACCAATCAATAATTAATAGCTAGGTTTCATAGATCTAAGCAAACACACAAGAAATTTAGCCGGACATGTTAAACATGCAAGCATACACACATTCAATGGAAGACATAATGAAATCAATGAAGTAAAACACTTATCTTGATGTAAAATAGGGTTTGGGAACCTTAAGATACTGTCCAAGTCAGACTACAAACGTTTAGGGTTTTTTAATCCACAAGTCTACCCCTTAAAATTTTGAAAATTCGATTTCTATATATAATTTTACACTTGCGATGGCGCCGCCTTATAGGTGGGACGCCGTCAGATCGCCGTCATTAGGGTTTTCATCTTGGCCAAGTCATCATTGGGACGGCGTCACGTTGTAGTTGTGACGCCGTCGGGCTTTAGCAGGGACGTCGTCTGATTCTGGATCTAGGCCATCTGAGATGAAAAGTATTCGTGATGCCCTTCCTCTTCAAAGCCTGACACCGTCAGGTGTATTTTAGCAAAAATTCTACTGAGCCATCAGAGATTTTAATTCGTATAAAGGGATGGCGTCGCCCTTTGATTGGGACGCCGTCAGCTTCAATTTCAGCAGCTTGAGTGTCTTCGATCTTGACTTTGCCATTTTCTTCATGAATTTACTCCTTTTCGTCCAAATATGCATCATTCGAGCATTTTGCTTTCAAGAGACCTAAAAAGTGAAAAGGAACGAAATTAAGAAGTAATGGATATAAAAGTGGGAAATTAAGGGCTTAAATGACCCCTTGAAAGTGTACGTTTTAAATCCTTATCACAACCCGAATTAAAAGACCTCTTTGATGAAATTATTTTATTTGTTTTGATACTTGTACAAGCCTATGGTAAGAAACATGAATCATGACTAGGCAATGAGTGATTTACATATACCAACCAATCTATTTGAGTGTTGAGAGAAATCCTAAAATCATTCGTGAGGTGGTTAGTTATGTTATCTAAATCAAGAGTAATTTGGTTCACTTTTGGAAATTTTCACACATAAAATGCAAATTAACAATTGTTTCTTTTTAAGTAATTGCTAGATTTTTGGAATCACGATTCTGACACCATTGAAATCAATTTTTCTAAATGCTAGACTTGCTTGAGGGCGAGCAGAACTTAAGTATGGGGGAATTTGATAACGCTCAGAATGAGCATGTTTTTAGTAGCGTTATTGTTAGTTTTGTGCATGATAATTGGTTATATTTATACATAATTGTTGCGAAATTGCGAAGGAAGTGTATTTGTATGTAAATATAGCCAGGTATCGAAAAAGATGAAGAAATGATGAATGAAGAAAGAAGAAACTACTCAAAGACTCAATGAATTGAAGCATGAAGATTTCTAAGTTTCTACGCCAATAAAGTATCAAGTTCTATCGTAAAAATCAGTGCCGGAAGCGAAGAAAAAGCATGCATTTAGCCGATTCAAGAAAAAGTCAAAATTGTTGTACAGATGGACTCCAGCTGATCGGTTGGAGACCATAACCGGATCGGCTGGGTGAAGATTCAGGGAGGAGCTGATCGGTTGCAATTCGCAACCGATCCGGCTGGACGGTTCTGTAGTTACATATTTCACATTTATTGAAGGCATTACTTCCATTAATCATTGCAGTCCGATCATTTCTTAATATTAACTACTGAAGAATGTTTTTGGCTTGTTGGTTAAGGGTTCTTGGTTATATATTAAACCTAGACCTATGTACTTAGTGTGACATAACCTTGAAAGTAATAGACTTACACCAAAGCTATTACTAACCATTTTTATTCAGCCCAAAAGTCATATAGAAGCTGTAAAAACGTCCAGGAAGGTGTTGAGTTCAATTCTCAATCATTTGGTAGTATTTTGGAGTTGTTACGGTACATCTAAGGCGATTGGAGGAGCGTGGATTGCTATAGTTCCACAAAATTAGTTCTTGTAATCCAAAGATAGGTATACTTTGTTACTTTACCAAGAACTTATATTTTTATGAATTATATGAAAGTTATGTTTGTTACTTGTGTTTCGTTATGGTTATAATGGAGTAGTTCTTGAATATACTTGTGTGTAAGATGTAAATAATTGTTTAGAGTGTTATTATCTTTGTGATGCATGAAAATTATTATTGTTTAATGAGTTTGTTGAGATAACATCTAGTCTTGCATAATTTGTTGGTATTAACATTTGAAAGATAAAAAGGCCGAAAGGATTTCTCTTAATGTTTTTATTCCAAAACTTTAGTGCACGAACTAGTATGGGATATGATGACTGACACTCATCATATTTGATTATTAAAATAAACTTGAAATGATTTCATCACGAAAAAGGCCAAAAGGGTTCGTAAGAACAAGTTAGATAAGAATAATTTTCAAACAAATAGATTTCAAAAGAATAGTCAATTAGGTTAATAGGCCGAAATGATTACCTATGTGATTGTATTCTTCGAATGATTTCTAGATGACATAAAGCATCGATTGTGAATCATTTGTCTATGATTTGTGCATTACTTCAAGTTTACACCAAACTATCATGAACACTCTAGACAATTGGTTATGACCTACAAACAAGTATATGTTTCTTTAATTGATTTTTAGAATAACAAAAATTTCCTAGGAGGCTTGACAAACCTTCGTGTTTCAAATAAATCAAATCACCACAAATCCCTTGGGACGATCTCGACTAACCCACCTTTACTGTCACGGACGAGTATACTTGCTCGTATGTGTTAAATGTAATTATCCGGTAAATCATGTTTATAAATTTTAAAACTTGTACATGGTAGAGCACATCACTCGTCATCTTCATCCATCAAATACCATAACTTCTTAATTGGAATAAATGTGTTTTGCGTCGATCTATTTTTTTCCTCCATAGCTAAATATTCTTCCATAGTGATTTCTTCCATCTTAATTCCTGAGAACAAAGAGAAATTATTCAGTATAGGCCCTAAAGGAATAAAATTCGGGAAACTAGACACGAAAATAAGAAAAGAAAAATCAAATTTGCTGCTGTATCAGATGATCGGTACACCGTATTCAGAAAACTGAATACGCCGTATTGACTAATTTAAAATTAAACTTAACTGTTTTAATCTAAAAAATTAATAGGCATTACTGAAAAACTCAATACGCCATATTCAAATTTAAAAATTTAGGTTCTGTTTTAAAGTTTTAATACGCCGTATGTAAAAAAGTAGATACGCCGTATGGATCTTAAAGTTTTTTTAAATTTTTTTTATAAAACAGGATACACCATATCAAGAAATATGAATACGGCATATCAGAATAATTAAATCCAATACGCAGTATAAGTCTCAAAACAGGAGATGCCGTATTCAATAAATTGAATACGCCGTATCGGCTAAATTAGCATAAGATTTATAGCAGATTGCAGCAGTATGCAGAAAAATAACACAAACACAAAAACAAAGAAACAAAAATACAGGAAACAAACAAAAAAACAAACTAAACTAAAAACAAAAATCTAAAATAAAATACCAATAAACAAGTATTAAACAATTTCACTCCCCGGCAGGGGCGGCAAAAACTTGTCGTGTCGTTTAATATAGGTATATTATGTTATCAAGTTTTACTATTTATATTTTGCCGACAATACCTATAACTAACACTAACGCGTAATGTGCCCGATCAATTGTAGGTTCGTTGGTAAGTAGGGCGTCGATCACTAAGAGTGGGCGTTAACACTTAATCTATTAGTATTTTAATTGTCTAAATTAACCTAATTAAACCTAAATTGACGTAAATAGAGGGTTTTAGACTGAGAGACTAGCACGAGTTTTGGTTTAATCTAAACTAATAAAGCAGTAAATTGAATAAATTAAAGATAAAGAAATGTCAAACTCAAATGTAAGGAAAACGTATTAACCAAGTAACTCGAATAAATGCAAGATTCGTCTACATGTGTAATGGTTGTACTACATTTGTTGGTGGTTTTCTAATGAAAGCTAGGTGGTACTTTTCCCTAAACTCTAGGTTTACGTATCGGTGAATCATGTGACAATCAACCAAACCCGCAGAAAGTCTCACTATTGATTATAATCTATCAAAGCCTCAATTAAAAACCTAGAGCACATTTTGAGGCCACTCAAACTTATCGCCTAATAGTTATTTTTATACTAGGAGACTACTATCCACTTAATCGCAAAAGGAAACAAAAAGTTATTTATAGTTCAAGAACTATTGTTCACTTAACCAAAAGCAAAAAAAAAGATGTTTATGTGTAGTACTAGTGATCTTGTAATAAAGATACGCAATATGTAATATCTAACCTGAAATCTAGTTTATTATCCACTTAATGAGATTACAGGTAATAGTGAAACAGTAGTTTATTAATAGATCTAGGCCTAACACGTCTAGCCTATTATCCACTTAACACTATACCAAATAACACGAAACATGACTTTATTAATAAATATAGCATCAGTTGAATGAAAGATCAAAACATAATCAAGAAATAAACGTGTAAAGTGATAAACATAATCAACGTGCAACGAGTAAAAAATCAATGTAAACGAATCAAAGCATTATCTCATCATAACTTGGCTAATACCTACAGGTTTTAGCCCATAATCTCGGTATCAATGCACAATATCATATTCGAAACAAGTAAAGTATAATTCAGAAGATAAATGATACGCTAACCGAATGATTATAGCGGAGTATAATGATTACCAGAGTTTTCCTATGGAATGAATGCACTAGCAGGACCTTTTTGCAATCTAAAAATCAACTGGAAATTGTACTTGGTGGTTCTAGCTCTCTGAAAACCGAATGTTAGGTTTTCTATTTAGAGTAAAAAGGGTCGATACGGCGTATCGAGTTTACCGATACGGCGTATAAAGGTAACTTCGCGTGGGGTCCAAGATTATTATATTCTAGAATATTCATCAACCGCCATCCAATACAGTGTATCATTGCATATGGATACGGCGTATTGGGGTCTTCCCATCATGGATGTCTTTGTGAAGTTAGGGCATGGACACACCGTATTTCATATGTGAATACGGCGTATTGGTAGTAAAACGAGATTTTTCTTCTTGTTGACTAAATTTTCATATACGGCGTATTGTAGAATCCAATACTGCATCAAAGTCAAGCAATGGTCTTGAATTCGTCTAAGTGTTGGTATACGATTTATCTGTCTAGAATGATATGGCGTATTGCCTGTCAGTTCAATAGAATTTCTTGGACTTCATCCATTTACCTTCAAAACACGTCCTTTATGCTAACTTTCGCCAATTGCTCGATAAGAACTGAGAATTACATAAATAAAGAATTAAATATCAATTCTCATATGAAATTATATAAAACGAGCAATATAAACATGATAAATGATGCAATAAATTAGTAGTTATTTGATGTCATCACTTTTATCTAAACTTGACACTTAACATACTTAAACTTAAAATAAGTTTAAAAAAACGTATTCACCCTCTCATCTATGGTACTTCATGTTTCATTTGCAAATAATATTATTTTCCTATCACGTATACTTAGTTGCTTCTTTTTCCAACTTATGGCATAATATATAAACATCATCTATTTTTGTTAATATTCTATGAAAACCTTTGAACCTTTTATATTCATATCTTTTGCTATGACGATCAACAAAATCTATTGACAATCTTTTGGGCAAATCCCTATATTTACAATCCTATGATTTTAAGAGCAAAGTGATATCCTGCAATGTTTTTTATAAGTGCATTAGTAAGATAGTTACTAATAAAATCAAGACTGCACTTGGTAACCTGGTTAGCTGCAACCAAAGTGCCTTCATCCCTGGTAGGCATATTCAAGACAATATTATACTTACTCAGGAAATTATGAAGGGGTATTATAGAAAGGGATGTCCTAAAAGAGTTGCTTTCAAGATAGATATCCAAAAGACATATGACAGAGTTAATTGTGAGTTTCTAAGAAAGTCACTTCAAGGTTTTGGATTTCATGATAGGATGGTTCAATAGATTATGGAATGTGTTACAACTACAAATTTTACTCTTAATGTCAATGGTGATAGGATTGGTTTTTTCAAAGGTGGAAGAGGTCTTAGACAAGGTGATTCCATATCTCCTAATATATTTACCTTAATCATGGAAGTGTTCTCTCTAATTCTCCAAAGAGAAATTGACATGAAACAAAACTTTCAATGTTACTTTGGGTGTAAAGAGGTCAAGTTGTCTCATGTGTGCTTTTGATAAGGATTTAAAACATACGTTTTTAGGGGGTCATTTAAGCCCTAAATCGACACATTTTATATCCGTTACTACTTAAAATTGATCCTTTTCACATTTTAGGTCTTTTGGAAGCAAAATACTAGAATGAATCATATTTGGACGAAAAGGAGCAAAAACATGAAGAAAATGGCAAAGTCAAGATCAAAGGCCCTCCAGCAGACCTGACAGCGTCCCAACCAAAGGGCGACGTCGTCCCTATATAGAAGTTTTAATCAAAATACAAGTGACGGCTCAGAACAAATTCTGGTTCTACAACCTAACGGCGTCACGCCTAAACTCTAGAAGGGGTCTCCCTCATTTTCCACACCAGCCGCCCAAGAACCAATCTCAGACGATGTCCTTCATGAAGACTGATGGCGTCACACATATCAACTGATGTCGTCCCAACGATGGCTTGGCCCAGACGAAACCCTAATGACGTTGACCTGAAGGCGTCACTAGCAAAAGGTGACGCCGTCGCATTTGTAAATCTATATATATAATTCGATTTTTCTATATTTTAGGAGGTAAAACTTTGGAGAGCAAACCCTAATTCAGTTGTAGTCCGACTTGGATAGTATTCTAGGGTTCCATGCCCTATTTTACATCATAAGATAAGTTTGTTTATCCATATTATCATTATGTCTACCCCATGTTCAATTGTATGTGTGTATGCTTGCTTGTTACTATGAGTAGCTAAATTATCCTTGTGTTTGCTTAGATCTATAAAACCTAGTTGTTAATTATTGTTAGGTTGTCTCTTGTCTCAATTGGTAGATGCTAGAGTAAGCAAAACTGTCTTCTTCTTTCATTGTTACGAGCTTGAACGTCCTAAATAGCAAAAAAAACATAGGAGTGAATCTAGGCCATTCGTTGTGTTTATTGCGTGAGTTGTACCTTAATGATAATAGAGTATTCGGGGGAGATACTATTGTACTTGTCGATCCCGGATAGTCTAGAGGAGAGTTACAATTCATAGAACTAGGGAATTAGGCACCCCCTATGACCAAACGGAATACAACGCACCAATTAAGATGAGGATGTGACAATTCAACCGACCAATAAGAGATAACTAGGGAGTAAGAACATCTAAGTAAACACATCTTTAATCATCATACGAGCACATCTACAATTAGCATAATCTATCCATAGTTTAATTAGTTAATTAATTAGTAGTTAGTAAAAGTAGTTAAAATCGATAGAAGTACCACCCCTCACTCCTATACCCCGAGATATTTACTTTCTTTCAAAAACATAAAAAAGACTAAAAAGAATCTCCCTCAACCCCACCTTCTCGTCATACATCTCTTTCTTGCATCTCTATTCCCCTAGAGAACGAATCAATCCCCTAGGCTTACCCCATACTACACTACAACGATTACGTACACTGCCTAGAGGGTTGAAAAACTTGCTCGTGGAAAAGGAAGCCTTTTCGACCCCGAACCCTACTATCAATTTTTTGGCGCCGCTATCGGGGAATAGAATAGCTAGTTAGATTTCTATCTCATTTAGGTCTACTTGCTTGATTCCTATCAAGTGATCTTTTTTGTCTTTTTCATTAGCTTTCTTTTAGTCTATCCCCCTTCTTTGTTTTTTTGTTCATAATCCCATCACTTTTCATCATGGAATGTGATAACCCACCCAACAACGATCAACCACCATATCAACCACCACACGACCCGCCAAGACGCTGTACTCTTGGTGAATACTCTAGACCGATCCATCAAGGCTATAAGAGCACCTTTGAGCTCCCCTTTCAAGCTCAAACTACGGCCCTGAGATCCGACACCATCCAGTTGGTGCAAAATGGATGTGCATTCCATGGACTTCGTTTCGAAGATCCTAATCAGCATCTCAAGGATTTCCTAAAAATTGTTGACTCCATTGACCTTGATGCTACCGCACGGGATACTACGCGCTTGCGTCTCTTCCAATTCTCTCTACGGGACCAAGCTAGTAATTGGCTTGAGCGACTTCCCGCAGGATCCATCTCAAGCTGGGATGATCTAACCACTCATTTCCTTGCCCAGTTTTTCCCACCGGGGAGAACTACCAAGCTAAGGAATGACATCTTGATGTTCCAACAACGTCAAGGCGAAACTCTCTACTAGGAATGAACTCGATTCAAGGACTTACTCCACAAAGTCCCTCATCACGGCATTGATCTTTGGCTTCAAGTCCAAATCTTGTATGATCATATCACTCCCTCCACTTGAAAAACTATTGATTATGTCGCCGGTGAAAGATTGAGTAACCTCGATGTTGAAACATGTTGGGAGGTCATCGAGGAGTTAGCACAATATGAAGAAGAAGAATGGGAGGATCAGGTGCTCCCTGAAGAAAGTAGTTTGGATGCCCAAGAACAACTATTCAAAAGAATGGAGGCACAAGTGAATGAGTTGATGAAAATGGAAAAGCCCACACATGATCATAAGGAAACATTTCATGAACATGCGGACGTGGTCAAATAGTTTTTGCTTCCGGAAAAATCACGACAAGACGAATTCAAGGACATGATGTTGACATTTGTCAACAACTAAGAGAAAGAAATACAATGCCTCGAAGTTCACATGAGAAAAACCCGCGACACTTTCTTGGAACTAGCTGACAATTTCACGATGAAACTCCGTGAAGAAATCACAAAGGATGCTTTACCTAGAAAGATCGAAAAGGTATTCGCGATACCAGAGCTCGTAAGTGTAGTTACTGAACCCTCTCCAAGCCCAAAAAATGAGACAACCCCTCTCGTGAACTCACAATATAGCAAAAGCTCTCGCCTCAACACTTATTGCGCAAAAGAAATATTTCCTAGAGACATGTTCATTAGAAGAGTGCAAGTTGTGCTTCCCAAATTCCATAACATAAGGAAGTGTTCTTTCGAGTTTAAACCGGGCTTGCAAGGTGCTCGCACCCAACTTCCAAATATTCCTGGAATTCCCTTTGAAAGACAAGTTGACGCATTTATTGCTCACCATTGTGGAGATTGCAAGTGGATTAACAAAATGAATTTTAAAATAAAAACCAAAATATTTTTCAAAAATAGTAACAAAGTTTTCGATCAAGGAGGATTCACAAAACAGCCTCTTTCGAAAAACAATTGGTCGTGACGACGTCACAACGTAAAAGGTGACGTCATCGCTACGCTAGATCAGATGATTAAAAAACACCACCCATCTCTTTCACTCTCTACCCTACACATTCTATCTGCCCCACACTCACACAATCCGATTTCTCAAGGTCAATTTCTCCACTTTGCATCATCAATCTCCTCATGATAAGTAATTTTCCTTGATCTTTGTCGACTCAATTGCTTTATTCCTCTCTCAAGTTTAGTTTCCCCTTTGATCTGAAACCCTCCCAATTAGTTTGATTAATGCTTAATTTCGCCCATGAATCTTGTTAATTAGACAATAGATTAGGCGAATGGTAGTGTTAACATGTGGGTTTGATATTGCGAGGAGCTTTGAAAAGCTTGGTGACTAAAACACTTTGCCATTGCACCATCTTTGCTGCAAAAAGGGTGTTTGGGTTAAGGGTTATGGTTAAAAACCTTGATTTTTCCATCGCAAATACCGGATTTGAAAATATTCCTGGTCGGGACGGCGTCAGCCCGCCGGCGTGATGCCGTCAGAACCATCTGTCGTCATTTTTTTCGCTTAGCTCACTACTTATTGGTTCCCATTGTTTGATTTTTTGTTTCAGAAAATGAGCAAACGATCAAGGCGAAGCCGGGGACAATCATCCAGTTCACAAGAGAATGTTGCTGAAACCGTATTAAGTTGGGGATTCTTTGACTCGGATGCACCACAAAGCCGGTATAACGAACTGCTTCACCAGACCATCGATTCGGGAGCGGCTCTTGATTGATCTTTCCTTCGTGATCATGAGCTAGAGAGGGATTTTTGGAATAGTATTAGGAGGGATAAGTTTACAGACCCTCAGTGGGAGAGGTTGTTTCGAATTCGTGAGCCAATGTATATCGAGTTGGAGCGTGAATTTCACGCTTCTTATTCTATGAATGTGGGAAATTTTAGGGGGAATATAGAAGCCCAAGGGATCCGGTTTAGGTTGGGAGGAATCTGGAGGGATTAGTCGGTTTTGGAGTTTGATTGGAGAGTAGGGTTATACTCTTCGAGGGAAGTTGAGAGTGATGTTTTTAGGACTAGCTTTAGTCAGGGGTTGACCACTAGGGATGATACATGGGGGATTCAGTTCTGGAACTCGTTAGCTAATCGTGAGTATATGACTGGGAGCACTCTTTCTTCGCAAATCAGGGATCCTCGATCTAGGCTCGCGCCCCGCTGTATAGCTTTCACTATAGCGGGGCGCAAGGACACCACTCATCGTGTCACTCTTCCGGATATGTTCTATCTTTACTCCATCTATCCTGAGGATGTGTGTTGCAACATCCCTATTTGGCTTGCTAACTATCAAAGGACCGCCAGTGGGATGAGACAGGCGGACAGGGTTTATGGGGGCATGTTCGTCACCAAGCTTGCCGAGTTTTACGGCATATTAAGGGAGGAGATTCCTATGTACTTAAATGTTGTAGCCGATCCCAAGGTAGTGAGAGAAAATCATGGATTTAGGAGGCTCGTATGCATGGTATCGCCCTCAGGCCGCGAGGCAAGATAATGATGATGATGATGAGGAGGAGGAGGAGGAAGAGGAGTAGCAACAGCCGCAGTATCAGTAGGGGGATGGAGCCGGTAGCTCCGCCGATGTCTACAGGCATATGTCTTGTGGATATTGGCAGGCTCACCAGGGAGCTTGGATGGGCAGGATGGACACCTGGATGGCTCAACAGGATCAGAGGGCCAACTTGACATACGATCACACTATTCAGCAGATGCGGTATCTCTCTATGCGTGATCACCTTGAGCCCCATCTGCAGATAGATCCATTCACTGGCCGAGAGGAGGACTACCCGCCATATGGGTACACCGGCCACCGTCCTCCAAGTTATAAGTACCACTATAGCACAGCCCCCGATCAGTGATCTGCTTGTTTATTGGTGATATTGTTATGAACAATTCTGGTTGTGATGTGTATTGAGACAATTTATTTTTGGTTCTATAATAATCTAGGATAATCTTGATACAATTTTTATTTGAGATGTGGTGATGGATGATTTAATGTGTATGTAAATATTTGTTTAGGCCGTAATTGTTGGATTGTTTTTCGTATTGTTTGCTTGTTTTGTTTTCCAATTTTGTTTGTGTGTTTATATATCTTTTTCATTGTTGTTGTTGATTCTCATGTTAGACTTTGTGAAAATGCTTTATTTTGTTTTTAACCTCATCTTAATTTCATATAAAGGTATTTTACAAAAAGATAAGTGTAGGGAAGATCACATATGTTTTTTTTAAGAACAAGAACATGAGATTTACAATCCACCCCCAAATGTTACATTCAAATCACCTTAGCCTACCTTGTATGCACTAATCTTGTTAGGAATTAGAAAATTCCATAGTGAAGAGTCGGTCACCCCAAATGCTATCTAGCTTAATTTAGCTCGTAGACTTGTCGTTAGTCACGTTATTTAGTAGTTTATTTATTAGTTTGTAGCGTAGAATAGTTTAGTGCAACACCGTGGAGGAAGGACGGGTCTTTACCCACTGTATCCCCTGATCACGTGCCGATAGGAGTAGTGTATTTGTAGTATAAATACCCTTCCATCCATGGAAGGGGTGGTGCTTCTTCATTAATCTAATATTCCATACTTTGTGTAAACCTCTAGCAAGAACACCCTCTCTCTCTCAACTAAGTCTCTAACTATGGCAAACATGTATTTTGATCATCCAAGACCACCCGAATCATCAACACAATAAATATTTGGATCCTATCAATTGGTATCAAGAGCCAAGGTTTTATTGTTTTGATGATTCATATGGTATTTTTCATGGTTCGGTCTATGAGGCTAGTTTGGTTTGTTGTTAATACATGTTTTAAAATGGTTTTTGTTTACTGTTTTAATGGTCTGATTGGTTGTGTTTGGGTAAACAGTTTAGTCATTCTAACATGTGTCCAAGTCTGTTTTTGTTTTGTCCAAGTTCTGTATATGTACACTTTGTCCAAAATATGCTTTGTCCTAAATATGAATATCTGGTTATTTTTTGGTCATAATCGGTCAAATGGTGCATCTTTTATGCAATTTTTCTGGGTAAATATGAAGTTGGCCGGAAAAGTAGTCGGAAAAACGTATCGGAAAAAGTTTATTTTCTTCCTAGCGAGTTGTACTATATATAGCAACTTGTAACAATCACTAGTGGCGACTTGTCTTTACAAGTCGTCTAGATTCGTTGTATGTGAGTAGCAGTTATGCTAGCGAGTTGTTTACACATCTATGTAGCGACTTGGTATTTGTTGACTTTCTTTAAAGTCAATGACGACTTAGATACTAGATCTAGCGACTTATCACATACAATTAGCGACTTATACTAGCGATTTGAAAACGCTAGCGACTTGCTTTGAATAAGACTTGCTAGCAACTTGACTCATGACAGGTGGCGACTTGGCCGTGGCGACTTGGCCTTAAAAAGGGTAGCGACTTGTCAATAACAGAAAGGAAGAATGAGAATTACTGACCATGACCACAAACAATATACCATCATTCCAATACTACATCACAACCTCAGGTCCAAAATAAACCATCATCAGTCCAAACTATCAACAATTTTTTCATATTCACAAGACTTACAAGACCTCAAACCAATACTTTCATGACTCAATCTCGTATTAAACTAAGACAACATCTCTTGATCTCAACATCTCTCGACTCAAACTAGATCTCAGATTTGGTTCGTACATTTGCTTAATCTTTATAAGATTCGTTTGTTTTGTTCGAACCAATTTCATCATAGACCCTATGTATAAAGACTTGCTTCAATTAATTTTCAAAACCACAAGAAATAAAACATAACAACAATGTTATTTTTATTTTCTTCATTCGTTCATGACTAATCTGATAATGGAATTCATATACGATAAATACATCGCACAAAACCTACCCTCGTTTTTTATTCTGAAACCATGTCGTGTGCCTCAGCCATCCCTGTGGCGAGCATGATGGCATTCGTCTTGACTGGTCCAATGATTTTGAGTGTGTGATAATGATATGTCTTATCAATCGGATTTGAGCATGGATGAATTATTCTGATTTATTGATTCGTTTAGATCAAGAGTGGTTTGTGAAAGGAGCAGATTTATTTTTGTGCTAATGAGAGAGGCGGATATTTTGAGAATAATTAGGGTTTGTGAAAGATTATGTAGGTAAGATAAGTGCTCTTTTATAATCACGGATTATTAGGGTTAATTTGATGCCACGAAGTAGGGATGGGCCGTGAGGTGTGTTGAGGTGCTCATGGGCCGTGTATTTTTGAAATGAGTTCTTTTTTTTAATTTGGAACGAACATGGGCAGTTTCTACTTGGGCCTTGAATGTTATATGAATACTAATATGGACAAGCCGTAATGTTATTGATCGGGCGTGGAATTTTTTGAGACAGTATCTTTGATATTTTGTGTTGATTTCTTATGTTACCTCAAGTTTGATGGATTGTGTCTTCATGTGAGTAATTAAGTGGTATTGGGAGATTATATTGACCAAGTTTAATGATTTGTTATTGGATCTAAGTTGTTTATGAAACGGATATGAATCGGGTCTCAAGTGGTATTTTATTCATGGGTTGGCTACACGTATTAGGTGATTTGAGCTTCAATTTGGGAAAAATAATTAATCTTGTGATCGAATATTTCTTGGGTGGCGATTTGTATTCTGTTGGTGCGTTTTGATTATGAGATGTGATTTGATGATGATGCGATGTGATAATGAGATTTGACTTGGAGATTTATCGATGAGATTTGAAGATGAGACTCGTTGTGTTATGAGGTTTGATATTTTGGTTTATGCATTTTCACGAAGGGAATTATGTCGCGGCTTGAAGCTTTTAAAATGTTGACTACGGGGTTGTTTGGACGGTATTTCCTATTTGAATTTGAAGTGAGGTTGTCTGGGCGCGTTTACTTATTTCGTCTTCATTCTTTCTACCATTCCGCGAAGATTACTTGTTTAGGCTTTTATAGAGGGTGATAAAGACTTGGCTAGTTAGTTACGGTTGTGATTATTTCTCGATTAACCCACAGCGTAGCTATCACTTCGGTGTCTCACGCAGTTGAGAATATGTCAAGAGGTTTTGTACATTGGGTACACCGTTTCTTTTTCACGAGGATGAGTACAAGTTTAAGTAACAAATCTGGGGATTTTCACTTCATGATCAAGTTTGACATATCGGGTTTACTTCACCAAGTGGTTACAGCAACAGCCGACAGAATACGTGAATGATGTGTTTACCAAAGTGTTTATTGGATGATTGATGATGTTGTTGATGTTGGATAATGAACCGTTGATGAACCACTGCATGCTCTCCTAAAACAGATATTTACTGAAACCAATGTTGTCATTACACATTCAAGCTGACATTGTTTCTTCTTTGTCTTGATTTTGTAAAATCCCGCGAAAGAACCTATTTCTCGGTTAAATCATAGACTTGTAAAATCCCGTGACAGTGGAAACATCCTGGTATTAGTAAAGTGCATTTCCGGATCCATCTTACGGTTTATTCTTGGTTTTGTAAAATCCCGCGAAAAGAATCTATTTTCGGTTTAAACCATAGAGTTGTAAAATCCCGTAATGATAGAACCATCCTGGAGAAAAGGAAAGTTTATTTCGGGATCTTATCGATCTTTGGTGCTACGATTTACGCTTCGAAGAAGGGATAAAAGGGTGTATTTCATGAATTGGATGTGTGTTTGGATTATCGTCATGGCAGTCTGGTTATTACATGGTTTTACGGGGTGATGTGCTTTTAACCATGGTCGGGGTGAAAACCATTATCATAGTTCACTTATAATGTCGAAGGAGGCTAGATTTGAAATTTTAACCAAGAAGATGTGACAACGGCGTTAATTCAGTATTATTTATTTGAGGTTGAAGTGAAATATCACGGGCGAGTGTACTTAGTATCTGAAGGTATCGGGGATGGTTGGATGAAGATTCTTCATGATCCTTGTTCAAGCTTATTATCATAAACGAAGACTTGGAAATCTAGTTATTGTTGGGTGTCTTTTACCTTTTCTTTTACCACTTGGGGGAATTGGGCTCATACCACCACAAAATAACTATCACTTTAAGGAGTTACGTTGTAGTGCTCAGTGTCACATTCAATTGTGGATTTTCAAGAGGTAATGTACGTCTATTACTTGATGGTTGGTTGGTTGAAGAGTGTAGAGTACATAGAGATTCAATGGAGCATGAATTCTCGGCACCGCTCTTTGTTACATATGTGCAAGTTTAAGTCACGAGTTCGGGTTAGTTTACTTCAGGGTCAAATTCATCATATTGGGTTTTCTCCATTAGCCGTCACTACAAAAGAGCCTCTGAATGATAATGGGGTTGATTACATGTTTTGCCAAGAGAGCGAAAAAGAGAGATTATGGCGCCTTTCACATCAGTTCAGGCCTCGTACTCCAAAGAAAAGAAATGTATGCGTTTCAGTCGTATTATATCTTCCAAGAAGAGAAATCTTCTTATGACGTTGAACACACAGTTCAAGCCTCGTACATCAAAGAAAAGAAAAGTGTACGCTTCGTCGCTTTATCTTCAAGAAGAGAAATCTTCTCATTTATGACCATTCTCATCAACATGCTTCATACTTTTTTCATGCGCTTCAGTTATCAAGTGAACCGGGCTACCACTGATTGTTTTCTCATTCCACTTGCTCGATTATAATGAAGATGGCGACATCATGTGCTTATTTTGCGGGAGAGAAGTGTGAATAGAACATTCGGATGATTTTCACTTATTTAATCAAGAATGGCATCTCCGTATGCAATTCTTGAGGGGGAGAAGAAGTGTGAATTTTTTGCATTGTTGATTGATATTTGAGAATTAATGGTCATACGGCTCTAAACTCATGTAAGAACCGAGCCTCTTCTTATCGTATCGGGTCATCTTTACATGGAGTTTTCTCTCTTCTAAGAGCCGTTGGTTGACATCTTCACTCGGATTGATGAGTTTATCGACAAAGTGCTTCCGGTTAATGCTTAACGTATACATCAACATGATGATTCGAACAATCTCTCTGTTCTTGTTTGATGTGATTGGTAGTTTGGTGTTACCATCTTGTGTGTTCGTTGAGGCCTGATTCGATTTCCTTGATGAACATCTTTATGTTCTTGTTTGATTGGGAGGGATTTTAGTTAAGGGGATTTGCAAGATGTAAGTTAATTGGGATGCTTTTAGGTGGGATGCTTGTTGGTGTGAGTTGAAGATGTTAACTATCTATTCCCCAACTGCACAATCTTGAAGAAGGTCGAATCTACAGTCTGTTCTACATTTTCTGCTACATGTTAGAAGACTAAAGACGAGTTACATTTAACGATCTAAAGACTTCTTCTTAATTCGGGCATTTATCAAACAGATTGTCGGTTTAAGGGAGAGCACTAATTGGGGGAATGTGATATGTCGAATTTAATCCCCAATTAGACTTGCTCACATTATTCAGCATGTTGATTCTCACAAAGACTTCAAGCAATCTTCTCAACAAATTTCAAGTAATTGGGCATTCAAAGAGTTGCTGATTCTGAATCATCAAAACCAAAAACGGGGAAGGAGACTCACATCTAAACACAAAGCGAGTAAACTTGATGAACTTAATTCTTCTAAGTGATTGAAGATATCCCGGGAAGACAAATGTTATTACCGCAGAGAAACTCAAGGTTTGACTCATGGCGATAAACTTGATGAACTTAACTCTTCTAAGTGATTGAAGATATCCCGGGAAGACATTTGTCATGACCGCAGAGAATCTCAAGGTTTTACTCATCAAGGCTTTTGGTGTTATTATTCCAACTACGTGAGGGAAGTGATGTAATAGAAAGTTTCTGAAGATAAAAGAGGTACACAAGTGTGTGATGATAGAGATTGTGTACATTGGGGATGCTCAGTACCTGTCTCACTTGAGGGCTTAATCAGTGATTCAGAGATATAATCACTTATTTCGGAGTTGACATCCACAGAGATTGTCATCCGCAGAGATAATCAGTGATTCGGCCTGCTTCTTCAATGTTATCGGTTTTTTCTCTTTGGGCATTCGGGTACTTCGGGTTCTTGAGCTTCATACACTTTCTTCATGGGGAGAGAAAAGTATACATCGGGGTTATTCTTTGGCTATTGGACTTAAACTGCTACTTCGATGGTATAAGTTTCTTTGTCTTCGGGTATGTGTATTCGGGTTCGTGAGCTCTAGTCTAAGAGACCGACTGCATCAATTCAACTACGTGGGGGAAGTGGTCTCTTGACACCTTTTGGAATAGATAGCGTCAGACTTCAGTGGCTATGAAATTTGAGAAGATTATTTATGAGTGGGATGACACGTTCTTTGTTCTTCTTCTTGATGATATAACCAGAATGGAGATCCTCGATTATCGGTCTTAAAAGGAGCAGCGGGATTTATGATAATGGTGTGCTTCTCTCTGCACCTGGCTAAGGCAAGCTTGAAATAGAGCTTCGAATCTGCTCAGCTAATGGTTTTTCGGTTTGGGGAAGCGCCAAAGTCTCACTTTCAGGATGGTCCAATTTCTTTCTTCGATTCAAGAGCCCCGGAAGCTTTGGTGGTGAATGTTTAAGAGTTGAGGACTTCTATCTTCTACACGTGTTGCTTCGATATCCTTATCTCGGTACTCGTATCATCATCTTCTTTAACTATATCATCTACTCTATCTTTGTATATATTTATCGAAAAACAAAATACAAAAATATAAAACCAACAAAAAGAAAATAGAAAAATATAAAACTTTCAAAAACCTATAAAAATCAGAAAATTGAAAAATACCAAAAATATGTTTTCACATGACATGTCTTCTGTATCGATAACATCTACGGTCTTAGAAATGTCATTCAATAATGGCACGGGACTTTAGATGAAGTTCGAGCAGAAGGTGTAAATATTCTTTTCTAAACATGTCTCTAAATATGGCAGTTACGGTTATTTCGGTGGCAGAACCCTGCTTCTAATAATGGCTGCGGTTATTTCAGACTGTAACCCGTGCTTAAACCATGGCTTGCTATTATTTCAGATAGCAACCCGTTCTTCATGAAAGGAAAGTGTTGCGCTAAACCATTTTTCAAATTTCGTGCACTTATCCTAAAAACAAATTGAGGAAAGTATGTCGAAGGACTGCTCTTCCTACTCAAATATTTTTCCGTCTAAAATTCTTCAGAAAAATATTTGTTTTAACAAAATGGTGGTTAATGAGTTGCTTTTAAAACAATCAGATTAAGAGTTTTTGTAAAATTTGCAAACTCAATCAATGACTTCAAAGCTTTTAAACTTTTCATAAAATGAGTCATGGATTGAGGGGGATAATGTTTTCAAATCTACATCATCTAACGGGCTTTCTTAATTATCCTAATATGCTTAATTAAAAATGATGTTAACCTATGTTGAAGGACTAGGTGCCTAGGATATGATTGCTAGGATTAGATGATTAGAGTTTGAGAAACACATTATACCCATACCTTACATGATCTGATTGATATGTTGGATTGACCTTTATTAGTCGATTGTTGTTTGGGTGTTGTCGACCACCATATATTTGTATGTGTGTTCACTAACATATGCAGGTATATTGGTATATAAGAATGATCCCGATCCGGATCCCACTAATGAACATGATGATTGGATGCCGCAAGGAAAGGGTAACTATATCTTGGGTTGACAAATGATGAAACGGAGCTTAATTGGACTTCTATGGAGAGTTGGCATAAATGCAACGTAAGAGGTCTCACTGCATCTACAGATGGTTTTCTTCTAAGTGATTGAAGAAACGAGCTTAATTGGACCTCAGTTGGCATTCAAATGCAACATAAGAAGTCTCCTTGCATATGACGGTTTTTCTTCAAAGCCCTACAACAACAAGAAGCTTTCTCAACCACCTAACGTATCTTTGTGCAGGATACCATTTTTAAACAATTTTTGAAAAATTTGAATTAAATTGTTTTGAAAATGGAAAAATGTTGTTTTGAAAATATATTGGACTAAATTTTGAAAATCATCGGACTTCATTTTATCAAAACTTGAGTCACTCAATTATCGACTACGGTCATGGATTGAGGGGGAGAGTGATTTAAAATAAAATATTTTCAAACGATATTTCTTCACAAAAGTTTCGCTTTGTACAATATAAGTGGTGATCTAAAGATTTAATGTTATGTCATGGTATGATTTTTTCTTTAGAATCAAGGTCTTTCAAAATGAAATTTTTTCTGTTCTTGTTTGATTGTGAAATTGTTTTATTTTACTAAAAGATCTCTTAAAAACTATCATACCTGACACTAACAATCTTTAATGTTTAAATCTGTTCCTATCTGTCATCTTTCAGAATTAAATCTTGCCACGTCTTTCTCCTAAAATTTTCTAAATGATTTAAATCTTTTGGGATCACAAATCTCAAATGGTTTGAAATTTTGATCGCGGGAGAGATCGTGATTTAAATCTCAAATCTGTTTAATGGAATTGGTTTTAGTCCTTCAAAGGCACTCCTGCCTCCATGTGCCAAACGATTTCAAATACACAATGCACATGTTGAGGAGGAGGATTTATCCAAAACCATATGAGTATTTAAACAAGGCCCATTTTCTCCCCATGTTTTCTAAACCTAATTAAATCACTTGGGATCCAAAATCTCAAAGGGTTTGATATTTTTGATCGGGGGAGAATTTGTGATTTAATAATGAAATTTGATAAAAGGTGATCGTTTTGATTCAATGGTGCAGGTACGCTCTCTCGTATGTGCTAAACGCTTTCGTATCTTGAAGCATATATTGAGGGGGAGCATTTTAAAGGAAAATAAACTATCGAGGTACAAAAGCTTTGTTAGGTCACCATATTATCACAACAATATGTATTTCTAGAGAGAGAAAGTTATAGAGAGAGAGAGTGGAAGGAACTAATGAATGATTAGTGAAAATGATAATTGCAATTAGAACCAACCACCCTCTCCCCTAGGGAGGGGGTATTTATAGTCTTTACATAAGTAGGGATGTTTCCCCTTGGTTCTAGAAGAACCTTCTATCACAGCTCATGGGCTTACTACATGAGCTGTGAGACTAAATACAAACATTTATAAACCATAATTATTTACGACCTATTACAAATGAAATGACCTACACTTGATAATAAAACATGTTCCTAACAATCTCCCCTAAGGGTTGGTCATCATTTGTTATCTTGTTTAGGTCGTTTGACGTCTTGAACTTCTTTGGCATTCATAGCTTGTGACGTCTTTGATTCTTTGAATCTTTGTTCTTTCTTCTTGTTGTTGTGATCATAGGTTGTGAAATCGTCTTTTATCAACACCTTTGTTGTTAGTGATGAAAGTCATTTCCGGCATGCTCATACTCTTGATGAAGTTTGTGATTCATATATTTGAAGCTCTCATTCTTTAACTTTGATCTTTATCGATAACTTTGAGATTCTTTGACTTTGATGTAGAATCTTTCTGAAATTTTCTTTGCCTTTTGAGAGAACTTCAATTTGTGTTGATGTTGGTATGAGCATGTGAAGAGTCTGCCCGATCTTTTCCACCCGTGAGCATCCATAAGAAGAAAACATAAAACATGGGTTAGAAATAATCCATCACTTACAAGTTTGAACTTCGAGAGTGTTACACATAGTGTGAAAACACATCTCTAATTCTCACAAAGGCCGTTCTTGAACTGGAGTCCCACAAGTGAGATAACGCGATGTACCGAAATACACCTCTGATTCAGATGAGTCGCTGAGGTACACCGAAGCATCACCTTACGACTGTAGACCGTTTGAGACACACTAAGCGTAACCCACAAGGAGTTACCAAAGTGACCTGCTGTCAGGGCTGTTTGATGTTGACCCTGGCAGGAATTTCCATTCAATCACTGAGGATCACAATTGTGAATCCCCTCATAAATGTTCTGGCAGATTGCTAAGATCTGCGTAGGACTCTGGAAAAGTGTCACTTGTGTTCTTATTGTTTGAACAACAAGTGATGAAATAATTAAGTGTTCCTAAGAGATCTTTAGATAAATCTCATGGCTCTAGACTCGATTAGTGCGCTTTGATTTTCCTAAGCGGAGACTAGGGAGAGGGTCTCCTTCTTCAATACCAACAATCTCTAAGAGAGAGTCGATAGATTACGTAAGGTTCCATGTGAGAATGAAACAAGCTCTTTTAAGAGAACTTGAGTGGCTTAGAGGGTTTAGTGCATTGCGTCCTTTGGGTCCATGACGACTTTGTCTTCATACGGTGTCATATTGTGACAACCATTAGCATATGAATTGAACCCGTGTCTGCCCTAAGTTGAATAATTTGGAGGGCTATTTCTTTTCACCCTTTTCTTTAACTTTTCTTTTTAATTCTTCAACTCCTTCTTTCTCCGATTCTCATTTTCTCCTTTTTAAATCATACCTAAGGACTTCTAGATACTAACTATTTTTGATGTCCTTGGGTAGATCCCTCCGGCTCTGGCGGATCATAGGACGTTATTCCTAAACTTAGTCACCTTAAAACTCCATGACTATCCTATGTTGCCACAAAACCTTTTCTTGAAAAATCTCTCAATATGTTTATGATGAAAACCATGTTTTGCTAACACCTTGAGAGTTTTGGTTTTCAGAAATACTCCCCTCCCATGTGCTTATGAGTTTTGACATGAAATCTGCACGAGAGAGAAGAGCTCGCACTTTTGAATTGATCGACTCTTGATAGACAATTCCCAGCGAGACACGTTCGTTGTATAGTTAAAGAGTTCCATTATCGGCTTTTAGGTGACAACTAGCTCTAATAACTACCTTGAAGATGTAAACTCTCCTTGAAAAGGAGGTTAGACCCGTCAAAGTTCATGTCAATCAAGAGTGTCTCGGATTGGTACATTCTACTAAGATAAGTCTTTGAAAGACAAATCTTTCGATAGATTCTGACATTCAAAGATCGTCAATTCATTGGTGATATCTGAGTCGAGCACGTTATGAGATTCCATAACTTCCTGATCAACAATTTTAATCACATTTCTCCCCCTCCAAAATAGCATATGAATGTTGTTTTTGAAAAACATGTTGATTAAAATATGCTTTTTGAGGCATTGGAAATTCATTTGGAAAGAAATGGATTTCAAGAACATTTGATTTAGAACAAAGATTTTGCAATACTCCCCTCAACAAGTGATACTAACTTTTGAAGTTTTGAAAACATAAGGGGAAGTACTTGTGCTGTTGAACAAAACTTTGAAAAATGAAAGTTTTGATAAGCTTTCGCTCCTTTTATAGGATTGTGGCACTGATACGTACCATAGGGTCCTTTCTTGACAAGAACGGGTTGTACACTGTAATGTGTGCACAAGCCATGGACAGATAATCAAACAAGCAAAATCACAATCAAGAGAATACCCAATGATTACAGACGATCAGCTAATTTTTGAGGACGTTGGAGAGTCAGAATCGGAAAGTTTGGTCATCCTGCCACATAGCTCTCCAACCGTTGCATCTGATCCCAATGAATCCAACATTCATCAATCATAGTGATAAATCAACGAACATCCTTGCGATCCTTTGAATTCCATCTCTTCGTCTAAATTATACCCAACTCAATGTCCTTCAATCGATATGCCAATCCATCTCGAACCATCTCCAGGGTGGCGTCATAGAACTTAGTGAGTTTCATCGAAAGCCATGAAGCAAGTATGATGATTTTCACATTAGTAGACAAACCCAAACGTTTGTTTATGAATGATTTTGTACCGAGCTTCTTGATTGATTCCGATGAAGTGTAGAATTTAGGTAAGATTCGACCCCGAGGAGGAGAACTTCAACACGCTCTTTGATTTGAAGCGTATGAAAACAAGGAGTGAAGTAATGTACTTGATCTAAATTTCGGTTGAGGTTCTTGTTGGGGCTCAGGTATGTCGTGATCCTCACCACCAGTGTATGTAAAGTGATCAACGGTTTTCTCCATTGGTGGTGAATCCCTTGGTTGATCAGATGGTGGTGGCTGTGTAGCTTGTTGTGTATTGGTGATAACCCGCTTAACCATTTATCGAATCATTGGATGGAGTTGCCTTCTTAACAGATTTTGTTGTTGACATAGGTGTTTCTTATGATGATGGAGGTGATGATTGAGATTTTATTTTATTTTATTTTTTTTTTTTTTTTTTTTGGGTTTGGTGGAAGTGTCAAGAGGTGTTACAGAAGACTGTTGAGGTTTGTGTATAGGATTGTCAACTATGTAGTTGTCTAATTCCTTCTTTAACTTTTCCTCCTCAGCTCTAGCAACTTCTTTTGCCTCTTTTCGAATCATTTCCTCTTCAGCCACCAAATTATCATCATCAGTGACTCTTTCATCCTTATCATGATCGTAATCTCCTTCGTCAGATATTTCCACATCTTCACCATGCTTTTCTACTTGCGGTTGTTTTAGTTGTTGTTGTGGTTGCTTCATTTCAACAGTTGTAGAGACAGTGACACCTGATCCTTACCGGGTTGATTAACCGGATCGGATGGGGTAAGAGATGTTTACAATGGATCTTCCATAAGTGGAGGACTACTGCTTGACCCTCCTGCCCCACCGGGTTGATTAACGGAAAAGGTTGAAGCATGGTATTCCATCCTTTTCTGCTTTAATGACTTACGAAATTGTATTTCCTCATCCATTGAATCTTACTCATCATCAGGATGACTTTGTGAGCATGAATTTGAATGGATGAAGCAGAAGGATGTCCACAGCAATTCAGCAAGATGATTATGAGCATATGAAGTTGTTGAAGATGACACGGAGAATGTTCATGCCAATTGTTTTGTCGTATCCAGCTGGGAATGTGTTTGCCACCAAGAGCTCTGCTAGGGCATTAATGATTGCTTGATTTGCAGCCATTTTGTTGATCGAAAGACATTAGACAAAATAATGACCGTATGGAAACGATGTGTTTGATTTAGTCTGATTTATTATCTAATTCCTTGTTTGATGGTAACATGTTTATGCTAGTTACAAGTCCAAAGTCACATTTAACCAACTGATGAAGTTGATGTGATAAGTTATGTGAACGTGTTGAGATTTCAAAGTCAATTTTCACTTAACACACAACATATTAACTCTTGAAAGCTTATGCGTAACTTAACAAGTAACATATAAATAACGGGCAAAAATGTAGTGAGCGATTAGTTATGTTATGCGAGGGGATCCTTATCGCGTAGTGAAAGAGCTTATGCGTAGGGTATGCTAAAAGCGATAAGACCAAGCTTATTGAAAGAGTTTCTTACGCGTAAGACAAGTTCAAAGGCTTTAGGCATATAGCGTGAAATAAGCTAGATGTTATGCGTAAAAGTTTTGCCGTAGAAGTAAAGCTTATGCATACTAGCGTTGTTTACGAATATCTTTCCAAGATCACGTGCTCCCTTTGTAGACATCTTATGCGTAACATTATAAACATAAGCATGAAAACTTGATTGCAGTTAATTCCAAACATCTCTTAGATCACAAAATAAGCATAAGAACATATAGGATACACCTTGAAAGACTTAGGCGTAAAATTACTTAAACCCAAACCCTTAATCTAAGCGTCACGAGATATAGCGCTACAAATCAAACAAGAATGTTTGGAGTGTCTAGATGTCATATGGGTGCTATGGAACAAGATATAACACATTTCCACCACAATCAGGAAGATTCATGGGATATGAACCCTAATAACCTAAAACTTAAATTCTTACAGTTTAGATGTTTTCGGCTAATTTAAAGGTTCAAAGCATGCATATATACTTATTCTAACACTTTCTTGACCACCTAATAACATATCCACGAGAATAGAAAAAAAACCTTAGATGGCGCGAAACCCTAGAATTCAAATTAATGAAATTTAAGATTACGGATGGTTTTGGACGATTGAAACAATTTTAATAGAAACTAGGAAAGGTTTTAATATAACTCATTTCAATCCAACCACTTTAAATGCATAAAACACAGGTTAGATTCGGTGAACAGTTTTCCAAAATCAGTTTAAAGAGTTTTAACCGTTAGATTTGAAAGATTTGTGAAATCCTTGATTAGAATCTTGATCAAAACAATTTAGAACTTTCAGATTATGAACGGCTTGAACGGATTTTGAAGATTTGATTTGGACCGTTTGATCTTGGTATTTTAGGAGTAAATGATTTTTAATTTACCAAGTTGACACATTCAGTCCCTTAACCTCAAATAGGTTCCAACCAAGATCCTTTAACTTCCGTTTAGGTTAGACAAAACACTTGTAAGGCAAGAAACTTAGCGATACTTCCCCTTGACTTTTGAAATAATGAATTTTGAAAAACATTTGAGTCCAAGGAGAGTATTTGACAAGAGACGTATCCACCATTTTAGAAGAAACAACATATTTTTGGAAACATGCAAGTACAAGGTTTTATGAAACCGAAAAATATTTACTTTCTCCCCCTCAACACTTGTTAGGGAAAAAAATAGAAGATTTGATAGAACAAAGTGTTGAAGGTGTACTTGCGTGTTTGAAGAATATAGATAGAAGAATGTATGTTTTTTTTTTTGAGATTTTGATTTTATAATTTTGTATTTTGTTTTTGAAAAATATTTACAAAAGAGGTTTTGTTGTTTGACAGGTTTTAAAATTTGTTTTAGGAGGTCATCCAATTCCTCTTGAGTCAAACACCTCATACCAATCGGTGGACCAACTCATTAAACCTAGCGGGAGGCAAGGCTTTGGTGAGAAGATATGTCAATTGGTATTCGTACCCACACGTAGTATAATACAGGTACCCTGTTCCACGTGGTCCTTGATGAAATGATAGTCGATGTGCTTTGATTTCGAGTCTGGGTGAGTTACGCACGAGATCGCGGCACTCCGATTGTCGCGATTACATCGGGATTCTGTCAAATACGTAACCATAGTCTTTGAGTTGTGTTCTCATCCAGATGTCTTGAGCACAACACGCGGACATAATACATATTCTGCCGGTTGATGACAGCGATGTACAATCCGCTTCTTTGATTGCCAAGACACCGTTTATCACCAAGAAATTGTAGTGCTCCAGTACTTTATTCTAAGCATCCATGCAGGGCTTGTTTGAGACCATCAGAGCTTTGTTGAGTTTGTAGACGTGGTTAGGGCTTCGAAGGTCAACGAATCCATCTGATTTGGTGACATAAACCGTTTTTAAGTTGTCCATTGAAGCGCAGTTTTGACATCCATCTGATAGACGTCATATTCATATGAGCAGCGAACGCTAGAAATATCCAAGCGGCCTCAAGAGCGAGCAGCCCAGGGCAAAATATTCTAAAGTCTATTCCCTCTTCACGATAACCCTTAGCCTTGCCGTGACTTGTTGGATAACATTTCTTCAGCATCCAATTTGTTTTTCCAAATCCATTTGAGACCAATGACGTAGACCCCTGTTGGTCTTTCAACCAGTTCCCATACTTCAAGGCGTTTGAATTGGTTGAGTTCTTCTTGCATGGATTCAATCCAGTTGTCTTTTTGTCAGTGCGTCTTTAATGTTTTAAGGTTCAATTGCAGACGGTGATGTATGCAATGTTCACCTTCGAGTGAAGGCGTTGTCTCCGTAACGGCGGTTGGTTCGGGTTATAATAATATTTCCAGAGGATGGTCTTTGTCCTCTATGTGTGAGGGTTGATGTTGGTATACATAGGGTTGATGTTGGTATACATTGTGCGGTCGAGGATTCAAATGGTTTGTTGAAGATTCCGCGCATCACGGTGCAGCAGTCTCATTAGCAAGCGGGTTGAAGAACGCATTTGGATCAAAATCTGCAGGTGGGGGTACTTCATGCAGAATATCATCAGCTGGTTCATCATTGTTGGAAGCAGTTTGTTCTACATATGATGCTTTAACTGTATTATGATGCCTCGCACATGATCATTTTATGATATGTAGGTAACTTCACACAAAATAACCTAGTGAGAGTTGAAGATAACACCGAAAGTAAGATGTTTGAACCGTATCGTCTCATTTCTTCCCCGATTGTAGGCTCGTGAAGGAAAAGAGTTTTCGCAAAGAGGGCAAAAGCACATGACATATACTCTCTCTTCCCAGGTGTTTTCGATGAATCGAAACATACACCACGTATGTTGATGATGAAATCGAGGCAGCATAACCATGCGTTCAATTAATCAAAGAGGTATGAAGTACCATAAATATCTTGTGAGAATCAATTCTGATAAAACTTACGAACTTGTTCATTAAATATCTTATGTTGATCATCAGTTGTGTCATTGTTGTTGGAAACAATTTGATCTCTGTTATGAGATTCGATTGAAGGTGCATCTCGAACAATGGTTGTTGTAGATTCGGGTGTATCTAGAATTAGAATATGATCGGGTTGTGCGTGAAACATTAGATACATCTGAAGCACGACTTTCTAAAGAATCTCTAAACGGTGGAGCAAACAAAATTTCCAATTCTTGACGATTGAGTACAATGGTGATCACGGTGATGGATCATTATGTTTAAGGCAGTGAGAGACGGGTCCTAAGTGTTGTACTTAGAAGCCATTTTGATGTACACATATAGAAAGTAGGAGGGGCAAGATAGAAAACATGGATCCCCAAGTGTAACGGGTTCAGATGTTAAAGCATAAAGATGTAGTGTCAATTATCTTCTTGACACCTGAGCAGACTATTTTGATGATTTCCTTTCTTGCCTCAAGGATGGATGTAGAGGGTTTCACACTTGTTATGGTGCAACTACTTAGTATCTTGCCCGTAGGAATCCACCTAAGACCAACAGTGTTGAAAACTCTACCCGTTGGAATCCATCTAAGGTTAGATCTTGGGGATGTTGAAACTTCTTTTGGAAGAGTGCGTCCTATATTGATCCACCTATTAGGTTTAAATTTAAGTTTAGATCAACGGGTTTATTTCTAACTGTTTGTTGATTAAACTTAGGTTTTGGTTTGCTACTACAAGCAGTGTTATGCAACACACTAGAAAGCATCACACTAGGTTGTGAACCTGAGATTCCATCTTTTTGGAGTAGTGCCCTTTCCTAGCCTTTTTCAGATCATAGTTCTTGTACGCGTCATTAAGATCATATGAATTTTAATGTTAATGCTCGGTTTAGACACTGTTCTCGAACTAATCCTAGAAGAGCCAGGTGCAGCTACTTGTTGAGGTTTAATAGAGACAGAAGCATTTCCCTTAGGCCAAGAATGTGGAGTGACTGGATTTGACAAATGATTATTCTCAACAACTTGGAAGGCAAACCGTGGTTTTGAAGGTTTTGATCGTTTGATTTAAAAAGCAGTTGGTTGTCTAACTACTTGATTGATTTTCGATTGGTTGTGGTGATGATTTCCCCAAGATTGTTGTTGGTTTGTAAACTTAGTATCCACACTCTTGCTAGTTAATCTTCTCAATTTGTTTTGTAAAGCAACATGTGCAAGCCCCTTTGCTTGAATTTGGGACTTTAAATGCTCATTTTCTTTTACTAATGTATCCACACGATTACTTTGCATTTTAAGTTAAAGAGATTTGCAATGTGCCTCTAGTTTTGAAAAATCTTTTTGAAATTGAGCAATGGTCTTTTGAGAGAATGTTTTGATTCAGAATTTGATTTGGCGATTGATTGTATTGTTTTTTGCAACTAAGGGCTCGACAAAGAGACAGTTGCACGGACATTGTGCAACACCATTGGTCAACCTCTCAACATTTCACGAATTGATTTGCTCAGTTTGTTTCATTTGCAGCAGAATATAACAAACAGTGGATGTACCTCAACCATATGTTCTTTGTCAAAGATAGGCTCTGTGTCATAGGTGGGAACGATATCTTCCTCAACCATTTGTTCTTCATCAATGTTGGGATCGGTGTCATAGTTGGGTATGATATCTTCCCCAGATCTAGCGATGTCATCCCTTTTCCAATGCTACAACCTCATTGTCAGTATTCGGACATTTGTAGTATTCTCATCATTCTGACAAGCCTTTGAGCATTCCTTCCTTTGATCAACTCTTTCACCTTACCTGCTGCTTGATTTCGGGATCGGAAAAGTCTGACTCTTTGAATTCTTAAATTGTGAGAACATCTTAGTCAGTAACATCATTTCTTTGTTTAATTTCACAAATGGATCTTGAGTCATCAGTAGCAAGGTTTGGTGAAGAAGGTTTTAGCATAGATGGAAGGTGAGGAGATTTGTGAAAGCATTAGAGACATTGATGTAGTGAATTTTAATTTTCCCTCCAAAAATGATTATGAAAAATTTTCTCCCCCAAAATTTGAAATTCACTATAAAATGCAATTCTAAAGTTGTAAGAAAATTTGAGATTTGAAAATTTTTGACGCAAAATTTGACCCGAAATATTCGAATTTGGGCCCAAAAATTTGAAATTTTGACCAAAAATTTCACAGTTGAACCAAAATTTGAATTTCGCGTAAAAATTGAAGGTTTAGTCTCCCCTAAAAATTAATTTTTTTTTTTTTTTTTTTTTATTTTTTTTTTTTAAATTTGTGTTGATGATGTGTTATGGATCTTTAAAGGATAAATTTTAGGTTTATGTAGATTAGATCACAGAAATCCAAGCAGAAAATTTGCCCAACTACAAACTCGCCAAACTGGCAGAAACTCGCCAAACTTGCAGAAACTCGCCAAACTTGCAGAAACTCGTCAAACTTGCAGAAACTCGCCAAACTTGGAAACTTGCCAAATCAGAAACTCGCCAAATCAGAAACTCGCCAAGTCAGAAACTCGCCAAATCAGAAACTCGCCAAGTCAGAAACTCGCCAAATCAGAAACTCGCCAAATCAAAAACTCGCCAAATCAGAAACTCGCCAAGTCACAAACTCGCCAAGTCACAAACTCGCCAAAGCAGAAACTCGCCAAATTTCAAACTCGCCAAATTTCAAACTCGCCAAATTTCAAATAGAAACTCGCCAGAATGCGTGGCTAACTCGCCAAAACTCATAAGAAACTCGCAGAAATTCAAAGAAACTCGCCAAAATTCATGGCTAACTCGCCAAACTCGCCAAAAACTCATGAGAAACTCGCGAAACACGTATTAGTCCAAAAATCCATAAATTTCAATCTAAAACACGCTTTTTAATACGGTTTCTATTAAATCTAATCAATATTAACCTAAATATCCCTTGGCTCTTATACCACTTGTTAGGTCACCATATTATCACAACAATATGTATTTCTAGAGAGAAAGTTATAGAGAGAGAGAGTGGAAGGAACTAATGAATAGTAAGAAAATGATAATTGCAATTAGAACCAACCACCCTCTCCTTCTAGGGAGGGTATTTATAGTCTTTACATAAGTAGGGATGTTTCCCTTTGGTTCTAGAAGAACCTTCTATCACAGCTCATGGGCTTACTACATGAGCTTTGTGAGACTAAATACAAAATTTATAAACCATAATTATTAACGACCTATTACAAATGAAATGACCTACACTTGATAATAAAACATGTTCCTAACAAGCTTTTATGTTTTAACATAAAGTACCTTGATTGAATTTTCAAATGGTTTTCTTAATGGTTTTGTGATGGATGTGCTTCAAAAGAACTCTTGCCTCATGTGTTAAAATGATTTCTCTTATCCTACATATTGAGGGGAGAATTTTACCAAGAAATTCAAATGGCTTTTTCTAAGGAAATTGTGATCAAGAAATTATTTCAAAGAAATTATTTCCAAGAACTCTTGCCTCCATGTGCCAAACAATTTTAAATCATATGCACATGTTGAGGGGGAGCATTTTTCTAAATGATCAAAACTATTAAGGTACAAAATGCTTTGATCTTGTATCACAAGTACCTTGATTGATTTTCCAAATGATTTTCAATTGGTTTCAAGGAAGAATGAACTGTACCAAAAGACCGACCAATTTACTTTGTATGGTAAAGGATGGTTAGGTTAGGTATTGGTTCCCGTCCGCCAGCACGGAGGGATCTACCGGGGACAATCGGTGGAGTGTAAGTATATTGAAAAAAGGAGAAAAGTGAGGAATGGGAAGAGTGCTGACTGAGACTAAGCTAGTACTGGAATAAACCCAACAAGGTTCTAGTTATGAAGTCTCGGTAAGCGCTGAAGGGGTTGAAGAATGAAAAAGAAATGAATGATAAAAGGGTGAAAATAAATAGCCCTCCATCAATTCAACCTTAGAAACGTCGGGTTCAATACATATGCTCTTTGGTGGTTACTAAGGTAACATCGGTATTGAAGACAAGACATCATGGACCCAGTGATGCACTGCACTAAACTTCCCAAGCTACTCAAGTTCCTCTTAAAGGACTTGTTTCATTCTCACGGGAACCGACATTATCTATCAACTTTCTCTTAGAGATTGTTGATATTGAAGAAGGAGACCCTCTCCCTAGTCTCCGCATAGGAACCAAATGTGCACTATTGAGTCTAGAGCCAAGAGATCATCCACAATATCTCATTAGGACACAAAATTAATGAAGACTTGCTGTTTCACACAATGTGGAAAGTAAGTACATATTTAGAGTCCTACGCATTATCCTTGTGGTATTGCCGTAACATCTGAAAGTGATATGCATACATATTCACAATGAAGATGGAAAGCCTTCTGGAGCCAACATCAAACAAGCTCCCGGTAGGTGGCATGTGAGATCTATTCTATAGATCAACCATGTGACAACTGGATAGAAACGATGGGGAGATTCAATATTGAATCAACCTTGGTCCAGGAATGGATTTGACGAATACTTTTGGAAAAACCGTTCGATGTGCAAACCTTCTTTTCTCTAGCACGCCGAATGTGTACTTATGTTTTCAAACACAAAAAGTATCTCTGATTGAAAAATACTTTTAGAAAAACCGCTCGATGTGCGAATCTCTTCTTTTCGCTAGCACGTCGAATGTGTACTCATTCTCTAATACAAAAAGTATTTTGATTGAAAATTGATCTTTCTCATAAAACCTTCGTCGTATTGCAAAACTCTTTCTTCAAGCAATACGCGATTGTTTTTCAAATCATTTTTCATCAATCAGTGAATCTCAATTTGCTGGTTCACTCACTCAGTGTTGTCTTCTTTGAGACGTTCCGGTTTGAGAACAGCTAGAACAAATACACCGCAAACCTGCCAAGGAGATTCTTAGGAATCCTACACTGATCACGAGGCATTTGTAATCAGCAAGGAACTGGGAACGCGGCCGTACTCAATTCAACGAAAGTGATCAAAGACACTTTCGTGGGTTTTATTAACTGTTCGTTGTTTGCGGTACATTTGGACGGTTGCAGCAAATGATCGTAATTGAGAGAGTCAATCCAAAGCCGCATGTTCACGCGAACCACACTTAATTGAAGAAATCATGATCGGTGCATATCTACATAACTCGCTCGATATTTCTATACTATGCTTCGCTACGTGCCGCAAATATCGTGAGCCGCGAAAGCTTCCGCTTACTGATGGAAAGATGTCATGATTCAAAAGTGTGAGCATGTCGGTCCAAAAGTCACAACATCACATGAAGGCAACACTACAACTATGGATGATCGCAGAGATTTCTTTGTGGTGATGATCTCAAAGAAAGCTCAAAGATCATCAAAGATGTGGATCAGTTAAAGGCCTCCACTAAAAGTACAAATCAATGCTGACTTTGAAGTTGCACTACTTAAGCACAAAGATTGCGAAAGTGAAGAATTAAAGTCTACGAGCTCAAGATTGAAGATAAAATAGAATGCTAGGATTCAAAATGTAAAACATGGGGTGACCTCCCTTAGGGGAGATTGTTAGGAATTAGAAAATTCCATAGTGAAGAGTCGGTCACCCCAAATGCTATCTAGCTTAATTTAGCTCGTAGACTTGTCGTTAGTCACGCTATTTAGTAGTTTATTTATTAGTTTGTAGCGTAGAATAGTTTAGTGCAACACCGTGGAGGACGGACGGGTCTTTACCCATCTGTATCCTCGATCCACGTGCCGATAGGAGGTCGTGTATTTGTAAGTATAAATACCCCTTCCATCCATGGAAGGGGTGGTGCTTCTTCATTAATCTAATATTCCATACTTTGTGTAAACCTCTAGCAAGAACACC
This sequence comes from Chrysanthemum makinoi, assembly GCA_910596185.1. Classification (NCBI taxonomy): domain Eukaryota; kingdom Viridiplantae; phylum Streptophyta; class Magnoliopsida; order Asterales; family Asteraceae; genus Chrysanthemum; species Chrysanthemum makinoi. The sequence goes on along the minus strand of OU343220.1, from coordinate 278,210,871 downwards.
CTCTCTCTCTCAACTAAGTCTCTAACTATGGCAAACATGTATTTTGATCATCCAAGACCACCTGAATCATCAACACAATAAATATTTGGATCCTATCACATCTTTAGTGCATTATTGTTATCATTATTAAACCCTCAATTCAATTATCTAGTTACTGCATTATTTTTATCATTATTAAATCTTTCGTTCAATTATATAGTTACTTGCATGGTTGCTAAGTCGAATCATATCTTTTGTACACAGTTTTGGGACGATTGGGACTCATGGGTTAAAGTAATATTTTATGAAGTAACGGGAAAGAACGATAAATTCAAATTTCCTTTGTCTACGTAATTAAGTACTCCAAGTGTTTTGATCTTTTCAAATCGGGTCAATTAGTGTTAGTTAAATAAAACTCAAGTGTAGGGATGCTCTTATAAATCCCTTTAGGTTGATGTTATCGTAGAGGATGCTATGACGATCAACAAAATCCATTGACAATCTTTTTTTTTTTTTTTTTAAATTTGTGTTGATGATGTGTTATGGATCTTTAAAGGATAAATTTTAGGTTTATGTAGATTAGATCACGTAAATCCAAGCGTAAAATTTGCCCAACTACAAACTCGCCAAACTTGGCAGTAAACTAGCAAAGTTTGCGAGAAATTCGCCAAACTTGCGTAAACTCGCCAAACTTGCGAAACTCGCCAAAGGCGTAGGAAACTCGCCAAACTTAAACTCGCCAAACTTGAAACTTGCCAAATCGAAACTCGCCAAATCGAACTCGAACTCGCCAAGTCAAACTCGCCAAATCGAAGCTCGCCAAGTCGTAAACTCGCCAAATCAAAACTCGCCAAATCAAAAACTCGCCAAATCAGAAACTCGCCAAGTCACAAACTCGCCAAGTCACAAACTCGCCAAAGCAAACTCGCCAATTTCAAACTCGCCAAATTTCAAACTCGCCAAATTTCAAACTCGCCAAATTTCAAATAGAAACTCGCCAGAATGCGTGGCTAACTCGCCAAAACTCATGAGAAACTCACAGAAATTCAAAGAAACTCGCAGAAACTCGTGAGAAACTCGCCAAAATTCATGGCTAACTCGCCAAACTCGCCAAAACTCATGAGAAACTCGCAAACACGTATTCGTCCAAAAATCCATAAATTTCAATCTAAAACACGCTTTTAAGTACGGATTTCTATTAAATCTAATCAATATTAACCTAAATTATCCCTTGGCTCTTGATACCACTTGTTAGGTCACCATATTATCACAACAATATGTATTTCTAGAGAGAAAGTTATAGAGAGAGAGAGTGGAAGGAACTAATGAATGATTAGTGAAAATGATAATTGCAATTAGAACCAACCACCCTCTCCCTTCTAGGGAGGGGGTATTTATAGTCTTTACATAAGTAGGGATGTTTCCCCGTGGTTCTAGAAGAACCTTCTATCACAGCTCATGGGCTTACTACATGAGCTGTGAGACTAAATACAAACATTTATAAACCATAATTATTAACGACCTATTACAAATGAAATGACCTACACTTGATAATAAAACATGTTCCTAACAAGCTTTTATGTTTTAACATAAAGTACCTTGATTGAATTTTCAAATGGTTTTCTTAATGGTTTTTGTGATCGTGGATGTGCTTCAAAAGAACTCTTGCCTCTATGTGTTAAAATGATTTCTCTTATCCTATGCACATATTGAGGGGCAGAATTTTACCAAAGAAATTCAAATGGCTTTTTCTAAGGAAATTGTGATCAAGAAATTATTTCAAAGAAATTATTTCAAAGAACTCTTGCCTCCATGTGCCAAACAATTTTAAATCATATGCACATGTTGAGGGGGAGCATTTTCTAAATGATCAAAACTATTAAGGTACAAAATGCTTTGATCTTGTATCACAAGTACCTTGATTGTTTTTCCAAATGATTTTTCAATTGGTTTTAAGGAAGAATGAACTGTACCAAAAGACCGACCAATTTACTTTATGCATGGTGTTATAAGGATGGTTAGGTTAGGTATTAGTTCCCACGATCCGCAAGAACCGGAGGGATCTACCTGGACAATCCACTAGATAGTGTAGAGTCCTTAGGTATATTGAAAAAAGGAGAAAAATGTGAAATGGGAAGAGTGCGACCGAGACTGAGCTAGTATCGAATAAACCCAACAAGGTTCTAGTTATGAAGTCTCGTAAGCATCGGAAGGGGTTGAAGAATGAAAAGAAATGAATGATAAAGGGTGAAAAGAAATAGCCCTCCATCAATTCAACCTTAGGCAGAACCGGGTTCAATACATATGCTTCTGGTGGTTACTAAGGTAACACTGGTATTGAAGACAAGACATCATGGACCCAAAGGATGCACTTGTTGCACTAAAACTTCCCAAGCTACTCAAGTTCCTCTTAAAAGGGCTTGTTTCATTCTCACGGGGAACCGACATTATCTATCAACTTTCTTAGAGATTGTTGATATTGAAGAAGGAGACCCTCTCCCTAGTCTCCGGCATAGGAACCAAATGTGCACTATTGAGTCTAGAGCCAAGAGATCATCCACAATATCTCATTAGGACACAAAATTAATGAAGACTTGCTGTTTCACACAATGTGGAAAGTAAGTACATATTTAGAGTCCTACGCATTATCCTTGTGGTATTGCCAGAACATCTGAGTGATATGCATACATATTCACAATGAAGATGGAAAGCCTTCTGGAGCCAACATCAAACAAGCTCCTGGTAGGTGGCATGTGAGATCTATTCTATAGATCAACCATGTGACAACTGGATAGAAACGATGGGGAGATTCAATATTGAATCAACCTTGGTCCAGGAATGGATTTGACGAATACTTTTGGAAAAACCGTTCGATGTGCAAACCTTCTTTTCTCTAGCACGTCGAATGTGTACTTATGTTTTCAAACACAAAAAGTATCTCTAATTGAAAAATACTTTTAGAAAAACCGTTCGATGTGCGAATCTCTTCTTTTCGCTAGCACGCCGAATGTGTACTCATTCTCTAATACAAAAAGTATTTTGATTGAAAATTGATCTTTCTCATAAAACCTTCGTAGTATTGCAAAACTCTTTCTTCTAAGCAATACGCGATTGTTTTTCAAATCATTTTTCATCAATCTGTGAATCTCAATTTGCTGGTTCACTCAGTGTTGTCTTTGAGACGTTCGGTTTGAGAACAGCTAGAATTTCTTCAAACCCTGTCAAGGAGATTCTTAAGAATCCTACCTGATCACAGGCAGTACTTGTACTGATCAACGGGAACCGTGGGCCGTGTACCTCAATTCAACGAAAGTGATCAAAGACACTTTCGTGGGTTTTATTGCTAACTGTTGTTTGCAGGTACATTTGGACGGTTGCAGCTGATTTGAATTGAGGAGTCAATCCAAAGCCGCATGTTCACAGCATCCACACTTAATTGAAGAAATCATGACTAGTGCATATCTACATAACCCTCGGCTCGATATTTCTATACTATGCTTCGCTACGCCGCTGCAAATATCGTGAGCCAAAAGCTTCCGCTACTCGATGGAAAGATGTCATGATTCAAAAGTGTGAGCATGTCGGTCCAAAAGTCACAACATCACATGAAGGCAACACAACTATGGATGATCCAGAGAGATTTGCTGTGGCTGATGATCTCAAAGAAATCTCAAAGATCATCAAAGATGTGGATCAATTAAAGGCCTCCACTAAAAGTACAAATCAATGCGGACTTTGAAGTTGCACTACTTAAGCACAAAGATTGCGAAAGTGAAGAATTAAAGTCTACGAGCTCAAGACTGAAGATAAAATAGAATGCTAGGATTTGAAATGTAAAACATGGGGTGACCTCCCTTAGGGGAGATTGTTAGGAATTAGAAAATTCCATAGTGAAGAGTCGGTCACCCCAAATGCTATCTAGCTTAATTTAGCTCGTAGACTTGTCGTTAGTCACGTTATTTAGTAGTTTATTTATTAGTTTGTAGCGTAGAATAGTTTAGTGCAACACCGTGGAGGAAGGACGGGTCTTTACCCCTGTATCCCGATCCACGCCGATAGGAGGTCGGTATTTGTAGTATAAATACCCCTTCCATCCATGGAAGGGGTGGTGCTTCTTCATTAATCTAATATTCCATACTTTGTGTAAACCTCTAGCAAGAACACCCTCTCTCTCTCAACTAAGTCTCTAACTATGGCAAACATGTATTTTGATCATCCAAGACCACCCGAATCATCAACACAATAAATATTTGGATCCTATCACATCTTTAGTGCATTATTGTTATCATTATTAAACCCTCAATTCAATTATCTAGTTACTGCATTATTTTTATCATTATTAAATCTTTCGTTCAATTATATAGTTACTTGCATGGTTGCTAAGTCGAATCATATCTTTTGTACACGCTTTGGGACGATTGGGACTCATGGGTTAAAGTAATATTTTATGAAGTAACGGGAAAGAACGATAAATTCAAATTTCCTTTGTCTACGTAATTAAGTACTCCAAGTGTTTTGATCTTTTCAAATCGGGTCAATTAGTGTTAGTTAAATAAAACTCAAGTGTAGGGATGCTCTTATAAATCCCTTTAGGTTGATGTTATCGTAGAGGATGCTATGACGATCAACAAAATCCATTGACAATCTTTTTTTTTTTTTTTTTAAATTTGTGTTGATGATGTGTTATGGATCTTTAAAGGATAAATTTTAGGTTTATGTAGATTAGATCACAGAAATCCAAGCAGAAAATTTGCCCAACTACAAACTCGCCAAACTGGCAGAAACTAGCAAAGTTTGCGTCGCCAAACTTGCAGAAACTCGCCAAACTTGCGAAACTCGCCAAACTTGCGTAAACTCGCCAAACTTGCGAAACTCGCCAAACTTGGAAACTTGCCAAATCGAAACTCGCCAAATCAAACTCGCCAAGTCAAACTCGCCAAATCGAAACTCGCCAAGTCGAAACTCGCCAAATCGAAACTCGCCAAATCAAAAACTCAAATCAAAACTCGCCAAATCACAAACTCGCCAAGTCACAAACTCGCCAAAGCAGAAACTCGCCAAATTTCAAACTCGCCAAATTTCAAACTCGCCAAATTTCAAACTCGCCAAATTTCAAATAGAAACTCGCCAGAATGCGTGGCTAACTCGCCAAAACTCATAAGAAACTCGCAGAAATTCAAAGAAACTCGCCAAAATTCATGGCTAACTCGCCAAACTCGCCAAAACTCATGAGAAACTCGCAGAAACACGTATTCAGTCCAAAAAATCCATAAATTTCAATCTAAAACACGCTTTTAAGTACGGATTTCTATTAAATCTAATCAATATTAACCTAAATTATCCCTTGGCTCTTGATACCACTTGTTAGGTCACCATATTATCACAACAATATGTATTTTAGAGAGAGAAAGTTATAGAGAGAGAGAGTGGAAGGAACTAATGAATGATTAGTGAAAATGATAATTGCAATTAGAACCAACAACCCTCTCCCTTCTAGGGAAGGGGTATTTATAGTCTTTACATAAGTAGGGATGTTTCCCCTTGGTTCTAGAAGAACCTTCTATCACAACTCATGGGCTTACTACATGAGCTGTGAGACTAAATACAAACATTTATAAACCATAATTATTAACGACCTATTACAAATGAAATGACCTACACTTGATAATAAAACATGTTCCTAACAAGCTTTTATGTTTTAACATAAAGTACCTTGATTGAATTTTCAAATGGTTTTCTTAATGGTTTTTGTGATCGTGGATGTGCTTCAAAAGAACTCTTGCCTCTATGTGTTAAAATGATTTCTCTTATCCTATGCACATATTGAGGGGCAGAATTTTACCAAAGAAATTCAAATGGCTTTTTCTAAGGAAATTGTGATCAAGAAATTATTTCAAAGAAATTATTTCAAAGAACTCTTGCCTCCATGTGCCAAACAATTTTAAATCATATGCACATGTTGAGGGGAGCATTTTCTAAATGATCAAAACTATTAAGGTACAAAATGCTTTGATCTTGTATCACAAGTACCTTGATTGTTTTTCCAAATGATTTTTCAATTGGTTTTAAGGAAGAATGAACTGCACCAAAGACCGCACCAATTTACTTTATGCATGGAGTTATAAGGATGGTTAGGTTAGGTATTCTTTCCCACGATCCGCCGAACCGAGGGATCTACCCAGGGACAATCCACTAGATAGTGTAGAGTCCTTAGGTATATTGAAAAAGGAGAAAAGTGAGGAATGGGAAGAGTGCAGACTGAGACTCGAGAGCTAGTAATCTGGAATAAACCCAACAAGGTTCTAGTTATGAAGTCTCGGTAAGCACTGAAGGGGTTGAAGAATGGAAAAGAAATGAATGATAAAAGGGTGAAAAGAAATAGCCCTCCATCAATTCAACCTTAGGGCAGAAACCGGGTTCAATACATATGCTACCGGTGGTTACTAAGGTAACACTGGTATTGAAGACAAGACATCATGGACCCAGTGATGCACTGCACTAAACTTCCCAAGCTACTCAAGTTCCTCTTAAAAGGGCTTGTTTCATTCTCACGGGGAACCGACATTATCTATCAACTTTCTCTTAGAGATTGTTGATATTGAAAGAGGAGACCCTCTCCTAGTCTCCAAGCATAGGAACCAAATGTGCACTATTGAGTCTAGAGCCAAGAGATCATCCACAATATCTCATTAGGACACAAAATTAATGAAGACTTGCTGTTTCACACAATGTGGAAAGTAAGTACATATTTAGAGTCCTACGCATTATCCTTGTGGTATTGCCGAACATCTCGAGTGATATGCATACATATTCACAATGAAGATGGAAAGCCTTCTCGAGCCAACATCAAACAAGCTCCTGGTAGGTGGCATGTGAGATCTATTCTATAGATCAACCATGTGACAACTGGATAGAAACAATGGGGAGATTCAATATTGAATCAACCTTGGTCCAGGAATGGATTTGACGAATACTTTTGGAAAACCGTTCGATGTGCAAACCTTCTTTTCTCTAGCACGTCGAATGTGTACTTATGTTTTCAAACACAAAAGTATCTCTGATTGAAAAATACTTTTAGAAAACCGTTCGATGTGCGAATCTCTTCTTTTCGCTAGCACGTCGAATGTGTACTCATTCTCTAATACAAAAAGTATTTTGATTGAAAATTGATCTTTCTCATAAAACCTTCGTCGTATTGCAAAACTCTTTCTTCATGCAATACGCTATTGTTTTTCAAATCATTTTTCATCAATCAGTGAATCTCAATTTGTTTGGTTCACTCACCGTGTTGTCTTTGAGACGTTCCGGTTTGAGAACAGCTAGAACAGCTGCGAAACCCTGTCAAGGAGATTCTTAGGAATCCTACCTGATCACAGGCATTACTTGTATGATCAACGGGAACCGTGGGCCGTGTACCTCAATTCAACGAAAGTGATCAAAGACACTTTCGTGGGTTTTATTGCTAACTGTTGTTTGCAGGTACATTTGGACGGTTGCAGCTGATCCGAATTGAGGAGTCAATCCAAAGCCGCATGTTCACAGCAACCACACTTAATTGAAGAAATCATGACTGATGCATATCTACATAACTGGCTCTCGATATTTCTATACTATGCTTCGCTACGCTTCGCTGCGCAAATATCGTGAGCCTAAAGCTTCCGCTACTCCGATGGAAAGATGTCATGATTCAAAAGTGTGAGCATGTCGGTCCAAAAGTCACAACATCACATGAAGGCAACACAACTATGGATGATCCAGAGATTTGCTGTGGCTGATGATCTCAAAGAAAGCTCAAAGATCATCAAAGATGTGGATCAGTTAATGGCCTCCACTAAAAGTACAAATCAATGCAGACTTTGAAGTTGCACTACTTAAGCACAAAGATTGCGGAAGTGAAGAATTAAAGTCTACGAGCTCAAGACTGAAGATAAAATAGAATGCTAGGATTCAAAATGTAAAACATGGGGTGACCTCCCTTAGGGGAGATTGTTAGGAATTAGAAAATTCCATAGTGAAGAGTCGGTCACCCCAAATGCTATCTAGCTTAATTTAGCTCGTAGACTTGTCGTTAGTCACGTTATTTAGTAGTTTATTTATTAGTTTGTAGCGTAGAATAGTTTAGTGCAACACCGTGGAGGAAGGACGGGTCTTCTTTACCCATCTGTATCCTGATCCACGCCGATAGGAGGTCGTGTATTTGTAAGTATAAATACCCCTTCCATCCATGGAAGGGGTGGTGCTTCTTCATTAATCTAATATTCCATACTTTGTGTAAACCTCTAGCAAGAACACCCTCTCTCTCTCAACTAAGTCTCTAACTATGGCAAACATGTATTTTGATCATCCAAGACCACCCGAATCATCAACACAATAAATATTTGGATCCTATCACATCTTTAGTGCATTATTGTTATCATTATTAAACCCTCAATTCAATTATCTAGTTACTGCATTATTTTTATCATTATTAAATCTTTCGTTCAATTATATAGTTACTTGCATGGTTGCTAAGTCGAATCATATCTTTTGTACACAGTTTTGGGACGATTGGGACTCATGGGTTAAAGTAATATTTTATGAAGTAACGGGAAAGAACGATAAATTCAAATTTCCTTTGTCTACGTAATTAAGTACTCCAAGTGTTTTGATCTTTTCAAATCGGGTCAATTAGTGTTAGTTAAATAAAACTCAAGTGTAGGGATGCTCTTATAAATCCCTTTAGGTTGATGTTATCGTAGAGGATGCTATGACGATCAACAAAATCCATTGACAATCTTTTTTAAATTTGTGTTGATGATGTGTTATGGATCTTTAAAGGATAAATTTTAGGTTTATGTAGATTAGATCACAGAAATCCAAGCAGAAAATTTGCCCAACTACAAACTCGCCAAACTGGCAGAAACTAGCAAAGTTTGCGAGAATTCGCCAAACTTGCAGAAACTCGCCAAACTTGCAGAAACTCGCCAAACTTGCAGAAACTCGCCAAACTTGCAGAAACTCGCCAAACTTGGAAACTTGCCAAATCAGAAACTCGCCAAATCAGAAACTCGCCAAGTCAGAAACTCGCCAAATCAGAAACTCGCCAAGTCAGAAACTCGCCAAATCAGAAACTCGCCAAATCAAAAACTCGCCAAATCAGAAACTCGCCAAGTCACAAACTCGCCAAGTCACAAACTCGCCAAAGCAGAAACTCGCCAAATTTCAAACTCGCCAAATTTCAAACTCGCCAAATTTCAAACTCGCCAAATTTCAAATAGAAACTCGCCAGAATGCGTGGCTAACTCGCCAAAACTCATAAGAAACTCGCAGAAATTCAAAGAAACTCGCCAAAATTCATGGCTAACTCGCCAAACTCGCCAAAACTCATGAGAAACTCGCAGAAACACGTATTCAGTCCAAAAAATCCATAAATTTCAATCTAAAACACGCTTTTAAGTACGGATTTCTATTAAATCTAATCAATATTAACCTAAATTATCCCTTGGCTCTTGATACCACTTGTTAGGTCACCATATTATCACAACAATATGTATTTCTAGAGAGAGAAAGTTATAGAGAGAGAGAGTGGAAGGAACTAATGAATGATTAGTGAAAATGATAATTGCAATTAGAACCAACCACCCTCTCCCTTCTAGGGAGGGGGTATTTATAGTCTTTACATAAGTAGGGATGTTTCCCCTTGGTTCTAGAAGAACCTTCTATCACAACTCATGGGCTTACTACATGAGCTGTGAGACTAAATACAAACATTTATAAACCATAATTATTAACGACCTATTACAAATGAAATGACCTACACTTGATAATAAAACATGTTCCTAACAAGCTTTTATGTTTTAACATAAAGTACCTTGATTGAATTTTCAAATGGTTTTCTTAATGGTTTTTGTGATCGTGGATGTGCTTCAAAAGAACTCTTGCCTCTATGTGTTAAAATGATTTCTCTTATCCTATGCACATATTGAGGGGGCGAATTTTACCAAAGAAATTCAAATGGCTTTTTCTAAGGAAATTGTGATCAAGAAATTATTTCAAAGAAATTATTTCAAAGAACTCTTGCCTCCATGTGCCAAACAATTTTAAATCATATGCACATGTTGAGGGGAGCATTTTCTAAATGATCAAAACTATTAAGGTACAAAATGCTTTGATCTTGTATCACAAGTACCTTGATTGTTTTTCCAAATGATTTTTCAATTGGTTTTAAGGAAGAATGAAATGTACCAAAAGACCGACCAATTTACTTTATGCATGGTGTTATAAGGATGGTTAGGTTAGGTACTAGTTCCCACGATCCGCCAGAACCGGAGGGATCTACCCAGGGACAATCCACTAGATAGTGTAGAGTCCTTAGGTATATTGAAAAAAAGAGAAAAGTGAGGAATGGGACAATCCACTAAATAGGTTCTAGTTATGAAGTCTCGGTAAGCACTGAAGGGGTTGAAGAATGAAAAAGAAATGAATGATAAAAGGGTGAAAAGAAATAGCCCTCCATCAATTCAACCTTAGGGCAGAAACCGGGTTCAATACATATGCTACTGGTGGTTACTAAGGTAACACTGGTATTGAAGACAAGACATCATGGACCCAGTGATGCACTGCACTAAACTTCCCAAGCTACTCAAGTTCCTCTTAAAAGGGCTTGTTTCATTCTCACGGGGAACCGACATTATCTATCAACTTTCTCTTAGAGATTGTTGATATTGAAGAAGGAGACCCTCTCCCTAGTCTCCGCATAGGAACCAAATGTGCACTATTGAGTCTAGAGCCAAGAGATCATCCACAATATCTCATTAGGACACAAAATTAATGAAGACTTGCTGTTTCACACAATGTGGAAAGTAAGTACATATTTAGAGTCCTACGCATTATCCTTGTGGTATTGCCCGAACATCTGAGTGATATGCATACATATTCACAATGAAGATGGAAAGCCTTCTCGAGCCAACATCAAACAAGCTCCTGGTAGGTGGCATGTGAGATCTATTCTATAGATCAACCATGTGACAACTGGATAGAAACGATGGGGAGATTCAATATTGAATCAACCTTGGTCCAGGAATGGATTTGACGAATACTTTTGGAAAACCGTTCGATGTGCAAACCTTCTTTTCTCTAGCACGTCGAATGTGTACTTATGTTTTCAAACACAAAAGTATCTCTGATTGAAAAATACTTTTAGAAAAACCGTTCGATGTACGAATCTCTTCTTTTCGCTAGCACATCGAATGTGTACTCATTCTCTAATACAAAAGTATTTTGATTGAAAATTGATCTTTCTCATAAAACCTTCGTCGTATTGCAAAACTCTTTCTTCAAGCAATACGCGATTGTTTTTCAAATCATTTTTCATCAATCCGTGAATCTCAATTTGCTGGTTCACTCACTCCGTGTTGTCTTCTTTGAGACGTTCGGTTTGAGAACAGCTAGAACAGAAACCCTGTCAAGGAGATTCTTAGGAATCCTACCTGATCACAGGCAGTACTTGTACTGATCAACGGGGAACCGTGGGCCGTGTACCTCAATTCAACGAAAGTGATCAAAGACACTTTCGTGGGTTGTATTGCTAACTGTTGTTTGCGGTACATTTGACGGTTGCATGATCGAATTGAGGAGTCAATCCAAAGCCGCATGTTCACAGCAACCACACTTAATTGAAGAAATCATGACTGGTGCATATCTACATAACCTGGCTCTGATATTTCTATACTATGCTTCTGCTACGCTGCTGCAAATATCGTGAGCCAGTAAAGCTTCCGCTACTCTGATGGAAAGATGTCATGATTCAAAAAGTGTGAGCATGTCGGTCCAAAAGTCACAACATCACATGAAGGCAACACAACTATGGATGATCCAGAGAGATTTGCTGTGGCTGATGATCTCAAAGAAAGCTCAAAGATCATCAAAGATGTGGATCAGTTAAAGGCCTCCACTAAAAGTACAAATCAATGCGGACTTTGAAGTTGCACTACTTAAGCACAAAGATTGCGAAAGTGAAGAATTAAAGTCTACGAGCTCAAGACTGAAGATAAAATAGAATGCTAGGATTCAAAATGTAAAACATGGGGTGACCTCCCTTAGGGGGAGATTGTTAGGAATTAGAAAATTCCATAGTGAAGAGTCGGTCACCCCAAATGCTATCTAGCTTAATTTAGCTCGTAGACTTGTCGTTAGTCACGTTATTTAGTAGTTTATTTATTAGTTTGTAGCGTAGAATAGTTTAGTGCAACACCGTGGAGGAAGGACGGGTCTTTACCCACTGTATCCCTGATCCACAGGCCGATAGGAGGTCGTGTATTTGTAAGTATAAATACCCCTTCCATCCATGGAAGGGGTGGTGCTTCTTCATTAATCTAATATTCCATACTTTGTGTAAACCTCTAGCAAGAACACCCTCTCTCTCTCAACTAAGTCTCTAACTATGGCAAACATGTATTTTGATCATCCAAGACCACCCGAATCATCAACACAATAAATATTTGGATCCTATCACATCTTTAGTGCATTATTGTTATCATTATTAAACCCTCAATTCAATTATCTAGTTACTGCATTATTTTTATCATTATTAAATCTTTCGTTCAATTATATAGTTACTTGCATGGTTGCTAAGTCGAATCATATCTTTTGTACACAGTTTTGGGACGATTGGGACTCATGGGTTAAAGTAATATTTTATGAAGTAACGGGAAAGAACGATAAATTCAAATTTCCTTTGTCTACGTAATTAAGTACTCCAAGTGTTTTGATCTTTTCAAATCGGGTCAATTAGTGTTAGTTAAATAAAAACTCAAGTGTAGGGATGCTCTTATAAATCCCTTTAGGTTGATGTTATCGTAGAGGATGCTATGACGATCAACAAAATCCATTGACAATCTTTTTTTTTTTTTTTTTAAATTTGTGTTGATGATGTGTTATGGATCTTTAAAGGATAAATTTTAGGTTTATGTAGATTAGATCACGAAATCCAAGCGAAAATTTGCCCAACTACAAACTCGCCAAACTGGCAGAAACTAGCAAAGTTTGCAGAAACTCGCCAAACTTGCAGAAACTCGCCAAACTTGGAAACTTGCCAAATCAGAAACTCGCCAAATCAGAAACTCGCCAAGTCAGAAACTCGCCAAATCAGAAACTCGCCAAGTCAGAAACTCGCCAAATCAGAAACTCGCCAAATCAAAAACTCGCCAAATCAGAAACTCGCCAAGTCACAAACTCGCCAAGTCACAAACTCGCCAAAGCAGAAACTCGCCAAATTTCAAACTCGCCAAATTTCAAACTCGCCAAATTTCAAACTCGCCAAATTTCAAATAGAAACTCGCCAGAATGCGTGGCTAACTCGCCAAAACTCATAAGAAACTCGCAGAAATTCAAAGAAACTCGCCAAAATTCATGGCTAACTCGCCAAACTCGCCAAAACTCATGAGAAACTCGCAGAAACACGTATTCAGTCCAAAAAATCCATAAATTTCAATCTAAAACACGCTTTTAAGTACGGATTTCTATTAAATCTAATCAATATTAACCTAAATTATCCCTTGGCTCTTGATACCACTTGTTAGGTCACCATATTATCACAACAATATGTATTTCTAGAGAGAGAAAGTTATAGAGAGAGATAGTGGAAGGAACTAATGAATGATTAGTGAAAATGATAATTGCAATTAGAACCAACAACCCTCTCCCTTCTAGGGAGGGGTATTTATAGTCTTTACATAAGTAGGGATGTTTCCCCTTGGTTCTAGAAGAACCTTCTATCACAGCTCATGGGCTTACTACATGAGCTGTGAGACTAAATACAAACATTTATAAACCATAATTATTAACGACCTATTACAAATGAAATGACCTACACTTGATAATAAAACATGTTCCTAACAAGCTTTTATGTTTTAACATAAAGTACCTTGATTGAATTTTCAAATGGTTTTCTTAATGGTTTTTGTGATCGTGGATGTGCTTCAAAAGAACTCTTGCCTCTATGTGTTAAAATGATTTCTCTTATCCTATGCACATATTGAGGGGCAGAATTTTACCAAAGAAATTCAAATGGCTTTTTCTAAGGAAATTGTGATCAAGAAATTATTTCAAAGAAATTATTTCAAAGAACTCTTGCCTCCATGTGCCAAACAATTTTAAATCATATGCACATGTTGAGGGGAGCATTTTCTAAATGATCAAAACTATTAAGGTACAAAATGCTTTGATCTTGTATCACAAGTACCTTGATTGTTTTTCCAAATGATTTTTCAATTGGTTTTAAGGAAGAATGAACTGTACCAAAAGACCGACCAATTTACTTTATGCATGGTGTTATAAGGATGGTTAGGTTAGGTATTAGTTCCCATGATCCGCCTGAACGGAGGGATCTACCCAGGGACAATCCACTAGATAGTGTAGAGTCCTTAGGTATATTGAAAAAAGGAGAAAAGTGAGGAATGGGAAGAGTGCAGACTGAGACTGAGCTAGTACTGGAATAAACCCAACAAGGTTCTAGTTATGAAGTCTCGGTAAGCACTGAAGGGGTTGAAGAATGAAAAAGAAATGAATGATAAAAGGGTGAAAAGAAATAGCCCTCCATCAATTCAACCTTAGGGCAGAAACCGGGTTCAATACATATGCTACTGGTGGTTACTAAGGTAACACTGGTATTGAAGACAAGACATCATGGACCCAGTGATGCACTGCACTAAACTTCCCAAGCTACTCAAGTTCCTCTTAAAAGGGCTTGTTTCATTCTCACGGGGAACCGACATTATCTATCAACTTTCTCTTAGAGATTGTTGATATTGAAGAAGGAGACCCTCTCCCTAGTCTCCGGCATAGGAACCAAATGTGCACTATTGAGTCTAGAGCCAAGAGATCATCCACAATATCTCATTAGGACACAAAATTAATGAAGACTTGCTGTTTCACACAATTTGGAAAGTAAGTACATATTTAGAGTCCTACGCATTATCCTTGTGGTATTGCCCGAACATCTGAGTGATATGCATACATATTCACAATGAAGATGGAAAGCCTTCTGGAGCCAACATCAAACAAGCCCCTGGTAGGTGGCATGTGAGATCTATTCTATAGATCAACCATGTGACAACTGGATAGAAACGATGGGGAGATTCAATATTGAATCAACCTTGGTCCAGGAATGGATTTGACGAATACTTTTGGAAAAACCGTTCGATGTGCAAACCTTCTTTTCTCTAGCACGTCGAATGTGTACTTATGTTTTCAAACACAAAAAGTATCTCTGATTGAAAAATACTTTTAGAAAAACCGTTCGATGTGCGAATCTCTTCTTTTCGCTAGCACGTCGAATGTGTACTCATTCTCTAATACAAAAGTATTTTGATTGAAAATTGATCTTCTCATAAAACCTTCGTCGTATTGCAAAACTCTTTCTTCAAGCAATACGCGATTGTTTTTCAAATCATTTTTCATCAATCCGTGAATCTCAATTTGCTGGTTCACTCACTCCGTGTTGTCTTCTTTGAGACGTTCGGTTTGAGAACAGCTAGAACAGCTGCGAAACCCTGTCAAGGAGATTCTTAGGAATCCTACCGATCACAGGCACTTGTAACTGATCAACGGGAACCGTGGGCCGTGTACCTCAATTCAACGAAAGTGATCAAAGACACTTTCGTGGGTTTTATTGCTAACTGTTGTTTGCAGGTACATTTGGACGGTTGCAGCTGATCAGAATTGAGGAGTCAATCCAAAGCCGCATGTTCACAGCAACCACACTTAATTGAAGAAATCATGACTGGTGCATATCTACATAACCTGGCTCTGATATTTCTATACTATGCTTCTGCTACGCTGCTGCAAATATCGTGAGCCAGTAAAGCTTCCGCTACTCTGATGGAAAGATGTCATGATTCAAAAGTGTGAGCATGTCGGTCCAAAAGTCACAACATCACATGAAGGCAACACAACTATGGATGATCCAGAGAGATTTGCTGTGGCTGATGATCTCAAAGAAAGCTCAAAGATCATCAAAGATGTGGATCAGTTAAAGGCCTCCACTAAAAGTACAAATCAATGCGGACTTTGAAGTTGCACTACTTAAGCACAAAGATTGCGAAAGTGAAGAATTAAAGTCTACGAGCTCAAGAATGAAGATAAAATAGAATGCTAGGATTCAAAATGTAAAACATGGGGTGACCTCCCTTAGGGGAGATTGTTAGGAATTAGAAAATTCCATAGTGAAGAGTCGGTCACCCCAAATGCTATCTAGCTTAATTTAGCTCGTAGACTTGTCGTTAGTCACGTTATTTAGTAGTTTATTTATTAGTTTGTAGCGTAGAATAGTTTAGTGCAACACCGTGGAGGAAGGACGGGTCTTTACCCACTGTATCCCTGATCCACAGGCCGATAGGAGGTCGCGTATTTGTAAGTATAAATACCCCTTCCATCCATGGAAGGGGTGGTGCTTCTTCATTAATCTAATATTCCATACTTTGTGTAAACCTCTAGCAAGAACACCCTCTCTCTCTCAACTAAGTCTCTAACTATGGCAAACATGTATTTTGATCATCCAAGACCACCCGAATCATCAACACAATAAATATTTGGATCCTATCACATCTTTAGTGCATTATTGTTATCATTATTAAACCCTCAATTCAATTATCTAGTTACTGCATTATTTTTATCATTATTAAATCTTTCGTTCAATTATATAGTTACTTGCATGGTTGCTAAGTCGAATCATATCTTTTGTACACAGTTTTGGGACGATTGGGACTCATGGGTTAAAGTAATATTTTATGAAGTAACGGGAAAGAACGATAAATTCAAATTTCCTTTGTCTACGTAATTAAGTACTCCAAGTGTTTTGATCTTTTCAAATCGGGTCAATTAGTGTTAGTTAAATAAAAACTCAAGTGTAGGGATGCTCTTATAAATCCCTTTAGGTTGATGTTATCGTAGAGGATGCTATGACGATCAACAAAATCCATTGACAATCTTTTTTTTTTTTTTTTTTTTTTTAAATTTGTGTTGATGATGTGTTATGGATCTTTAAAGGATAAATTTTAGGTTTATGTAGATTAGATCACAGAAATCCAAGCAGAAAATTTGCCCAACTACAAACTCGCCAAACTGGCAGAAACTAGCAAAGCTTGCAGAAATTCGCCAAACTTGCAGAAACTCGCCAAACTTGCAGAAACTCGCCAAACTTGCAGAAACTCGCCAAACTTGCAGAAACTCGCCAAACTTGGAAACTTGCCAAATCAGAAACTCGCCAAATCAGAAACTCGCCAAGTCAGAAACTCGCCAAATCAGAAACTCGCCAAGTCAGAAACTCGCCAAATCAGAAACTCGCCAAGTCAGAAACTCGCCAAATCAGAAACTCGCCAAATCAAAAACTCGCCAAGTCACAAACTCGCCAAAGCAGAAACTCGCCAAATTTCAAACTCGCCAAATTTCAAACTCGCCAAATTTCAAACTCGCCAAATTTCAAATAGAAACTCGCCAGAATGCGTGGCTAACTCGCCAAAACTCATAAGAAACTCGCAGAAATTCAAAGAAACTCGCCAAAATTCATGGCTAACTCGCCAAACTCGCCAAAACTCATGAGAAACTCGCAGAAACTCGTATTCAGTCCAAAAAGTTCATAAATTTCAATCTAAAACACGTTTTTAAGTACGGATTTCTATTAAATCTAATCAATATTAACCTAAATTATCCCTTGGCTCTTGATACCACTTGTTAGGTCACCATATTATCACAACAATATGTATTTCTAGAGAGAGAAAGTTATAGAGAGAGAGAGTGGAAGGAACTAATGAATGATTAGTGAAAATGATAATTGCAATTAGAACCAACAACCCTCTCCCTTCTAGGGAGGGGTATTTATAGTCTTTACATAAGTAGGGATGTTTCCCCTTGGTTCTAGAAGAACCTTCTATCACAGCTCATGGGCTTACTACATGAGCTGTGAGACTAAATACAAACATTTATAAACCATAATTATTAACGACCTATTACAAATGAAATGACCTACACTTGATAATAAAACATGTTCCTAACAAGCTTTTATGTTTTAACATAAAGTACCTTGATTGAATTTTCAAATGGTTTTCTTAATGGTTTTTGTGATCGTGGATGTGCTTCAAAAGAACTCTTGCCTCTATGTGTTAAAATGATTTCTCTTATCCTATGCACATATTGAGGGGCAGAATTTTACCAAAGAAATTCAAATGGCTTTTTCTAAGGAAATTGTGATCAAGAAATTATTTCAAAGAAATTATTTCAAAGAACTCTTGCCTCCATGTGCCAAACAATTTTAAATCATATGCACATGTTGAGGGGAGCATTTTCTAAATGATCAAAACTATTAAGGTACAAAATGCTTTGATCTTGTATCACAAGTACCTTGATTGTTTTTCCAAATGATTTTTCAATTGGTTTTAAGGAAGAATGAACTGTACCAAAAGACCGACCAATTTACTTTATGCATGGTGTTATAAGGATGGTTAGGTTAGGTATTAGTTCCCACGATCCGCCAGAACCGGAGGGATCTACCCAGGGACAATCCACTAGATAGTGTAGAGTCCTTAGGTATATTGAAAAAAAGGAGAAAAGTGAGGAATGGGAAGAGTGCAGATTGAGACTGAGCTAGTACTGGAATAAACCCAACAAGGTTCTAGTTATGAAGTCTCGGTAAGCACTGAAGGGGTTGAAGAATGAAAAAGAAATGAATGATAAAAGGGTGAAAAGAAATAGCCCTCCATCAATTCAACCTTAGGGCAGAAAACGGGTTCAATACATATGCTACTGGTGGTTACTAAGGTAACACTGGTATTGAAGACAAGACATCATGGACCCAGTGATGCACTGCACTAAACTTCCCAAGCTACTCAAGTTCCTCTTAAAAGGGCTTGTTTCATTCTCACGGGGAACCGACATTATCTATCAACTTTCTCTTAGAGATTGTTGATATTGAAGAAGGAGACCCTCTCCCTAGTCTCCAGCATAGGAACCAAATGTGCACTATTGAGTCTAGAGCCAAGAGATCATCCACAATATCTCATTAGGACACAAAATTAATGAAGACTTGCTGTTTCACACAATGTGGAAAGTAAGTACATATTTAGAGTCCTACGCATTATCCTTGTGGTATTGCCAGAACATCTGAGTGATATGCATACATATTCACAATGAAGATGGAAAGCCTTCTGGAGCCAACATCAAACAAGCTCCTGGTAGGTGGCATGTGAGATCTATTCTATAGATCAACCATGTGACAACTGGATAGAAACGATGGGGAGATTCAATATTGAATCAACCTTGGTCCAGGAATGGATTTGACGAATACTTTTGGAAAACCGTTCGATGTGCAAACCTTCTTTTCTCTAGCACGTCGAATGTGTACTTATGTTTTCAAACTCAAAAAGTATCTCTGATTGAAAAATACTTTTAGAAAAACCGTTCGATGTGCGAATCTCTTCTTTTCGCTAGCACGTCGAATGTGTACTCATTCTCTAATACAAAAAGTATTTTGATTGAAAATTGATCTTTCTCATAAAACCTTCGTCGTATTGCAAAACTCTTTCTTCAAGCAATACGCGATTGTTTTTCAAATCATTTTTCATCAATCAGTGAATCTCAATTTGCTGGTTCACTCACTCCGTGTTGTCTTCTTTGAGACGTTCCGGTTTGAGAACAGCTAGAACAGCTGCGAAACCCTGTCAAGGAGATTCTTAGGAATCCTACCTGATCACAGGCAGTACTTGTACTGATCAACGGGGAACCGTGGGCCGTGTACCTCAATTCAACGAAAGTGATCAAAGACACTTTCGTGGGTTTTATTGCTAACTGTTGTTTGCAGGTACATTTGGACGGTTGCAGCTGATCAGAATTGAGGAGTCAATCCAAAGCCGCATGTTCACAGCAACCACACTTAATTGAAGAAATCATGACTGGTGCATATCTACATAACCTGGCTCTGATATTTCTATACTATGCTTCTGCTACGCTGCTGCAAATATCGTGAGCCAGTAAAGCTTCCGCTACTCTGATGGAAAGATGTCATGATTCAAAAAGTGTGAGCATGTCGGTCCAAAAGTCACAACATCACATGAAGGCAACACAACTATGGATGATCCAGAGAGATTTGCTGTGGCTGATGATCTCAAAGAAAGCTCAAAGATCATCAAAGATGTGGATCAGTTAAAGGCCTCCACTAAAAGTACAAATCAATGCGGACTTTGAAGTTGCACTACTTAAGCACAAAGATTGCGAAAGTGAAGAATTAAAGTCTACGAGCTCAAGACTGAAGATAAAATAGAATGCTAGGATTCAAAATGTAAAACATGGGGTGACCTCCCTTAGGGGGAGATTGTTAGGAATTAGAAAATTCCATAGTGAAGAGTCGGTCACCCCAAATGCTATCTAGCTTAATTTAGCTCGTAGACTTGTCGTTAGTCACGTTATTTAGTAGTTTATTTATTAGTTTGTAGCGTAGAATAGTTTAGTGCAACACCGTGGAGGAAGGACGGGTCTTTACCCACTGTATCCCTGATCCACAGGCCGATAGGAGGTCGTGTATTTGTAAGTATAAATACCCCTTCCATCCATGGAAGGGGTGGTGCTTCTTCATTAATCTAATATTCCATACTTTGTGTAAACCTCTAGCAAGAACACCCTCTCTCTCTCAACTAAGTCTCTAACTATGGCAAACATGTATTTTGATCATCCAAGACCACCCGAATCATCAACACAATAAATATTTGGATCCTATCACATCTTTAGTGCATTATTGTTATCATTATTAAACCCTCAATTCAATTATCTAGTTACTGCATTATTTTTATCATTATTAAATCTTTCGTTCAATTATATAGTTACTTGCATGGTTGCTAAGTCGAATCATATCTTTTGTACACAGTTTTGGGACGATTGGGACTCATGGGTTAAAGTAATATTTTATGAAGTAACGGGAAAGAACGATAAATTCAAATTTCCTTTGTCTACGTAATTAAGTACTCCAAGTGTTTTGATCTTTTCAAATCGGGTCAATTAGTGTTAGTTAAATAAAAACTCAAGTGTAGGGATGCTCTTATAAATCCCTTTAGGTTGATGTTATCGTAGAGGATGCTATGACGATCAACAAAATCCATTGACAATCTTTATTTTTTTTATTTATTTTTTTTTTTTAAATTTGTGTTGATGATGTGTTATGGATCTTTAAAGGATAAATTTTAGGTTTATGTAGATTAGATCACAGAAATCCAAGCAGAAAATTTGCCCAACTACAAACTCGCCAAACTGGCAGAAACTAGCAAAGCTTGCAGAAACTCGCCAAACTTGCAGAAACTCGCCAAACTTGCAGAAACTCGCCAAACTTGCAGAAACTCGCCAAACTTGGAAACTTGCCAAATCAGAAACTCGCCAAATCAGAAACTCGCCAAGTCAGAAACTCGCCAAATCAGAAACTCGCCAAGTCAGAAACTCGCCAAATCAGAAACTCGCCAAATCAAAAACTCGCCAAATCAGAAACTCGCCAAGTCACAAACTCGCCAAGTCACAAACTCGCCAAGCGTAAACTCGCCAAATTTCAAACTCGCCAAATTTCAAACTCGCCAAATTTCAAACTCGCCAAATTTCAAATAGAAACTCGCCAGAATGCGTGGCTAACTCGCCAAAACTCATAAGAAACTCGCAGAAATTCAAAGAAACTCGCCAAAATTCATGGCTAACTCGCCAAACTCGCCAAAACTCATGAGAAGCGCGCAGAAACACGTATTCAAGTCAAAAATCCATAAATTTCAATCTAAAACACGCTTTTAAGTACGGATTTCTATTAAATCTAATCAATATTAACCTAAATTATCCCTTGGCTCTTGATACCACTTGTTAGGTCACCATATTATCACAACAATATGTATTTCTAGAGAGAGAAAGTTATAGAGAGAGAGAGTGGAAGGAACTAATGAATGATTAGTGAAAATGATAATTGCAATTAGAACCAACCACCCTCTCCCTTCTAGGGAGGGGGTATTTATAGTCTTTACATAAGTAGGGATGTTTCCCCTTGGTTCTAGAAGAACCTTCTATCACAGCTCATGGGCTTACTACATGAGCTGTGAGACTAAATACAAACATTTATAAACCATAATTATTAACGACCTATTACAAATGAAATGACCTACACTTGATAATAAAACATGTTCCTAACAAGCTTTTATGTTTTAACATAAAGTACCTTGATTGAATTTTCAAATGGTTTTCTTAATGGTTTTTGTGATCGTGGATGTGCTTCAAAAGAACTCTTGCCTCTATGTGTTAAAATGATTTCTCTTATCCTATGCACATATTGAGGGGGCGAATTTTACCAAAGAAATTCAAATGGCTTTTTCTAAGGAAATTGTGATCAAGAAATTATTTCAAAGAAATTATTTCAAAGAACTCTTGCCTCCATGTGCCAAACAATTTTAAATCATATGCACATGTTGAGGGGGAGCATTTTCTAAATGATCAAAACTATTAAGGTACAAAATGCTTTGATCTTGTATCACAAGTACCTTGATTGTTTTTCCAAATGATTTTTCAATTGGTTTTAAGGAAGAATGAACTGTACCAAAAGACCGACCAATTTACTTTATGCATGGTGTTATAAGGATGGTTAGGTTAGGTATTAGTTCCCACGATCCGCCAGAACCGGAGGGATCTACCCAGGGACAATCCACTAGATAGTGTAGAGTCCTTAGGTATATTGAAAAAAAGGAGAAAAGTGAGGAATGGGAAGAGTGCAGACTGAGACTGAGCTAGTAATCGAATAAACCCAACAAGGTTCTAATTATGAAGTCTCGGTAAGCACTGAAGGGGTTGAAGAATTAAAAGGAAATGAATGAAAAAGGGTGAAAAGAAATAGCCCTCCATCAATTCAACCTTAGGGCAGAAACCGGGTTCAATACATATGCTACTGGTGGTTACTAAGGTAACACTGGTATTGAAGACAAGACATCATGGACCCAGTGATGCACTGCACTAAACTTCCCAAGCTACTCAAGTTCCTCTTAAAAGGGCTTGTTTCATTCTCACGGGGAACCGACATTATCTATCAACTTTCTCTTAGAGATTGTTGATATTGAAGAAGGAGACCCTCTCCCTAGTCTCCGGCATAGGAACCAAATGTGCACTATTGAGTCTAGAGCCAAGAGATCATCCACAATATCTCATTAGGACACAAAATTAATGAAGACTTGCTGTTTCACACAATGTGGAAAGTAAGTACATATTTAGAGTCCTACGCATTATCCTTGTGGTATTGCCAGAACATCTGAGTGATATGCATACATATTCACAATGAAGATGGAAAGCCTTCTGGAGCCAACATCAAACAAGCTCCTGGTAGGTGGCATGTGAGATCTATTCTATAGATCAACCATGTGACAACTGGATAGAAACGATGGGGAGATTCAATATTGAATCAACCTTGGTCCAGGAATGGATTTGACGAATACTTTTGGAAAAACCGTTCGATGTGCAAACCTTCTTTTCTCTAGCACGTCGAATGTGTACTTATGTTTTCAAACACAAAAAGTATCTCTGATTGAAAAATACTTTTAGAAAAACCGTTCGATGTGCGAATCTCTTCTTTTCGCTAGCACGTCGAATGTGTACTCATTCTCTAATACAAAAAGTATTTTGATTGAAAATTGATCTTTCTCATAAAACCTTCGTCGTATTGCAAAACTCTTTCTTCAAGCAATACGCGATTGTTTTTCAAATCATTTTTCATCAATCAGTGAATCTCAAATTGCTGGTTCACTCACTCCGTGTTGTCTTCTTTGAGACGTTCCGGTTTGAGAACAGCTAGAACAGCTGCGAAACCCTGTCAAGGAGATTCTTAGGAATCCTACCTGATCACAGGCAGTACTTGTACTGATCAACGGGGAACCGTGGGCCGTGTACCTCAATTCAACGAAAGTGATCAAAGACACTTTCGTGGGTTTTATTGCTAACTGTTGTTTGCAGGTACATTTGGACGGTTGCAGCTGATCAGAATTGAGGAGTCAATCCAAAGCCGCATGTTCACAGCAACCACACTTAATTGAAGAAATCATGACTGGTGCATATCTACATAACCTGGCTCTGATATTTCTATACTATGCTTCTGCTACGCTGCTGCAAATATCGTGAGCCAGTAAAGCTTCCGCTACTCTGATGGAAAGATGTCATGATTCAAAAAGTGTGAGCATGTCGGTCCAAAAGTCACAACATCACATGAAGGCAACACAACTATGGATGATCCAGAGAGATTTGCTGTGGCTGATGATCTCAAAGAAAGCTCAAAGATCATCAAAGATGTGGATCAGTTAAAGGCCTCCACTAAAAGTACAAATCAATGCGGACTTTGAAGTTGCACTACTTAAGCACAAAGATTGCGAAAGTGAAGAATTAAAGTCTACGAGCTCAAGACTGAAGATAAAATAGAATGCTAGGATTCAAAATGTAAAACATGGGGTGACCTCCCTTAGGGGGAGATTGTTAGGAATTAGAAAATTCCATAGTGAAGAGTCGGTCACCCCAAATGCTATCTAGCTTAATTTAGCTCGTAGACTTGTCGTTAGTCACGTTATTTAGTAGTTTATTTATTAGTTTGTAGCGTAGAATAGTTTAGTGCAACACCGTGGAGGAAGGACGGGTCTTTACCCACTGTATCCCTGATCCACAGGCCGATAGGAGGTCGTGTATTTGTAAGTATAAATACCCCTTCCATCCATGGAAGGGGTGGTGCTTCTTCATTAATCTAATATTCCATACTTTGTGTAAACCTCTAGCAAGAACACCCTCTCTCTCTCAACTAAGTCTCTAACTATGGCAAACATGTATTTTGATCATCCAAGACCACCCGAATCATCAACACAATAAATATTTGGATCCTATCACATCTTTAGTGCATTATTGTTATCATTATTAAACCCTCAATTCAATTATCTAGTTACTGCATTATTTTTATCATTATTAAATCTTTCGTTCAATTATATAGTTACTTGCATGGTTGCTAAGTCGAATCATATCTTTTGTACACAGTTTTGGGACGATTGGGACTCATGGGTTAAAGTAATATTTTATGAAGTAACGGGAAAGAACGATAAATTCAAATTTCCTTTGTCTACGTAATTAAGTACTCCAAGTGTTTTGATCTTTTCAAATCGGGTCAATTAGTGTTAGTTAAATAAAAACTCAAGTGTAGGGATGCTCTTATAAATCCCTTTAGGTTGATGTTATCGTAGAGGATGCTATGACGATCAACAAAATCCATTGACAATCTTTTTTTTTTTTTTTTTTTTTTTAAATTTGTGTTGATGATGTGTTATGGATCTTTAAAGGATAAATTTTAGGTTTATGTAGATTAGATCACAGAAATCCAAGCAGAAAATTTGCCCAACTACAAACTCGCCAAACTGGCAGAAACTAGCAAAGCTTGCAGAAATTCGCCAAACTTGCAGAAACTCGCCAAACTTGCAGAAACTCGCCAAACTTGCAGAAACTCGCCAAACTTGCAGAAACTCGCCAAACTTGGAAACTTGCCAAATCAGAAACTCGCCAAATCAGAAACTCGCCAAGTCAGAAACTCGCCAAATCAGAAACTCGCCATGTCAGAAACTCGCCAAATCGAACTGCCAAATCAAAACTCGCCAAATCGAAACTCGCCAAGTCACAAACTCGCCAAGTCACAAACTCGCCAAAGCAACTTCGCCAAATTTCAAACTCGCCAAATTTCAAACTCGCCAAATTTCAAACTCGCCAAATTTCAAATAGAAACTCGCCAGAATGCGTGGCTAACTCGCCAAAACTCATGAGAAACTCACAGAAATTCAAAGAAACTCGCAGAAACTCGTGAGAAACTCGCCAAAATTCATGGCTAACTCGCCAAACTCGCCAAAACTCATGAGAAACTTGCAGAAACACGTATTCAGTCCAAAAAATCCATAAATTTCAATCTAAAACACGCTTTTAAGTACGGATTTCTATTAAATCTAATCAATATTAACCTAAATTATCCCTTGGCTCTTGATACCACTTGTTAGGTCACCATATTATCACAACAATATGTATTTCTAGAGAGAGAAAGTTATAGAGAGAGAGAGTGGAAGGAACTAATGAATGATTAGTGAAAATGATAATTGCAATTAGAACCAACCACCCTCTCCCTTCTAGGGAGGGGGTATTTATAGTCTTTACATAAGTAGGGATGTTTCCCTTGGTTCTAGAAGAACCTTCTATCACAGCTCATGGGCTTACTACATGAGCCGTGAGACTAAATACAAACATTTATAAACCATAATTATTAACGACCTATTACAAATGAAATGACCTACACTTGATAATAAAACATGTTCCTAACAAGCTTTTATGTTTTAACATAAAGTACCTTGATTGAATTTTCAAATGGTTTTCTTAATGGTTTTTGTGATCGTGGATGTGCTTCAAAAGAACTCTTGCCTCTATGTGTTAAAATGATTTCTCTTATCCTATGCACATATTGAGGGGCAGAATTTTACCAAAGAAATTCAAATGGCTTTTTCTAAGGAAATTGTGATCAAGAAATTATTTCAAAGAAATTATTTCAAAGAACTCTTGCCTCCATGTGCCAAACAATTTTAAATCATATGCACATGTTGAGGGGAGCATTTTCTAAATGATCAAAACTATTAAGGTACAAAATGCTTTGATCTTGTATCACAAGTACCTTGATTGTTTTTCCAAATGATTTTTCAATTGGTTTTAAGGAAGAATGAACTGTACCAAAAGACCCACCAATTTACTTTATGCATGGTGTTATAAGGATGGTTAGGTTAGGTATTAGTTCCCACGATCCGCCACAACCGGAGGGATCTACCCAGGGACAATCCACTAGATAGTGTAGAGTCCTTAGGTATATTGAAAAAAGGAGAAAAATGTGAAATGGGAAGAGTGCACCGAGACTGAGCTAGTAACTGGAATAAACCCAACAAGGTTCTAGTTATGAAGTCTCGGTAAGCACTGAAGGGTTGAAGAATGAAAAAGAAATGAATGTGAAAAGGGTGAAAAGAAATAGCCCTCCATCGATTCAACCTTAGGGCGAAACCGGTTCAATACATATGCTCCTGGTGGTTACTAAGGTAACACCGGTATTGAAGACAAGACGTCATGGACCCAGTGACGCACTGCACTAAACTTCCCAAGCTACTCAAGTTCCTCTTAAAAGGGCTTGTTTCATTCTCACGGGGAACCGACATTATCTATCAACTTTCTCTTAGAGATTGTTGATATTGAAGAAGGAGACCCTCTCCCTAGTCTCCGGCATAGGAACCAAATGTGCACTATTGAGTCTAGAGCCAAGAGATCATCCACAATATCTCATTAGGACACAAAATTAATGAAGACTTGCTGTTTCACACAATGTGGAAAGTAAGTACATATTTAGAGTCCTACGCATTATCCTTGTGGTATTGCCGAACATCCTGAGTGATATGCATACATATTCACAATGAAGATGGAAAGCCTTCTGGAGCCAACATCAAACAAGCTTCTGGTAGGTGGCATGTGAGATCTATTCTATAGATCAACCATGTGACAACTGGATAGAAACGATGGGGAGATTCAATATTGAATCAACCTTGGTCCAGGAATGGATTTGACGAATACTTTTGGAAAAACCGTTCGATGTGCAAACCTTCTTTTCTCTAGCACGTCGAATGTGTACTTATGTTTTCAAACACAAAAGTATCTCTGATTGAAAAATACTTTTAGAAAACCGTTCGATGTGCGAATCTCTTCTTTTCGCTAGCACGTCGAATGTGTACTCATTCTCTAATACAAAAAGTATTTTGATTGAAAATTGATCTTTCTCATAAAACCTTCGTCGTATTGCAAAACTCTTTCTTCAAGCAATACGCGATTGTTTTTCAAATCATTTTTCATCAATCAGTGAATCTCAATTTGGTGGTTCACTCACTCCGTGTTGTCTTCTTTGAGACGTTCCGGTTTGAGAACACGTTTAGAACAGCTGCGAAACCCTGTCAAGGAGATTCTTAGGAATCCTACCGATCACAGGCATACTTGTACCGATCAACGGGGAACCGTGGGTCGTGTACCTCAATTCAACGAAAGTGATCAAAGACACTTTCGTGGGTTTTATTGCTAACTGTTGTTTGCAGATACATTTGGACGGTTGCTGTGATCGAATTGAGGAGTCAATCCAAAGCCGCATGTTCACAGCAACCACACTTAATTGAAGAAATCATGACTGGCGCATATCTACATAACCCGCTCTGATATTTCTATACTATGCTTCGCTACTGCTGCAAATATCGTGAGCCAGTAAAGCTTCCGCTACTCCGATGGAAAGATGTCATGATTCAAAAGTGTGAGCATGTCGGTCCAAAAGTCACAACATCACATGAAGGCAACACAACTATGGATGATCCAGAGAGATTTGCTGTGGTGATGATCTCAAAGAAAGCTCAAAGATCATCAAAGATGTGGATCAGTTAATGGCCTCCACTAAAAGTACAAATCAATGCAGACTTTGAAGTTGCACTACTTAAGCACAAAGATTGCGAAAGTGAAGAATTAAAGTCTACGAGCTCAAGACTGAAGATAAAATAGAATGCTAGGATTCAAAATGTAAAACATGGGGTGACCTCCCTTAGGGGGAGATTGTTAGGAATTAGAAAATTCCATAGTGAAGAGTCGGTCACCCCAAATGCTATCTAGCTTAATTTAGCTCGTAGACTTGTCGTTAGTCACGTTATTTAGTAGTTTATTTATTAGTTTGTAGCGTAGAATAGTTTAGTGCAACACCGTGGAGGAAGGACGGGTCTTTACCCACTGTATCCCTGATCCACAGGCCGATAGGAGGTCGTGTATTTGTAAGTATAAATACCCCTTCCATCCATGGAAGGGGTGGTGCTTCTTCATTAATCTAATATTCCATACTTTGTGTAAACCTCTAGCAAGAACACCCTCTCTCTCTCAACTAAGTCTCTAACTATGGCAAACATGTATTTTGATCATCCAAGACCACCCGAATCATCAACACAATAAATATTTGGATCCTATCACATCTTTAGTGCATTATTGTTATCATTATTAAACCCTCAATTCAATTATCTAGTTACTGCATTATTTTTATCATTATTAAATCTTTCGTTCAATTATATAGTTACTTGCATGGTTGCTAAGTCGAATCATATCTTTTGTACACAGTTTTGGGACGATTGGGACTCATGGGTTAAAGTAATATTTTATGAAGTAACGGGAAAGAACGATAAATTCAAATTTCCTTTGTCTACGTAATTAAGTACTCCAAGTGTTTTGATCTTTTCAAATCGGGTCAATTAGTGTTAGTTAAATAAAAACTCAAGTGTAGGGATGCTCTTATAAATCCCTTTAGGTTGATGTTATCGTAGAGGATGCTATGACGATCAACAAAATCCATTGACAATCTTTTTTTTTTTTTTTTTTTTTTTTTAAATTTGTGTTGATGATGTGTTATGGATCTTTAAAGGATAAATTTTAGGTTTATGTAGATTAGATCACAGAAATCCAAGCGTAAAATTTGCCCAACTACAAACTCGCCAAACCTGGCGAGAAACTAGCAAAGCTTGCAGAAATTCGCCAAACTTGTAGAAACTCGCCAAACTTGCAGAAACTCGCCAAACTTGCAGAAACTCGCCAAACTTGCAGAAACTCGCCAAACTTGGAAACTTGCCAAATCAGAAACTCGCCAAATCAGAAACTCGCCAAGTCAGAAACTCGCCAAATCAGAAACTCGCCAAGTCAGAAACTCGCCAAATCAGAAACTCGCCAAATCAAAAACTCGCCAAATCAGAAACTCGCCAAGTCACAAACTCGCCAAGTCACAAACTCGCCAAAGCAGAAACTCGCCAAATTTCAAACTCGCCAAATTTCAAACTCGCCAAATTTCAAACTCGCCAAATTTCAAATAGAAACTCGCCAGAATGCGTGGCTAACTCGCCAAAACTCATAAGAAACTCGCAGAAATTCAAAGAAACTCGCCAAAATTCATGGCTAACTCGCCAAAACTCATGAGAAACTCGCAGAAACACGTATTCAAATCCAAAAATCCATAAATTTCAATCTAAAACACGCTTTTAAGTACGGATTTCTATTAAATCTAATCAATATTAACCTAAATTATCCCTTGGCTCTTGATACCACTTGTTAGGTCACCATATTATCACAACAATATGTATTTCTAGAGAGAGAAAGTTATAGAGAGAGAGAGTGGAAGGAACTAATGAATGATTAGTGAAAATGATAATTGCAATTAGAACCAAAAACCCTCTCCCTTCTAGGGGAGGGTATTTATAGTCTTTACATAAGTAGGGATGTTTCCCCTTGGTTCTAGAAGAACCTTCTATCACAGCTCATGGGCTTACTACATGAGCCGTGAGACTAAATACAAACATTTATAAACCATAATTATTAACGACCTATTACAAATGAAATGACCTACACTTGATAATAAAACATGTTCCTAACAAGCTTTTATGTTTTAACATAAAGTACCTTGATTGAATTTTCAAATGGTTTTCTTAATGGTTTTTGTGATCGTGGATGTGCTTCAAAAGAACTCTTGCCTCTATGTGTTAAAATGATTTCTCTTATCCTATGCACATATTGAGGGGCAGAATTTTACCAAAGAAATTCAACTGGCTTTTCTAAGGAAATTGTGATCAAGAAATTATTTCAAAGAAATTATTTCAAAGAACTCTTGCCTCCATGTGCCAAACAATTTTAAATCATATGCACATGTTGAGGGGGAGCATTTTCTAAATGATCAAAACTATTAAGGTACAAAATGCTTTGATCTTGTATCACAAGTACCTTGATTGTTTTTCCAAATGATTTTTCAATTGGTTTTAAGGAAGAATGAACTGTACCAAAAGACCGACCAATTTACTTTATGCATGGTGTTATAAGGATGGTTAGGTTAGGTATTAGTTCCCACGATCCGCCAGAACCGGAGGGATCTACCCAGGGACTATCCACTAGATAGTGTAGAGTTCTTAGGTATATTGAAAAAAGGAGAAAAATGAGAATATGGGAAGAGTGCGAGGAGACCGTAGCTAGTATCGAATAAACCCAACAAGGTTCTAGTTATGAAGTCTCGGTAAGCACTGAAGGGTTGAAGAATGAAAAAGAAATGAATGTGAAAAGGGTGAAAAGAAATAGCCCTCCATCAATTCAACCTTAGGGCAGAAACCGGGTTCAATACATATGCTCCTGGTGGTTACTAAGGTAACACTGGTATTGAAGACAAGACATCATGGACCCAGTGATGCACCGCACTAAACTTCCCAAGCTACTCAAGTTCCTCTTAAAAGGGCTTGTTTCATTCTCACGGGAACCGACATTATCTATCAACTTTCTCTTAGAGATTGTTGATATTGAAGAAGGAGACCCTCTCCCTAGTCTCAAGCATAGGAACCAAATGTGCACTATTGAGTCTAGAGCCAAGAGATCATCCACAATATCTCATTAGGACACAAAATTAATGAAGACTTGCTGTTTCACACAATGTGGAAAGTAAGTACATATTTAGAGTCCTACGCATTATCCTTGTGGTATTGCCAGAACACCTGAGTGATATGCATACATATTCACAATGAAGATGGAAAGCCTTCTGGAGCCAACATCAAACAAGCTCCCGGTAGGTGGCATGTGAGATCTATTCTATAGATCAACCATGTGACAACTGGATAGAAACGATGGGGAGATTCAATATTGAATCAACCTTGGTCCAGGAATGGATTTGACGAATACTTTTGGAAAAACCGCTCGATGTGCAAACCTTCTTTTCTCTAGCACGTCGAATGTGTACTTATGTTTTCAAACACAAAAATAATCTCTGATTGAAAAATACTTTTAGAAAAACCGCTCGATGTGCAATCTCTTCTTTTCGCTAGCACGTCGAATGTGTACTCATTCTCTAATACAAAAGTATTTTGATTGAAAATTGATCTTTCTCATAAAACCTTCGTCGTATTGCAAAACTCTTTCTTCAAGCAATACGCGATTGTTTTCAAATAAATT
Organism: Chrysanthemum makinoi; assembly: GCA_910596185.1. Classification (NCBI taxonomy): domain Eukaryota; kingdom Viridiplantae; phylum Streptophyta; class Magnoliopsida; order Asterales; family Asteraceae; genus Chrysanthemum; species Chrysanthemum makinoi. The sequence continues at coordinate 278,178,834 of OU343220.1, read as the reverse complement.
TTTCATCAATCGCTGAATCTCAATTTCTGGTTCACTCACTCGTGTTGTCTTCTTTGAGACGTTCGGTTTGAGAACAAATTTAGAACAGGCTAAACCATCGCCAAGGAGATTCTTAGGAATCCTACCCGATCACGCAGTACTTGTACCGATCAACGGGAACCGTGGGCGTGTACCTCAATTCAACGAAAGTGATCAAAGACACTTTCGTGCGCTTTATTGCTAGCTGTTGTTTGCGGGTACATTTGGACGGTTGCGGTGATCGAATTGAGGAGTCAATCCAAAGCCGCATGTTCACAGCAACCACACTTAATTGAAGAAATCATGACTGATGCATATCTACATAACGGCTCGATATTTCTATACTATGCTTACGCTTACTAGCGCAAATATCGTGAGCCAAGATAAAGCTTCCGCTACTCCGATGGAAAGATGTCATGATTCAAAAGTGTGAGCATGTCGGTCCAAAAGTCACAACATCACATGAAGGCAACACAACTATGGATGATCCGTAGAGATTTGTCTGGTGATGATCTCAAAGAAAGCTCAAAGATCATCAAAGATGTGGATCAGTTAAAGGCCTCCACTAAAAGTACAAATCAATGCGGACTTTGAAGTTGCACTACTTAAGCACAAAGATTGCGGAAGTGAAGAATTAAAGTCTACCGAGCTCAAGACCTGAAGATAAAATAGAATGCTAGGATTCAAAATGTAAATCATGGGGTGACCTCCCTTAGGGAGATTGTTAGGAATTAGAAAATTCCATAGTGAAGAGTCGGTCACCCCAAATGCTATCTAGCTTAATTTAGCTCGTAGACTTGTCGTTAGTCACGTTATTTAGTAGTTTATTTATTAGTTTGTAGCGTAGAATAGTTTAGTGCAACACCGTGGAGGAAGGACGGGTCTTTACCCACTGTATCCCTGATCCACAGGCCGATAGGAGGTCGTGTATTTGTAAGTATAAATACCCCTTCCATCCATGGAAGGGGTGGTGCTTCTTCATTAATCTAATATTTCATACTTTGTGTAAACCTCTAGCAAGAACACCCTCTCTCTCTACTAACTCTCTAACTATGGCAAACATGTATTTTGATCATCCAAGACCACCCGAATCATCAACACAATAAATATTTGGATCCTATCACATCTTTAGTGCATTATTGTTATCATTATTAAACCCTCAATTCAATTATCTAGTTCTTGCATTATTTTTATCATTATTAAATCTTTCGTTCAATTATATAGTTACTTGCATGGTTGCTAAGTCGAATCATATCTTTTGTACACAGTTTTGGGACGATTGGGACTCATGGGTTAAAGTAATATTTTATGAAGTAACGGGAAAGAACGATAAATTCAAATTTCCTTTGTCTACGTAATTAAGTACTCCAAGTGTTTTGATCTTTTCAAATCGGGTCAATTAGTGTTAGTTAAATAAAAACTCAAGTGTAGGGATGCTCTTATAAATCCCTTTAGGTTGATGTTATCGTAGAGGATGCTATGACGATCAACAAAATCCATTGACAATCTTTTTTTTTTTTTTTTTTTTTTTTTAAATTTGTGTTGATGATGTGTTATGGATCTTTAAAGGATAAATTTTAGGTTTATGTAGATTAGATCACAGAAAAACCGCGAAAATTTGCCCAACTACAAACTTCCAAACTGCGAAACTAGCAAAGTTTGCGAAATCGCCAAACTTGAGAAACTCGCCAAACTTGCGTTAAACTCGCCAAACTTGCGAAACTCGCCAAATCCCTTGCAGGTAAACTTCATAAACTTGGAAACTTGCCAAATGAAACTCGCCAAATCAGAAACTCGCCAAGTCGAAACTCGCGCAAATCGAAACTCGCCAAGTCTAAACTCGCCAAATCGAAACTCGCCAAATCAAAACTCGCCATCGATCGAAACTTCGCCAAGTCACAAACTTCGCCGTCACAAACTCGCCAGCAGACTTCGCCAAATTTCAAACTCGCCAAATTTCAAACTCGCCAAATTTCAAACTCGCCAAATTTCAAATAGAAACTTCGCGAATGCGTGGCTAACTCGCCAAAACTCATAAAAACTCGCAGAATTCAAAGAAACTCGCCAAAATTCATGGCTAACTCGCCAAACTCCCCAAAACTCATGAGAAACTCACAGAAATTCAAAGAAACTCGCAGAAACTCGTATTCAGTCCAAAAAGTTCATAAATTTCAATCTAAAACACGCTTTTAAGTACGATTTCTATTAAATCTAATCAATATTAACCTAAATTATCCCTTGGCTCTTGATACCACTTGTTAGGTCACCATATTATCACAACAATATGTATTTCTAGAGAGAGAAAGTTATAGAGAGAGAGAGTGGAAGGAACTAATGAATGATTAATGAAAATGATAATTGCAATTAGAACCAACCACCTCCCTTCTAGGGAGGGGGTATTTATAGTCTTTACATAAGTAGGGATGTTTCCCCTTGGTTCTAGAAGAACCTTCTATCACGGCTCATGGGCTTACTACATGACCTGAGAAACTAATTACAAACATTTATTAACCATAATTATTAACGACCTATTACAAATGGAATGACCTACACTTGATAATAAAACATGTTCCTAACAAGCTTTTATGTTTTAACATAAAGTACCTTGATTGAATTTTCAAATGGTTTTCTTAATGGTTTTTGTGATCGTGGATGTGCTTCAAAAGAACTCTTGCCTCTATGTGTTAAAATGATTTCTCTTATCCTATGCACATATTGAGGGGGGGAATTTTACCAAAGAAATTCAAATGGCTTTTTCTAAGGAAATTGTGATCAAGAAATTATTTCAAAGAAATTATTTCAAAGAACTCTTGCCTCCATGTGCCAAACAATTTTAAATCATATGCACATGTTGAGGGGAGCATTTTCTAAATGATCAAAACTATTAAGGTACAAAATGCTTTGATTTTATATCACAAGTACCTTGATTGATTTTCCAAATGATTTTTCAATTGGTTTTAAGGAAGAATGAACTGTACCAAAAGACCGACCAATTTACTTTATGCATGGTGTTATAAGGATGGTTAGGTTAGGTATTTTTTTCCCACGATCCGCCATCGGACAGGAGGATCTACCGGGGACAATCCACTAGATAGTGTAGAGTCCTTAGGTATATTGAAAAAAGGAGAAAAATGTGAAATGGGAAGAGTGCTTGGTGAGGCTGAGCTAGTCTTGGAATAAACCCAACAAGGTTCTAGTTATGAAGTCTCGGTAAGCACTGAAGGGGTTGAAGAATGTAAAAAAAATGAATGATAAAGGGTGAAAAAGAAAGCCCTCCATCAATTCAACCTTAGAGGCGGCGGGTTCAATACATATGCTTGGTGGTTACTAAGGTAACACGGTATTGAAGACAAGACATCATGGACCCGGTGCCTGCACGCTAAACTTCCCAAGCTACTCAAGTTCCTCTTAAAGGGCTTGTTTCATTCTCACGGGGAACCGACATTATCTATCAACTTTCTCTTAGAGATTGTTGATATTGAAGAAGGAGACCCTCTCCCTAGTCTCCGGCATAGGAACCAAATGTGCACTATTGAGTCTAGAGCCAAGAGATCATCCACAATATCTCATTAGGACACAAAATTAATGAAGACTTGCTGTTTCACACAATGTGGAAAGTAAGTACATATTTAGAGTCCTACGCATTATCCTTGTGGTATTGCGAACATCACGAGTGATATGCATACATATTCACAATGAAGATGGAAAGCCTTCTGGAGCCAACATCAAACAAGCTTCTGGTAGGTGGCATGTGAGATCTATTCTATAGATCAACCATGTGACAACTGGATAGAAACGATGGGGAGATTCAATATTGAATCAACCTTGGTCCAGGAATGGATTTGACGAATACTTTTGGAAAAACGTTCGATGTGCAAACCTTCTTTTCTCTAGCACGTCGAATGTGTACTTATGTTTTCAAACACAAAAGTATCTCGATTGAAAAATACTTTTAGAAAACCGTTCGATGCAATCTCTTCTTTTCGCTAGCGCGTCGAATGTGTACTCATTCTCTAATACAAAAAGTATTTTGATTGAAAATTGATCTTTCTCATAAAACCTTCGTCGTATTGCAAAACTCTTTCTTCAAGCAATACACGATTGTTTTCAAATCATTTTTCATCAATCAGTGAATCTCAATTCTTTGGTTCACTCACTCCGTGTTGTCTTCTTTGAGACGTTCCGGTTTGAGAACAGCTAGAACATTTGCGAAACCCTGTCAAGGAGATTCTTAGGAATCCTACGATCCATGAGCGTGTACTGTGATCAGCGAGGAACCGTGGGCGTGTACCTCAATTCAGCGAAAGTGATCAAAGACACTTTCGTGGGTTTTATTGCTAACGTTGTTTGCGGTACATTTGGACGGTTGCGGTGATCGGAATTGAAGTCAATCCAAAGCCGTGTTCACAAGCCACACTTAATTGAAGAAATCATGGTGGTGCATATCTACATAACCGGCTCGATATTTCTATACTATGCTTCCTACTGGCTTTGCAAATATCGTGAGCCGTAAAGCTTCCGCTACTCCGATGGAAAGATGTCATGATTCAAAAGTGTGAGCATGTCGGTCCAAAAGTCACAACATCACATGAAGGCAACACAACTATGGTTGATCCAGAGAGATTTCTTGTGGTGATGATCTCAAAGAAAGCTCAAAGATCATCAAAGATGTGGATCAATTAAAGGCCTCCACTAAAAGTACAAATCAATGCGGACTTTGAAGTTGCACTACTTAAGCACAAAGATTGCGAAAGTGAAGAATTAAAGTCTACGAGCTCAAAACTGAAGATAAAATAGAATGCTAGGATTCAAAATGTAAAACATGGGGTGACCTCCCTTAGGGGGGGATTGTTAGGAATTAGAAAATTCCATAGTGAAGAGTCGGTCACCCCAAATGCTATCTAGCTTAATTTAGCTCGTAGACTTGTCGTTAGTCACGTTATTTAGTAGTTTATTTATTAGTTTGTAGCGTAGAATAGTTTAGAGTTACACCGTGGAGGAAGGGCGGGTCTTTACCGGTATCCACGATCCAGGCGATAGGAGGTAGGTGTATTTGTAAGTATAAATACCCCTTCCATCCATGGAAGGGGTGGTGCTTCTTCATTAATCTAATATTCCATACTTTGTGTAAACCTCTAGCAAGAACACCCTCTCTCTCACTAACTCTCTAACTATGGCAAACATGTATTTTGATCATCCAAGACCACCAATCATCAACATAAATATTTGGATCCTATCACATCTTTAGTGCATTATTGTTATCATTATTAAACCCTCAATTCAATTATCTAGTTACTGCATTATTTTTATCATTATTAAATCTTTCGTTCAATTATATAGTTACTTGCATGGTTGCTAAGTCGAATCATATCTTTTGTACAGTTTGGGGACGATTGGGACTCATGGGTTAAAAATATTTTTATGAAGTAACGGGAAAGAACGATAAATTCAAATTTCCTTTGTCTACGTAATTAAGTACTCCAAGTGTTTTGATCTTTTCAAATCGGGTCAATTAGTGTTAGTTAAATAAAAACTCAAGTGTAGGGATGCTCTTATAAATCCCTTTAGGTTGATGTTATCGTAGAGGATGCTATGACGATCAACAAAATCCATTGACAATCTTTTGGACAAGTCCCTATATTTACCATCCTATGATTTTAAGGAGCAAAAGATATCTGCAATGTTCTTTATAAGTGCATTAGTAAGATAATTACTAATAGAATCAAGATTGCACTTGGTAACTTTGGTTAGTACGCAACCAAGAGCCTTCATCCACTGTAGGCATATTCAAGACAATATTTTACTTACTCGGAAATTATGATGGGGTATATAGAAAGGGATGTCCAAAGATTTGATTTCAAGATAGATATCCAAGTATGGCCAGTCAATTGGGAGTTTCTAAGAAAATCAACTAAAGTTTTGGATTTCATGAAAGGATGGTTCAATGGATTATGGAATGTGTTACAACTACAAATTTTACTCTTAATGTCAATGGTGATAGGATTCGTTTCCCAGGTGGAAGAGGTCTTAGAAGCAGTGACCCGTATCTCCTTATATATTTACCTTAATCATGGAAGTGTTCTCTCTAATTCTCCAAAGAGAAATTGACGCAGAACAAAACTTTCAATGTTACTTTGGGTGTAAAGAGGGGTTGTCATGTGTGCTTTTGATAAGGATTTAAAACATACATTTTAGGGGGTCATTTAAGCCCTAAATCGACACATTTTATATCCGTTACTACTTAAAATTGTTCCTTTTCACATTTTAGGTCATTTGAATCCAAATCTTTGGAATGAAGCATATTTGGACCGAGGCGAAACATGAAGAAGATGTAAAGTCAAGATCAAAGGCCCAAATGGGACGACGGCGTCCCAACCAAAGAGGCGATAAAATCCCATATAGAAGTTTTGATCATAATACAAGTGACGGCTCAGAACAAATTTTGGTTCTACAACCTGATGGCGTCACGTCTAAACTCTTGAAGGCGTCTCCCTCATTTTCTACACCAGACGCCCAAGAACCAATCTCGAGACGGCGTCCTTCATGAAAGACCGATGGCGTCACACATATCAACCAGCCGTCCCAACGATGGCTTGGCCAAACGAAACCCAATGGCGGCTGACGGCGGCGTACTATAAAAGGTAGCCGTCGCATTTGTAAATCTATATATATGAATTGATTTTTTGTTTTTAGGAGGTAGAACTTTGGAGAGCAAACCCAATTAGGTTGTTGTCCGACTTGGGCGGTATTCTAGGGTTCCATTCCCTATTTTACATCATAAGATAAGTTTGTTTATCCATATTATCATTATGTCTACCCCATGTTCAATTATATGTGTGTATGCTTGCTTGTTTACTATGAGTAGCTAAATTATCCTTGTGTTTGCTTAGATCTACAAAACCTAGTTGTTAATTATTGTTAGGTTGTCTCTGTCTTGGTGGTGGCAGCTAGAGTTAGGAATGGCTTCTTCTTTAATTGTTAGAGCTTGAACGTCCTAAATAGCAAAAAAAAATCTTAGGAGTGCACCTAGGCCATTCTTTGTGTTTATTGCATGAGTTGTAGCTTAAGGATAATAGAGTATTAGAATACTATTGTACTTGTCGATCCCGGATAGTCTAGAGGAGGATACAATTCATAGAACTAGAATTAGGGCACCCACTATGAGGCGAATCAACACACCAATTAAGATTAGGATGTGACAAATCAACCGACCAATAAGAGATAACTAGAGAGTAAGAACATCTAAGTAAGCACATTTATAATCATCATACGAGCACATATACAATTAGCATAATATATCCTTAGTTTAATTAGTTAATTAAGTAATAGTTAGTAAAAGTAGTTATGGTAGAAATTTACACCCCCATCACATCCAAGAGATATTTACTTGCTTCAAAAACATAAAAAATACTAAAAGAATCTCCCTCAACCTCACCTTCCGTCATACATCTCTTTCTAGCATCTATTTCTAGAAACGAATCAATCCCCTAGGCTTACCTCATACTACACTACAAGCGATTAGGTACACTTGCCTAGAGGGTTAAAAACTTGCTTTCGTTAGAAAGTATTTTAGACCGAACTGAACTCTGCTCGACTTTGGGATGATTTGCTTACTCTAGACTGATGCTAATAGCTCTAAAAATCGCATCTTTTTTGGTAGCATGAATGAGGAAGAAAACACTCCGTGACACTATTCTTCCTTTTGTTGTTGGGAAGTTACCAGTCAGATATTTAGGTGTCCCACTCATTGCCAAGAGGTTAAATGTTAAAGATTGTGGATGCTTATTGGATAAAATCAAGGCTATCGTCAAGAATTGGAAGACTAAATACCTTTCATATGCAGGAAGACTACAACTTATTATTGTTGCGGAGTCTATTCATGTGTATTGGACTTCAGTTTTTCCTTATCCTACAACAATCATCAAAGAAATCAATAAGCTTTTGAAGAATTTCTTATGGAATCAAGTTATCTGCAAGAGGGAAGGCTAAGTTGCTTGGAATCTTATATGCAGACCAAGCGATCAAGGGGCTTAAGTTGAAGGACTTGCAAATTTGAATCAAGCCATGTTAGCTAAACATATATGGAATATTGCTATTAAAAAGATACCTTATGGGTCAAATGGGTCCATTCATCAAGTTAAGGAAAAGTATTTGGAATATTGAAGCTGAGAAAAGTGATAGTTGGGGGTGGAAAAACCTTCTTGGTACTAGAGATTTAATCAAGAAAAAAGTGTTATATAAGATTGGTAATGGTCGGAGCACATCCTTGTGGTATGAAAAATGGTGTAATATTGGTCCCTCGTCCCAATGATTACCACAGAGATTTATATAATGCTAGACTACATGGGGATTTAAAAGTTAGTGACATGATTACAAATGGAAACTGGTTATGACCTGATGATTGGTATGTGAAGTTTCCTACTATCACTGGTTTGGAAGTCCCTTGTATAAATGATGAGATTGAGGATAAAATTGTTTGGAGTACTAACATGGGTAAAGAAGTTGACTTTTCTGTTAAATAAGCCAACTTTGACCTTAATAGTCAGAATCTAAAAGTGGATTAGTGGAGTCTAGTATGGTATTCTCAATGCATCCCAAAGTACACATTTATCCTCTGGCTAGCTATTCAAAACAGGTTGTCAAGTCAGGATAAGCTAATGAAATGGGGGATTCATGGTGCTAATAGATGTTTCCTGTGCTACAATAACTCATAAGGACTTACTACATTTGTTCTTTCAATGCCCTTTTTCTAATGAAGTGTGGAGTAAAGTTAGGATTTTGGCTGAAATTAGGGGGCAGAACACTACTTGGCAAGGCATTATTCGAAACATGATCAGTGCTGTCAATGGCAACAATATAAGCAGTGTGGTGAGAAGATTACTTTTAGTTGCTAGTGTATACAATATATGGACGGAAAGAAATGGAAGAATCTTCAGAGATGTTAGTAGAAGAAGTGATGATGTGTTTAAGAATGATGTGGAAATTGTGAAGAATGTACTAATTGCCCTAGGGTTAGAGAGTAGGAGTTTCTAGGAGTATGGAAAGAAAATGGGGTATTTCTGCCAAAGGGCTAAGGCTTTGAAGTAGGATCTACTCCCTCATGATGAATTGAAGATTGGTAATTGTCTTTTCTGGTTATTCAGCTTCTGAATTAAGGTCTCAGATTCCTAAAGGGGTGTTTGGATAAGAATTTCTCTTGCATTCAGTAGTGGTTTTATGAAAATGAATGTAACATGATAGTATAAAGGGGGTGTTGGGATAATTGAATAACAACATCAATCCTCGTAATTGATGTATGCTACTGTTTTAAGCCATTACAATGGAGAGATACCTTGTACCTTGGAGTCCTACCTGGTGTGATTGTACCTATCGTAACCTTATATGTTATTTCAGGTTGGCCTTTGGGCTGGACAAGCATATGTGGCTAAGTAGGAGGTCTAATTAGTAGGATGAACCATAAAGTAGGGTCTACTATTGTGAAGGGTAAATGACTTAGGTGGATGGTGTATGATGGAAGGAATAGAGATGAGTGAAAGATGATCCTTCTTGGTCCTTCCAATACATCATCATAGGAGGTAATGGTTGGTCTTCCCTCAAGGTGTGTGTTCCCATAATGCTGAAGCCATTTTTAAAGATGGAAATGAAAGTTACTTGGTATAGCCCTTGATTGGAAAGGTTATGGGTTCCTAGTGATGCCTCTCACTTATCACCTTGATCATTGTGGGTAGTTGGTTGAATAGTCTTGTGTGAGAAGGTGTAGGGGAAATGTAGCTAGATGGTATGGTGCATTTAAAAAGGTAAATTCAGGTGTATCTGCTGTGTTGAAGTTGTGATGAAGATCCTCTGTTTTGGTCGGAGTTAAGTATCATCAGAGATAAACTAACTTTAGTTTTGTCTGATATCGATTGTACTTTTTGTTGATAGTATCTGACTTGGGGCATGTCCAAAGTCAATGTGTGTTGCTTATAAATATACATTGTTTGGATAATTATATAAAATTTATCTTTTGCGAAAAGAAAGAGCAAAGAGATATTGAATATAGTTATTTACAAAAATAGGAAAAGCTCCGCGAATATGGTGACAAACATGGTCTACAAGGAAGTTTAACAAAAGAGTAAACTGCAAAAATCATCACGTGGTTTGTGTATTTTTGCGAGAATCATCCTTATCTCAAACCGATTAACCATCCCAAGTCCACAACGTTTAGCAATAATCATCCGAGCACTAAGTCGTTAGTTTTACAGTTAAGTGTTAAATAATATTTTCCCGTTAGTCCTCCGTTAATATTTTTTGCCCGTTAGTCCTCATTTTACGTTCGTCCGGCTTTTACGTTTTGTCCGGATTTTTCGTTTTAGATGGTTTTTTAGTTTTGTATGTTTTAAGTCCAGTCATTTTACGTTTTAGATCCGTTTTTTATTTTTATGGTTTTTCGCTTTAATCCGTTTTTATGCTTTCGTCCATTTTTTTTTCGTTTTTAGTTTTAAAATCGTTTTACGTCCAGATTTTATATGTTTCATCGCTTTTATCCGTTTTATTCCGTTCCATTTTATTTCATCCATTTCGGATTCCGTTTCATTCCATCCAAATCCATTCCATTCCATTTTACCGTCCATTTTTATTTCCATTTTATCCGTTTCATCCATTCCGTCCATTTTTATTCCATTTTATTCCTTCCATTCCATTCGATATTTTATGTTTTTCCATTTTATCCACCATTGTTCGTCCGATCATTTCGTTTTCGTCCAGTTTTTATCTTCACGTCCGTTTGTTTGCTTTCGTCCGTTTTTTCACGTTTTGTCCGGTTTAAATCGTTTTAGTCCATTTTATATGTTTCATCTCTTTTTATCCGTTTTTATGTTTTCGTCCATTTTTGAGTTTTTCGTTTTATCTGATTTCGTCCGTTTTTAATGTTTTGTCCATTTTTCACGGTTTTCGTCCGCTTTTTATCTGTTTTAGTCCATTTTTTATGTGTATTACGTCCGTTTTTTCGTTTTTATGTTCTCATCCATTTTTCAGTAAAATATGAATGAAAAAATAAATTAAGCGGACGAAACATAAAAGCGAGAAAACGAGTAAAGCGGGACATAAACATAAAAAACGGACAACATCTTTCGGACGAATTCGTCAAAATGGACAAAAGCGTTCAAAAAACGGATGCCGACAAAAAGCGGACGAAGGTATCAAAAGCGAGTAAAAAACGGCGAAACAAAATGGATAGCAAATCCGCTCGAGATAATAAAACAGTTAATGGGCTTTATCCTGAATAAAATGAGACAATAAAATGGATGAACAAATAAAATGGACAAAGCGTTAAAACCAAAAATCAAAAAACAGGATGAAAATATAAACTCGGGATCATGGATCATAAAATGGACGAAAAAGCAGTTCCGCGTTTTTCAGACGGCAAACTTACGGATAATAGACCAGCAATCACTGAACAATGAAAAAAAAACGAATCGGATCGGGAAAAACATCAAACAAACTGTACGAATCGGAAAAATCGATCTCCGTCGACAAAATCGGATAAACATCCACTCGGAACAAAAAACGGCAAAATGAAAAACGGACATAAAATAAAAATCTCGGAAAAAATCGACAGCAAAAATGGCAGACAATCATCGACGAAAAATCGCGAAAACTTACAAAAGTCGAACAAACGGATCCGCGGAACTAAGATAAAACCGTTTTAAACGAAAAAAAAAATGAGGACAAATGCAAAAAATATTAGCGGATGGACAAACGGAAAATATTATTTAACACTTTGATAAAACTAACGACGTTAGTGATCGGGGATGATTATTGCTACTTGGTTGTGGACTTGGGGATGATTAATCTTGAAGGTTTGAGATAAGGATGATTCTTTGCGAAAATCTAAACCTTACAAGGATGATTTTTTGCAGTTTACTCTTAACAAAATTTGTGAGCATAGAAAACCAAACTTACCTTTCTTTTTTACAAATAGACTATTATTTTATAGTTAAAGATTTTTTTATCTATGGTTTCTAAATTCAATATTCATCTTTCTAATTTTTGGTAATGTGTCTAATTTGTTTTTAAAAATCATCTGACTCATCGACAAGTGAATCAAATATGCATTTGGATTTTCAAGTAGATCAAAAACAAAAAAAAATATAATATTTTAGAGTAAACTACACCATTCGTTTTTGTGGTATACGTTGATCATCAAGGATCGTCCTTTGACCAAAAAAATTGCACCGTTAGTCCTTAAGTGCGAAACGTTACTCAGCGTTGGTCCCTCACCCTAACTGGCGTGAGTAACGGACGTTAAGCCTATACAAGTGAGGGTATTTTTGTCCTTTCACACTTCATCTTCTTTGTTTATACATCTTCATCATCTACATCCCCAATCATTAATTCATCACCATCTTTACCAAGCTTCACCCATTACCATCTTCTACAAAATTAACCACCACCATCATCTTCAAAAGCAATTCAAATAAATCTCAGAAATCCCATAGATATGAATCTTTCTTTTCTTTTTTTTACTCATTCTATTACTCATATTCACCAATCACCATTATCATCTCATTCCAAGATTTCAAAATATTGATTTTTTCATTAACCCACTATCTTCTTTAAAAATTAACAAATACCAAATTCTAAAAAATTCTATATCCAAATCAGAAAATCCAAAGCTTAAAAAATCCAATAGCTTTACAAACCTTGAATTCCCCTAGAATCAAAAACCTTAAAATCAAGAACCTTAATGGTGAACCCACCAATAAAAAAAACCAAACCCACCAATCCTTGGTGGTGGTGGTGGAGACGATGACGTCGGGTGGCAACGAAGGCAATGGGTGGCATGGATGTGGCTACTTTTTTCTTCGGTAGTGGTAATGATTTGATGGCAATGGGTGGCACGGATGAAGATGGAAAGAAAAAAAATGTTTGGATTGGTGGTGGCGGCCGGTGGGTAGTTGCCAGTTGGTGTTGGTATGGTTGTGATTGATGGAAATGAACAAGTATCAATGATTGCAAGACAACATATTGTTCTTCCGGATTCGAAGGTTGATCTTAAGAGGGTGCGTGGTTATTAATTATAGGGAATTGGGTGACTGAGCAATGGTGCTAGTTACTTTAGATCTATGTAAACATGATGGTGATAGGTGACTGGTATTTGTGGGTTTTGGTACAGTGTTTTTGGATGTTGATTTTGGAAATTGTGAAAGTGTTAATGGTGGTGATGAAGATGAATATATGAAAAAGATAGAATTGCTGGAAATGTTAATGTATAGTGATGGTTGAAAATGAAGGCAATTAAAAGAAGATAAAGTTAAAGGTGAGGGATGAAAAGACAAAAACCTTGGTGGGTATCACACGTGAACAGATAACGAGCGTTATTAAAGACCGTTAGAGTGAAAGACGATCCTTATGCAACTTTACCGTATGTTTGGTGATTTAACTATTTGTTTGATTACATATATATCTTTCATTAGTTCAAAATTTCTTTTTACAACCGGTGTATACTCATGTGTTTCTTTCCCAACGGTTAATTGCATAATCTGCAAGACAATTTGACGAGTCTTTTAGCTAGTCATAGTAATATATCATTGTTTGCCTATCATTTTGCATTTGAAAATGCAAACAAAATGTGATGGGTCTAAAATAAAATACTGTACCATATACAGATGTAATCACTAAAAAATTGTGGCGAAAAGGATGTTCCACACTCACATCCAACCAAAAGGAATCCTTTGAGCAAGTCAGCTTGTTGTTGGCCTCACTCTATATATTATTACAACTTCACAACCCTTCATTGCTTACCATAATCATTTCATTTCTTATACTCAAAAATATAACAAAAACAATATTTTCAATACATACTCTCTATTTCGACTCGTTTCCTTTTTAGCTAGCTTTCTTTTTTCGTTCATCTCGGGACGAATTTCTTTAAGGGCTAACCGGGAGTTGTGTTATGATGGGTGTGATGAATAGGTGTTCACATACTTCCCATATTACCGAAATTATCATTACTAGCTTCTTTCGTCATAAGTTCTAAACAAACCTAGCGTTCGAATAATAATTCATATAACAAGAATAAGTTTTTATTAATCCATAAAAACTATGGCACGTTGAGCTAGTAGTAATAAGTTATAAGTACTATTGTGGTGGTGCCATGTCTGCTCGGGGTTTCCTTTATGGTGGTGATTCTAGTGGTAGTGGTGGTGGCGGTTCTGGCTTTAATTCCTTGTTTGTGCCTGGATCCTCAAATCTTTCGCAGGTAATGGCTTATAGTTCTTGATAGCTTTATAGAATACTGTTTTATAGTATAACAAAATTTGTGAGCATGGTATGTTATGAGATCTTCATACTATAAAACAGTATATATGTTATATAAAAAGATTGCAGCCTTTAACATTTCAAGCGCACAAATTGTCTTGATATTAATTGGCAGTAACTTGGATCTTTATAGTTGACTTATGTGAATTGTGATCATTTATTAATTGCACTTAAAAATTGTGATCATCAGGGTCCAGATCAATGGTTAGCTTTGAGGATAAAAGAAATGGATCAAGTGGCTCGTTTTTTCGAACAGTTGATCAAGAAGACAATGGGGATGATGAATATGACGAATACTTTCAACATCCAGAGAAGAAAAGGCGACTCAAAGCCGACCAAGTCCAATTCTTGGAAAAGAGTTTTGAGACAGATAATAAACTCGAGCCTGATAGGAAAATTCAGCTAGCAAAAGACCTCGGGTTGCAGCCTAGACAGATTGCAATCTGGTTCCAAAACCGTCGCGCACGTTGGAAAAACAAACAGCTTGAGAAAGACTACGATGTTCTTCAAGAAAGCTACAATGAACTCAAGGCGAATTACGAGAATCTCCTTTTAGAAAAGGAAAAACTAAAATCCCAGGTAATCATAAACGGTCTGCTTATTCAAAAAGCATCATATAATGGTGCTCCTTGAAAATTTGTTACATTAAAGCTAATGAGTTTAATTTTACTTCTTGTTTAGGTTCTTGATCTAAGTGACAAGCTGCTTTTGCAAGAGACCGAAAAGGGAACCTCAGATTCATCAAGCACCAAAAGCCCATCTGAGGCGCTACAACAGGAACAAGTTGCGGATTGTGTGAACGTGCAAGATGTTGCAAGTGACTCAAGTAGTCCAAAATGTGTAGACAGGGTCCAATCTTTTTTAGAAAGGGGTGACTCTTCTTATTTGTTTGAACAAGATCAAAGTGATGGATCGCTAGACGAAGAAGACAACTTGGAGAAAATGTTTGTGACTCCGCTTAGTGGTTATCTGTTGCCAAAGATCGAAAATTGTGATTATCCGGAACACTACCTTGGGTTGTTACCTAGTCATGACCATGATCATGATCAAGACCGATCTTTTGGTTTTTGGTCTTATTAAGTTAACTCGGACTGAGTTAACTAGTATTATAAGTGTTATTGTTGTTATATGTTCTTCATGAAATCTAGCAAGAATGATGTAGAAAGAAATAAATTCAACTTGTTACATCCTGAATCCATGAGTGGTGATGTTTTGTTTTTGCCAAATTAATATGTGTATTTTCATGACTATTTCACTTTGACAAAGTGTTATAATCATATGTCATTATAAACATCAATTTTTCTTCCTCTAAGGCTCTAGTATTTGGAATTTAGTTATGTCTTCTTGTATTCCAAAAGAGTGATGGCAGTAAACCTACAGAAGTTGAGAAATTATAGGAAATTCTAAAAATCATTAGTTTAAATGAAGTGTATCCAAATGGAATTTGTGATGGTTTTCATTATGTTCAAAGCTGTATTAGTTTCATTACTTTCATAGTCCTTCGTATGAGTGGCAGATAATGCTTTATCTTTTATACTACCTTTGAGTTTTGACAAGAATCATAGTCTTTTTTGAATCCTTATTAACTCCTTAAGAAAGCAAAATGAGTTCGCTGGATTTTAAATTGTGTGTTTGGTCTTCAATAATCTGTGGGAGTTTCTCTAAAGTTATTCTTTTGAAAAAAAAATACGGGTGTCCAAAAGGTTCAACAATTCAGAAAGAATGTCATGTTTTTTATGTTGCTTGAATTATATATTTGAGTTTGATTCTTAAATCATTAGCATTATTGTCAGGTACTTTTTCTTTTTTGGAATTTCAATGATGGAAACACCATAATTTATGCTCTGTCCTAATTCAAAATGAGACTATACTCTTTTACCCCTTATAAGGTACTATAGGAATATCTATGTCAATCTTCATATAGCGTCCTAAATTTAATGACGAGGATTGATATGTGAGTAGAATGATCTGAGTTGATGGTACGTTCTCGCTTAAATAAATTTGTGGCCATCAATGACTATTTAGTCGATTTCGTATTCTAGATGTGAACTTAAACATTAATTAAGCGATAAATGTTTAGCTGGGTAGGTCGGATCTTCAAACTAGTAGCAACATGTAGTATTTATATTTGCTTTAATTTGCATCACTGCATCAGTTCATTACTTCATTATATTATCATCTATACTTCATTATATTATCATCTATCCAAGTGTGGAATATATAAATTAAAATACGTATAAGACATTTTAGATTCAACTTGATAAAATATTATAAAGTGCTTAAACTCAACCGATTAATATACACTTTCTTCAAGTTCGTTATCTAAAAGTACACTTAAACAGTGATTAACTAATAAGTTTTAGTTTTATAGTTCAAAAAAAAAAAAAAAAAAAAAAAAAAAAAAAAAAAAAAAACTACGTAATAAGTTTTAGTTCGAGGGTCTTCAAGACTCGTAACTAAAGAAGGTTAGATCTTCAGGTATTAATTAGCAAAGGCAACAGATTGATAGTTTCTGTTTTTTAATTTGTCTTACATACTTGAATCTTAAGTCTTATATGTTAAGGCTGCCCCCACTAAGGAGCCACAATCCCTCTCATTTTCCCTGTCACGTCAGCTTTCTTTCTCCAGCGACCTTCAGGTGATTGTGTGTCCCAGTAAGGGCGACAAGAAAATAAATGTTTTGATATTAAATGCACACAAAAATTACAAAGAAAATCTCGATCGTGATCGTGACCAAGTTGGGAAAACTATTGGAGCCGATCGATTCGCCACATCAAAGACGATCGATCCCCTAATCGATCGAGGCAAGCCTCGATCGAACTACTGCAAGCAGCCTAAATCAATCAATAATACAAGTGTTTTTCTATCTTATGCCTAGGGGTGGAAAATGAGCCGAGCCGAGCCCGAGCCGGCTAGAGCTCGAGCTCGGCTCGTTTAAGTTTTAAAAAGCTCGAGCTCGAGCTTGGCTCGTTCGAGCCTAAATTTTAGCTCGAGTTCTCGTTTATGTTATATAGGCTGAAACAAACCGTTTATCGATTTGGCAAAAGAAAGTTAAGCTTGCTCGAGTTCGAGCTCATTTCGAAATATATTTTAATGAGTCGTTAATAAGCTCGAGTTTGCTTCGTATATATGTTTCTTACTTAAAATATCATAATGTTGTGTAGGCTTCGTTTAGGCTTCATGGCCAGCGAAACTTTAATATCTAAAAATTTCCTTTCGAGCTCGGTCAACATATTTCGGCTGAAATTTCCAAGCTTCGTTTAGGCTTCAGTTTCGTTCAAGTTTTTACCGATTCGATTCCGAGCTTTTCAAAAACGGCTCGGCTCATTTCCACCGCTACTTGTGCCCTAAAAGCACAAGATAAGAAGGCAAAGAGTAAAAAAAAAACCTCAAAGACTCACAAAAAATATCATTTATGAATTCTTGAGTCTTTTTTTATAGGGCCTTGAATCTTTTTTATACTGTATCTTTTGTCTTCTGATGAAAAGATTCATAATACAATAACAGCTTTATTTACCAAATAAACTAATAACTTGTTGATAAACACAATAACAATAACGGAGTATCACCTTATATAATCTTGTGAGTATATGCACTAATGCAACAAGCCATCAACCAATACGATTTCCACATAAATAAACTCAATCACCAAAACAACAATGTCTGCCACATTTCAATATTATTTTATATTTTTTGACACGTGCGAAAAGTCTTTGCAACAAAAGTAAAACGGGATGAGATCAGATACAACTTGACTTAAGTTAAGACATTATAAGTCATTGAATTTGATCAAATGATTCAAATTAAAAGAACTTTTTTTTATTTGGTATTGAATCAAATCCATATTTCCACAATCATCCAACTTGAGTCGAGTTATCTCACTTAATTTAAAAAGATCCCGACCTAAGTAAAACAAGCAACTACAAATAGATTAAAAAAACACATATAGGGTTGTTCACTTGTTCATTTTGTTTGTTCCGAAAAAGACACCATATATAAAAATTATTAAAACGAAACAAAAGTGTACAAGGGACTCACTACATGGCAAGGTGTCACTTACAGCTTACGATGGATGTTTTCTTCTCATCGTGTCGTCTCAAAATCTTAGTCGTAGGATTATAGTGCGATCCACTAAAACCAAATAGATGATCAACAAGTGTAACATGTTTATTGTCGCCTAGTGTACGTCAAACATGGAACAGATCGCTATCTAGCCACCCAAACCGGACCGAGTCCCACGTTCTAAAAGAGTGACTTGGGCTTTTGTGGTTGACAGTTTTCTTATGGGCCCACTTGATGTTACATGTCACCTAGTGACACATCCTTTATTTTTCATCACTTTAGCAAATTATATCCCTTGTTTTAGTTAGATTTCCAGTTTGACCCTTCTTCGTTTGTCTTTTCTTGTAACATGGTCAACGTTGCAAAAATCGTGAATCGATAGTTGGTCGGTCGATCTTGTAGGTTGAAATCTGTCTGGGCAGGATTAATCGGATTGGCATTTTCGTCAATTTTTAAGTATTTTCGACGAGTTTTGAGTATTCTTAGCAAAATTTTCATTAAAAAAAACAACTCGTAATATATGTTAACATCTACTATAAGTGATTAAAACAAGTTTATGACAAGTTTTGGGCATTTCTGGCTAGACTTGCAGGTTTTCGGCAAGTTTGACCGCTATTGACTACGGTTGACCGTACACAAATCAAAAAAGTTGGTGACCGATTAACGCCTAAACGACGATTAATCGACCTTGTAAGCCCTTTTTGCAACACTAAACCGCGGTGAGTTGTTGATAGCCGATAATGTTGATCGATTTATATAACTCGCCTTAATGACAATATCTAAAACACATCATATAACTTAGCATCCATAAAGGCGACCTTCCACTTTGATAACATAATATACAAATTAGTTAAACAACATCAAGCTTGAGTTGGAACAACGATATCATCATTGTAGTTTGTACATATCATACAATCGGGGAACGTATTTGTTTCTCGAGCCATGCCCAACTATCCTACATATCATCATTCGCTAACGTCTCTGGTTTTTTGGTCAAGTACATGTTGGAAAATTGGTTGGCAAAAGTGACTTTTGACCAACTTTGGACACAATTATCTATATGTATATGTCACATATATGAGTAATAGTTTGTAGGTTCGCGTTCTCCTCGAAGAGAGCTTCGCAATAAGCCTTTATGTGTCCAAAATAGAGTTGATGTGAATGAGATATCGGTCTCAAAGTTAGGCATTTGGTACCATGCCTAAAGAGGAAAAATAGTTTATTTTCAATCCCACATCGGGTGGGATGAGTAAACAGAGTCTATTGTGTATAAATAGAGGCCCTAATTCCACAAGTTTACACACATCAAATCAATAGTTATTATTGATTTCCAACATATGGAATACGTATCTCTTAAGATGAAATTCCTGGCAGTTTAGTTAAGTCGACAGTACAACTTACTGTTTTGGGTTTTACATTGGTAAACAGAAGCGGCGAATCTGTTTAAGGGAAGCGTGTCAAACACGTGCCTCGGCTTTTAGTGCTTCTTTGTTGATCTCTATTGGTGATCAAGTAAGTCTTTTGACTATTTTATTATTTTGTTTAATTATCGTTTATGCTTGCATTACATTTGTATTTAACTTTCTGTTATTTATTTACTGTTAATTTTATTTATTGTAATTTAAATTTTATTAATAAAAGTGTAAAATTTTCCCTACAGTCTTAAAACAGTTCGTGTAACAGAAGTAAAACACTTTATTAAAATCGATTTATATAATAACATATTTTATACAAACTGGTTTTCTGCTGAAACCAAGATTGAGTTTCTTTGAAAATCAGTTTTATAACAAAACAGAATTTTAATTACAATTTGGTATAACGATTTATAAACACGATTTTAAAACAGTTTATTGAATCAATTTATATTGAAACCATGATGAGTTTCTTTTCAAACTGATTTATTGCATATGTTATTGTTTAAATATGGATATTGAAACCAAGCTTGTGTTTCTAGGAATCATATATGGTACAAGTTTACATAAACCATGTCGAGTTTATTAGATACCATATTGTTTTAACAGTTTTTAACTGTTTTAGTGTTTATATATTCACAAGTTAACTGATGGTAACATAATTTGTGACCCTAGTGAATCTTGCGAATGTAATTGGTGCGCCAATTACTAACATGGTTAAATATCATGATGAAATCTGATTCATTGAAACCAAGTGGAGTTTCTTTGAAATAAATCTCATAAAATACAAGTTGTTATTTTATTAGATTACTAGAACGTGTTTATTGAAACCAAGATGAGTTTGTTTTAAACAAAATCTGATAATAGAAGTTGTTATCATATTTTGTGGAAAAGTTTCTGACTTGTTGCTTATTTAAACGGGTTGAGTTTAATTATAAACTAAATATAGTTCTTGACACTTTATGCATTTGAAAGTAGATCTATAGAAACCTTGTTGAGTTTCTTTGAAAGAGTAAATCTATTTTGAAACCTTGTCGAGTTTCATTGTAGAATTATACCATGTGATGCAGATCTATTAAGATATTGTTAAGGATGATTAACAAAATCATATTACAAATTTGTTTTGTTTCAATATGTAATATGCGATATTGTTTAATTGTTTAATCTAAAGACTTGTTTAAAAGCGGTTTTGTATAATGGATCTTACAAAACAGTAGTGTTTTAAACAAAATTTGATGTTATCGTGTTTGTTAAGAAACACTTTGTGATATAGCAAGTTGTTAATTATTCCAAATTTAGTGTTACACTAATAACGGAATATTAACAGAATGTTCGGAATGTCATGAGTGACATCTAAAAAATCTGCTCCCGAACTTGATGAAAGGGAGACCGATACTCGAGTTATGTGTACGGTAGATGCTTTAAAACATTTAGATTTTATGTGCCATAACTATGGGTTAAATGGCTTGAATGAAATGAAAATTGTTGCCAAGGCGGGATCCGACATTAGAAAATGGTGGGTTAACACTTGGGCATCATGTCATGAGTATGATGATAAGAGTTTGGTTAACTCTTTCAAAGTAGCAGAAAATGGAAAGATGCAATCTATGAGCAACTCTATAGCTAATAGGGAAAAGAAATGTGATGTTGAAATTCACATGTGGAAATGAGCTTAAGTGAACCAACATGTTGTATGTGCCAGAGATTCGTAGGAATCTTGTATGGATGGTTCTTAATAAATTTGGCTTTATTTTATTTTAATCAAATAAAATTGAGTTAACATTGAATAAAATTTTGGTTGGTACGGGTTATGCCCTTCATTAAATATTTAAAATTTGATTTTTGTTTTAATAAAAATGAGTATGAATTCAACTTATTTGATCCTTTGAATGTATAGCATGGCCAACTCGGACATGTTAATTTTAACTCAATACGTTGTTTAATTAAATAAATGAACACGGATTACAAAAGTAAAACTTATGTTGAAGCCAAATTGACAAGATTGTCTTTTCACTCGGTTGACCAAAAATTAACCGAACCCTTGATTCACATAGTTTATGTGATTTGAAATCGATACCTACAAAGGTAGCAATTAGGTACATCATCGTAATTGTTGATGGTAGTACAAAATATTGCGACTTTTACTTACTTGAGAGTAAGAATATAGACAAGATTGATCTATACAAATAAGTTGAAAATCAACTTATTATCGAAAACAAGGCGGTTCGAAGTGATATTGGAGGTAAATATGTGTCTTCAATTCATGTATGTGCTAAACATGGAATAAGACATAAATTTATTGCTCCTTATACACCACAACATAATTTTTGATAGGAAAGAACTTGCCTTAAAGATATGGTTATGCCATGTTGTTAAAGTCATGGTTTAAGCCATGGCATGTGGGGGAAAGCGGTTTATTGGCTACTTATCTTTTAGATAAGATCCCCGTAAGGAAAGAAGATAGTTTTTATGAACTATGGATGGGAAGAAAACCATCCTATAAGTACTTACGAATGTGGGGGGTGTCTATATGTACTGACACCCAAGATTCAAATATTGGACCTAAACTGTGGTTTGCATAATTTTGGATATGCTCATAACAGTAGTGCTTATCATTTCTTTGTATGTGATTCGGAAATGATGAATATACACAAAGATCGATAACGAATCAAGGAAAACTTTCATTGTATGAAACCGTGTTTCCTTGATTATTAGAGGAGAATGGATGTTCATCTAGGCTTGGTGGTAAAGTTGTCCATGATGAGAGGCAACTAAATGATGATGTCCTTCTTGATAAGAGACGACAAAGAGTTGATAATGATCTCAAGATGAGACAAGATCAAACTGAGGAATAAGAGGTTGAACCTAGAAGCAAAAGAAGCAGAAATCGTTTGGACCTGATTTTGTTTCTTTTATGGTTGAAAATGAACCTACTTCATACCGAGAAGTGATTACTTCCTCGAAGGGCCTCAATGGAAAGAAGCCATTAAAAGTGAAATAGATTCTATTTTACAAAATCATACTTGGGAGTTCGTGGATTTACCTCGGTTTGTAACCACTAGGCTATAAATGGATCTTCAAGAAGAAGATGAAAGGCGATGGCACCATTGACAAGTATAAAGCAAGATTAGTAATCAAAGGATTTAGACAACGTGAAGGTCTTGATTACTGATACATATGCTTTGTCACGAATAACCTCGATTAGGATGATACTTGCTATTGCCGCTTTAAGAAATTTGGAAGTTCACCAAATGGATTTGAAAACGGCATTTCTTAAGGATATTTAGAAGAAGAAATCTACATGAACCAACCCGAGGTTTCATGGCTCTGGACAAGAGAACAAAGTTTGTAGGCTTGTTAAGTCATTATATGGCTTAAACCAAGCTCCCAAACAATGACATCAATTTTTTTTTTCACGTCATGTCAGAACG
The DNA here is from genome assembly GCA_910596185.1 of Chrysanthemum makinoi. Classification (NCBI taxonomy): domain Eukaryota; kingdom Viridiplantae; phylum Streptophyta; class Magnoliopsida; order Asterales; family Asteraceae; genus Chrysanthemum; species Chrysanthemum makinoi. Next base: position 278,155,610 of record OU343220.1, on the reverse strand, counting down.
TGGATTTAAAAATAACGGATGTTTGTGGAAAGAAATAATTGTTGGTATATATGTAATCATGTGTCTATACATAGATGGTATACTTATCAATGAAAGTGATAACAAGATGATCAAATCCACTAATGAAATGTTGGAGTCAAGATTTGACATGAACTACATTGGTTGCTCGATATGGTTCTTGGAACTAAGATCATATGAAACCAAATGGATTTGTTTTGAAGTCAAAAACACTATAAGGACAATATTCTTGAGAGGTTCAATGTGGGGATTCGGCTTAGCTAGAACTCCAATGACATCTTTTAAATCTATTTATAATAGAGGTAGAGGTGTTGCCTATTTTGAATACTCAGAGAATATTGGGCGTCTTATGTGTCTAATGACGTGTGTAAGACTTGATTTAGAAGTTAAAATCAAGTTAAGTAAATATACCATTAATTCAAGTGATGACCATTTGAATAGTATTACACAAGTACTATGATACTTACGATATTGCATTTTGGAAGATATCCAACTGCTATCTAATGATAGAGTAATGCAAATATGGATTCTTACATAAAAGAATCTAGATCCACTAGAGCAGATGTATTGACTCTACGTGGGAAGCGTGTCTTGAAATCTTGAAAGTATTTCAAACAGACTTTTATAGCTAAATCTATGGTGGAATTTGAATTTATCATTTGAGATAAATTTATAGAATATGCGGATATCTGCGTTAATTCGTAGAGGACATACCAAGATGGCGTAAACCGGTAACGACCATCTATATAAAGTGTGAGAGTCAATTGGAAATTGTGAGCTCATATCACAATGTAAAACGGTAAGTCAAGACATATCCATCATAGACGTTGATTGGTGCGACAACTACTCTCAACTAGAGTTATCACGATTGACTATGTAAAGTCAATAGATAACATAGTGGATCCGTTTACGAAAGGCTTAAGCAGAGAGTTAGTTAGTAAGTTGTCTGAAGGAATGGGACTAAAGCCCTTAAAGGAATGAGTTTATATGAAGGAAAACCTAATCCAGCTGACTGGAGATCCCAAGATCTGGGTTCAATAGGACAACCTAATCATATAAATGTGGGGGAAGTCACGTCAATATGGGGGAGTTACTTAACATTGTAACTTCCTAGTCCATTCCTATAACAAATGTGACTTGTTGAGAGGTTAAACATATGGCTTTAATGATTCAGGATGAAATCACAAAGCATAATGATTCGAGATGAAATCACAAAACATATGTTTTAATGATTCAAGATGAAATCACCTATGTGAGAGAGAAGTGGGGTCGCTTTGAAGGGAATTGTGGGGGCGCAAATCCTAAGAGCTCTTGCAGAACCAGGCTAGTGTTCATGACCATAACGAACATGACTATGAGGACTTGACAATGTTAGGGAGAGTCTTGTGTGAAGTGTAATGTCGTCTCGTAAACGAGGCTGAGTTCAAGGACATCGCGTCTACTCGGATCTAGGAGACTAAGTGCATCTCACAAGGGAAGATTCAAAGGGTCACACCCCTATCCTTTGCAAGATTCAACTATTGGAATTTCATCGTAATTTTTGTGTATTACGACCGATCTCCATTCATGTGGGGATTGTTGGAAAATTGGTTGGCAAAAGTGACTTTTGACCAACTTTGGACCCAATTATCTATATGTATATGTCACATATATGAGTAATAGTTTGTAGGTTCGCGTTCTCCTCGAAGAGAGCTTCGCAATAAGCTTTTATGTGTCCAAAATAGAGTTGATGTGAATGAGATATCGGGTCTCAAAGTTAGGCATTCGGTACCATGCCTAAAGAGGAAAAGTAGTTTATTTTCAATCCCACATCGTTGGGATATAAATAAACTTAGAGTCTATTGTGTATAAATAGAGGCCCTAATTCCACAATTTTCACACACATCAAATCAATAGTTATTATTGATTTCCACCATATGGAATACGCATCTCTTAAGATGAAATTCGGGCAGTTAGTTAAGTCCGACAGTACAACTTACTGTTTTGGTACTTTGTACCACAGGGAAACAGACGGCGAGTCTTTTTAAGGCGTGTCAAACACGTGCCTCGGCTTTTAGTGCTTCTTTGTGGATCTCTATTGGTGATCAAGTAAATCTTTTGACTATTTTATTATTTTATTTAATTATCGTTTATGCTTACATTCGTTTTGTATTTAACTTTTCTTTATTTATTTCTTACATTAATTTTATTTGTGTAATTTAAATTTTATTAATAAAAGTGTAAGGTTTCTAATACAAACAACATTCAGATAGACAAAGGCCAACCACAATTTGTGTGATACATCAATGTAACTAGTATAATTTTCATGAAATATACAAAGCAATGTTACTGGTATTATTTTAATAAAGTTGACTATTTTCTAATTTTTTGTTTTCGACAAGGCAATGGAAATGAGTATTTAATTTTTAAATATTACGTAGTATAAAATATAAAAATAGTCAACAACATTTTGTTGTTAAAGAGAGTCAACAGGCCTTGATGCATTGTTCTTGTGGTTCCTTTAAATCACGACTAGGGATAATATTAGTGTGTTAGGGAGGATCAGGACTTTAAGTTATCGGTTGTATATATTATTTATTTTTAGAGTATAAAAAAATATGAATTAGTATCATTTCATTAAATAGAGTAAACAAATTAAGATGATGTGTATTTATCTTGACATATTAATGGACTAAGTTAATAAAACATGTATATATGTGACACAAAATTTATTGATCATTTTCATTTTGAAAAATCGAGATTTTTAGCGAAATTCTACATAAACGGCTGACATTAATCGGTTTCCATAAAACCGGAAACCCTAAATCCGCCCTACTTGAGTGGAACAACGGTTGCGTTTAGCCTTTGGAAGATGGTTATGTTTATAGGCTAAAATTTTTAATTGTAAATTAATCCCTCATTGTGAGTTCAACGCACGTTTGGGCTATCCAAGGATAAGTCGTTTTGGGATTAGTCAGTACGCATGTCGAGAGTCAGAAACACAGGTATAACAAAAATAATAATAATAATAAAAATAATTGTAGGAAGCTATAAGACATTTTATAAGTCAAAATCAATAGGGCAACTTGGTCTTGTAAAACATTATAAGACACTATTGTGGTTTACTAATCCTTTGGGTGACCAACCAACCTTTTAGCCACCTGATGTGTATGGTTTGAGTCATTTGTTGCATAGATTCAAATCAGGTCAAACAGCCAGTCTTGAAGAGGTTATCGTGAGTTAATTTGTTTGCATCAAACACAGTTTAAACTCGATACCTCATACATTCCAGATATCTTATGTTTGAACTTTTTACGAAATGTTTTACTTTTAAAGTATAAACTATACATGTGAAACCTATGTCTCATTAAGATATATGTTGTGTTGGAAAAAAAATGTATGAACTTTATTATCAAACAAAATTACAAAAGGTAAGATAATAGTGTTAAAAGTTGCATAGTAGCCCCACAATATGTATTGCGGTCTTTTGGTGTCTTTTTCTCAAGCTTTTTGTTAACTTTTTGTACATTATGAACTTGATATTGGAGACTAGTTTATTTTTTATCACTTCCTTTTAAGATTAGTTTTATTCGAAAACATGAAATGATCAAGCTGTAAAGAAAGAAAGAAACAAAGATTATCATAACTTAATCTTATGATGAATAGAAAAAAGGAAGAATTTGGCTAAAAAAAAGTCGAACTCACCTAGAAATCTTTTCTAGTGGCTTTTTCTCGTCCCTTTTATATAACATACTTTCTAAATTGTAAAAAAAAATGGAATCTGATTTATTATGGAATATTAATCTTAGAAAAGAGAAATCGGCTTTATGAGAGTCTTTAACGAAATCTTGACAAATATGTGAGAAATAAATCACGTATATGTCATCCGTTTTATGCCGAGAGGTCAGAGCAACTTACATGGTTACAAGATGGACAATACACATCTTTTGGTAATGTATCATTAAAATATGATTTGGCATCTCATTGGCAAATGACTCCGTTAAAATTTGGACAGGTGGTAACTACTTGTCCCGTCACCACCGATTAGCATCCCCATCAGCATATCACCACTTCCAGAGGCGGACCTATGCTTATAGTAGGTGGTTCCCGGGAACCACCTTAGAAACCGAGTTCATTTGTAAGCAATATGTAAGTTTTTATCGAGACCTACCTTAGAAAACTAGTGGGAACCACCTTGAGATGAGATTGAACTTGAAAAGGTGAAAACTAAGAAGGATATGTTGGAAAAAGTTACTTATAAAGAAGAAAGAAGCAAAAGAATGAAGAAGAAAGAAAAAAAACAATGGTGAAGAGAGTGAAAGGGGTGTTGGAAGATGAAGTAATAAAGCACAACAAATTCATACATCAAATAACGTCGTTACATCAACTTTAACATTTAACATTAACATCCTCAAAAACCACTAATAACATCCATACATCAATAACATTTACAACATTTACAAAACAACCCCTCATTTAGGGGCATAAATGAAAAAAAAAAAAGCAAATAACGAGGCGTTAGCCTGTATCAGGGGACTAACGCCGTTATAACAGCGAGGAGGTCCAAAGGTATAGCGCAAAAGTTATTTCGCACCATAACGGCGTTAGCCCGTTATGGATGTGAATGCTTTAAGAGCAAGGGTGTGTGACCTCTCACTTCTTTTGTTTTGGGCCTACGTGTGTCAAATTTCACCTATAAATCCTTCCAACAATTACTAAAAATATACAATCACAACTTACTCACTTCTCTTCATTGGGCCCACACTCATTTTATTTCTTTTCCATATTTTCCAAACAAAATTAAATTCATTTCATTCACAAAATAAAAATAAAACTACAATACGGAAAATTAAAAAAAAATCTGAAAAATAAAAAACTTACGAAAATGGGTTGACATATGTGAAAAAATGTTACCATACCAATCTTTAAAAGGCTTTCTAAACAGATATATTGTGCGATTTTAAATGTGAAATGGACCATAATGAAAATGGGTTGACACATCAGTTTTATGAACTATTTTTATTTATTTAAAACAAAACCAATCAAACTAAGAGAAAACTGTAAATGTTAAAATTTTAAGAGTGTAAACTGTATATGACTTAAAAGTTGTCATCTTCATCCTCTGTTTCATATCCTTCGCAGAACATTAACCTCTTTAAACTTTTTTCTTTTAAACCACATAAAAACTAATTGACATTAACTTACCTTTCATCATAATCAAAGTATTTACATATTGTCGTTTAGTTCGTCGTTTGAATGGCGAAAACCAAAGTGGCGAACCACAATGGTGTCTCGGCGAGGAAAGAAAAAAGCGGGCGAGGACCCACGTTGAATTCGGCGAGCTTCAACATGCTCCACACCCCTTGCTCTAATAAATATATTAAATTCATTGTGTTGAAAAGTGATATAAGTGTCAGACGAGTTTTTTTATTTTAATATCGTTTTTCTTTTTCTTTAACTTTATTTAGCATTCTTATATCACTCAATGTTAATTGGAGTAGTAATTACGGAGTATAAATCAAGAGTTAATTACATAAATGGTCCCATGGTTTTCGAAAATTATGGATTGGTCCTTAAACTTTTTTTTTGGTTGCTCCTTATGGTTTTGATTCGTTACGGTTTGGTCCCTTGAAATTTTTACATCAATTGACCGTCAAATGCGTGTTTGGAATCTTTGAAATGACAAAAATACCTCCGTATGTGTTTCATGAATGGTCCTTATGGTTTGTAGGTTATCATGAATTAGTCCCTGATTTTTTATTTTTTATTTTTATTTATATAAAAAACATTTTGCCCAAAAGTTTATAAAAATTTTATAAAAAATTCCGAAAATTTATAAAAAAAAAACTTTATAAAATTCTAAAATTTTATAACAAAGTCCGAAAATTTATAAAAAAATTATTAAAAATTCGAAAATTTTATAAAATTCCAAAATTTTATAAAAAAATCCGAAAATTTTATAAAAAAAGTATATTAAAATTCCAAAAAATTTTTATATAAAATTTATAAAAATTCAAAAATTTTATAAAAAATTTATATAAAATTCGATAAAAATTTTATAAAATCTTATAAAACATTCCGTCAAAAGTTTGGGAAAAATTTCGAATTTTTTTTTCTTTTTTCTTTTTGAATACTTTTGTGACGGAATTTTTAGAACATCTTGCCCAAAATTTTTAAAAATTTTTTCGGATTTTTGACAATTTTATAAAATCCGTTAAAAAATTTATAAACTTTTGGGCAAATTTTATAAAAAATTCGTCAAAAAGTATTCAAAAAGAAAATTTTTTGTCGAAATTTTTTTCTCAATATTTTTGAATGTTTTATAAGATTTTATAAAAAATTATCGGAATTTTTTATAAAATTTTAATTTATATAATTTTAAATTTTTATAAATTTTTTATAAATTTTTGGAATTTTTAATATACTTTTTTATAAATTTTCGGATTTTTATAAAATTTTTTGAATTTTTTATAAAATTTTGAATTTTTAACAATTTTTTTAATTTTAGCACTTTGTTATAAATTTTAGGAATTTTTTATAGATTTTTTATAAATTTTGGAATTTTTATAAATTTTTCGACAAAATGTTTTTATATAAATAAAAATAAAAATAAAAATCAATGACTAATTCATGATAACCTACAAACCATAGGGACCATTCATGAAGCACATACGGGGGTATTTTTGTCATTTCAGCATTCGCACCATTTGATTGGTCAACTAACAGAAAATTTGGTCAAGGACCAAATCATAACGAATCAAAACCATAGGGAGCAAATCCGCAAAAAAAAGTTTATGGACCAAATCCATAATTTTCGACAAACCACAGGGACCATTTATGTAATTAACTCATAAATCAATGAACCGTGTTCATTTCGTCTATTTTTAAACAGTGCTACTGTCACAATTTATGAAAACTGTTGTGTATATATCATAGTTTACAATTCGTTAATTTTTCGATGTCCGACAGGCCGATCATAACAACATGTTGACCTGTGAATTTCAAGTAGGCAAAGGGAACCACCTTGGTTTGGCACCTAGGTCCATGCTGACCACTTCCCTCACCTTCACCACAATGATCATCACTCCCTCATTACGATTAAAATCTACACTTTATCAAATATCGTTACATACCAACAAAATACCACACACAATCCATAAATCAAATAAATAAATAATAAAGACACCCATGAATCCCACAAAATACACAACAGCCAAAAGGTGACTTCCTCACCTCTTCTTCCCTTTTCCTTCCGTTTCGCGTGACAGCCAACCAAAGCAGTGGGGGTTGCACGTGAGGCACAGTGTAGTGAGGGTGAGGCCACTACTACATCCGATCTCAAAAATCAAGTTCACAATTTGGAATTTGCTTATTGTTATGGAGAGTGCACTCAAGGACCACTTATAAGGAGCACATAGTCAAGGTCCCAAAAACCAGGCTTTTACAATATGTCTGTCTACATCTATCATTTAAATATCTCAAACTTTATACACATGCTGAAATTAAAACCAATATTCTTTGGCTACAAACACCCGGGAAAAGACATCGAGTTCACCACCTGTCAATAGCCCGGCTTGCCTTAATGACCAAAACCTGTTCTGCATAGCAACATTTATAACTTGAAATGGCCCATAGAGTTAAAGCACCCATTTTCGCATTCATTTTTGAAAGGGTGAACAACAAAATCTTTTGTAATCCAAAACATTACTACAACTGTACATACAAAGGCAACTCTTGGGAGCAAAACCGAAAACTAACTTAATATAGAAAGTTTCAATAAGAAATCTTTCCATAATTAATGTCAGAGAAACCAATGGATTATGATCATGCATAATCTGAATGGGAGTCGTAGAAGTCACTTGGGCAGGGTGACATCACTTCCTGTTCGAGAAACTGCAACACTTGTTGCATAGATGGTCTGTCCTCTGGGTTCGCATCAGTGCACCGCCCTGCAATCTCTAGAATAGCCTCTACAGTTGATGCATCCGCGTCGGTACACCTAGTGTCTACCCGCGTCTTCCAATTGGTTCTCTTTTTAGGGTGTTTAACTGTCATTTGTACATAACATAAAGAAAATATTAGGCTTGATACACTAAAAAAAAAAACTTAGAAATACATACCCAACCAACAACATTTAGGCCCCGTTTCACGAAAGCTGGATCAGTTGGTCTTTTTCCCGTTACAAGCTCTAACAACAAAACACCGAAGCTATAAACATCTGATTTCACAGTGGCTCTTCCGCTTTGCAGATACTCTATTTCACATAACAAACAACAGACCCGTAAGACATAATATCATGGTTGCAAAAAGCGCTCGGCACTAGTCCGGCGGTCGACCACTAACTAGCTAATGTCGGCTGAGGCGGGGCCTGGGCCTAGATAGATTGGACTTTTCTATATGAAAATTTTAAAAATTAAATGTATACTGATAAATTTAATCTTTCTTCCTCATCTACAACAATTACATCCCAAAGTTTACTCCTAGACCGCTTTTTACAACACTGCATGATATACTATGTGTTTATTAGTATGTGAAGAAATGGACAAACCTGGTGCAAGATAGCCGAAAGTGCCAGCAACGACAGTAGTCACATGAGCCTCCTCATCTACCAAAAGCTTTGCAAGACCAAAGTCGGAAACACATGGCTCGAGATTATCATCAAGGAGAATGTTGCTAGATTTTATATCACGGTGAATTATTCTTGGACTGCAGTCATGGTGTAAATACGCCAATCCACGAGCTGAACCATACGCTACTTTCAAACGAGCATTCCAGCTTAATGTTTTATCTTCATCTTGAGCTTCTAAAAAACATACAAGTTTATAAAGCATCAAAAACCAATTTTAGGAAATCCATCAAATTTGCTTAGAATATTTTTAAACCAAAATGTCACTTAAATCTTCTGTTTACCGCAAACTGTAATAAAATTTTGTATGTGTGTTTCTTAGAAAAAGTCCTACACTTTTGCGAAGTAGCCAGTCTTTGCACAAAAGTTCGGATTTTCCAAAATATTCCATGTGTGTCTTATTTTCGAGTAATTACGAGGAGAAAAAGTAACTTTTAAGTAAACTTGGTAAATAAAAACCTTCAGAAAGCTTATTGCACATACTAAAGTTGCAAAACTGGTGATCATTTTGGTATAAACAGAAATTCTATGACATCCTAGTAAAAACATTTTTATGTGGCTAGTATGATGAATTAGCCTTCATCATTGTTTCAGAATCAAAGGAAAATTGAACCCTACCGTGTAAGAAATTTTCGAGACTGCCATTGGACACATAATCATAGATAAGAAGCTTTGAATCAGGAAACCGACAGTAGCCTCGTAGGTTGACAAGATTGATATGCTTCACACTACCCAAGACTTCTAATTCCTGTTCGAATGCTTGATCCTGATTTTCACGGCTTCGATCAATTCTTTTAACCGAAACGTCCATAATCATTCATGACCATTCTGTAAACAGTCCCAAACCCTCCAGCCCCAACAACATGCTCATCATCAAGCGACTCGAGCTTCTCAATAATCTCGCTTGAAGGGTAAGGGAGATCACCATGGAATGTTATAAGTTGTGTGCCTACAAATAAAAAGTAACTGTTACAGAAATTCATATTCTTCACTAAAAAGTGGCAATTAGCAAGAAAAAAGATTGGTTTTTTACTTGTTTCTTGATGAACTTGTTTCTTAACGACTATATATTTCTTTCGGCCTTTCTTTCTTTGAGAGCGTATAAACGAAAAGGAACACTACTAACACGACTGCTAAGACCAAAGCACCACCTATCAGTCCTCCTTTCCAATAACGAGATGAATGCTTTGGCACTGCAATGGTCAAATTAAAACACAAATGGTTGGGATTAATAATATGGTCAAAAAGTAATCTTCTTGAATTTAAACAATTTTGGGATTTCTATTTGCTAAAGAATAAAAAGATGATATTTTTCTTATCAATTGCTTGCCTGCTGCTTCGTCACTTTCAGCATGCGGCAAGACAGCAGGGAATCCCAGTGATGTTTTTACGGCTTGTGTATTTGCTGGCCACATAGATCTAAATTACCAATATACCTACATGTAGTAACAATAAAACATTAGTTTGGGAAAAGACAAGAGTTAGAATTACTTTTACAATTTCAAATTTTAGTATAAGACAGGAAAATATCCAGTCTTGTCAATATAAAACACAACAGAAAAAACTAGTAGAATATAAATGAAACACAAGTCACATAACAAACAAGAGTATAATAAGAAATATCGAGTTGTACGTAAACATACTAACTTAAATGCTTAGAGTTAGTGACAATTATTTTGCTTACAGTCAAAGAAGAGAGACACTTACGACTTAATGTCAAATCTGCTCAATGCTCCAAAATTTGGGATTTCCCCGAAAAGAATTTGTAGATAAGTTGCTGAGAGAGTATACAAATAAGGTTCAAATGTCAAAGCGATCTGCTTCTCTAAAGTACCAAAAAACCTAGGAATAGTACAACTTACAGGTACTTGAGATGAATGAGATGACCAAGAGATGCTGGTATTGCTCCCGTCAAAGTATTGCTTGACAAGTCCCTGATCAAATTACAGATACAAATTATATTTGTTGAGAATGCCATCCAAAAACTTAGATGTATTTGTTCTCGTAGAGTCCTAATAATAGCATGGGGCAAATTGGAAGGAAACATACTTTGTGTTGAACTATAAATATCTAATAAACTTAACCTTCGTTGAACATTCAACAGTCTATATGAAAATCAAATATTGGGCCATTATCTGATAATAAACTTATAACAAAATCCTTAAAAATGATAATCAATGTACATTCCCTTAGAAATCGACTAGAAAGTGTGATCCTTTAACTTTCAATTTTCTATACAACACTCAATCTTCTTTAACATTAGGTACTTTGAGGTTTTCTTCTGTGTCTGTTCTGCATTATTTCATCCATTAATGCAAAATCAATTGTCATTAACCTTATGCAAAACCACATTGATACATACATTGGTTTTCCACTTACATTAGAGTTCGTTTTTAAATCAGTAATTTGTAATCTTAATAACATAAACATTGGAAAAACTCAAAAATATTAAACTAACTTACAGTATATTAAGGAGGGTAAGATTTCCGATATTTGAAGGTATGCACCCTGTAGATAATTAGCCCTCAAGTACCTAAAACAATATCGACAATACATCCGTCCCGTATCAGAACTAAGCTCAATATTCATAGTACATTTCAAAACTACACTCCAAAAATAAATTGCCAATTACAAATTTTACTTACACAGCTCTGAGTTCAACACATTTACTAATATCGTTAGGGTCAGACCATGTAATCTGTTCTGGTGAAGTGCCCTGATAATAAAAAAAATTCACATACTTCAAAACCATAAGTTCAACCAAAAGTATTAAGTTTACAGCTACTAAAGCCTAAAATACACACTTACAATCTCTGCAATCTACTCAGTTTACCAATGCTTGGTGATATTCCGCCTCCAAATTCCATGTAAGGCAAGTTTCTACAGAAAAAACCCAAAATGAAATCAAATGTTACAACTACTAAAAACACATTAGCTTATTTTTAGGCATGGACTTATTTGATTTGGAAAGCTCATAATCTCACTTTTTTCAGCTTATGAGCTTATGGCTAATTTAAGTTCATTAGCTCAAATTGATAAGCTCACTAGCCGGAAAAAGTGGGCTTGTGAGCTTTTCTAAATTCAAATAAGCCCATAGCCCTGAAAATAAGCTAATCCAAACACCGCTAAAATTCAATCTTTTTTTCAAAATTAGGGTTTATTTTCAAATGGACAGCCAACAAGCTCAAAACATAGATAGCACCCAAATAATTACTAATCTTGAAAAAGTTTCAAAAAACTAATTAGGCTCCAAAATCAAATGTTTCAACTTCTAACACCACCCAAATAATTACTAATCTTGAAAACTTGTAAAGACTAAAAGTGCTCCAAAATTAGGGTTTTGGGCTACTTTTTTCTAATTTCTTGAAATGTGTAAAAAAAAAGTTAAATACTTTAAATAAAAAGGGTGAAGGTTTACATTTCTTGAACTCTTTGGTCACCCTGATAACAAGTGATACCAGTCCATTGACATGGATTTTCATCACTAATCACCCAATTACTCAAACCATTCTTAGTGTCATTCAAACTATGCTTCAACTCCAGCAAAGCTAACCCTGAAAAAAAAACCAAAAAAAAAAAAGAAAAAAAAAGTACCCATTAAAGCAACATAAAAACAAAGCAAAACCCTTTAAAGATTTCACCTAAAAGACTACAAAAATGCAAACTTTTTTTTTTTTTACCATCTTGGGTTAGAGCTAAAGATTGAAGAAGAGCTGAAAAAACACAAATCCAGACGAGGTTTGTTGGTGTACTCATTTGTGTTTGTGTTTTTTAATGAAAGAAAAAAAAGGGCAAGTGTTCAAATGTGTGTCATATATGAAACATGAAAGAGATTCAAATTTGAAGTGAAGTGAAGTGTTGTGTCTAGACTCTAGAGTACACTTTACCATAAATGGTGGGGTTTTGAGAGTGGGGTGAGTTATGATGGTTGTTTGGAAAAATAAATTTTTTTTATATGATTATATTTTTAAGTGGAAAACATTGGTCTTCCTTAAAATTTTCAAGATCTAATAAGTAGTAATTAAATATTTAAGAATATTGATATAACTAGTGGATATGTAATTCAAATTAAATGTTACTGTATTTTTAAAATGTGAAGTTAGGTGGATTTTGAAGTAACATTGTGGCAAAATATTGTGTTCTTTTGGCATTATGTTTATAAAATACTCTAATAGATTTGGTTGGATTTCATATTACTGCAGTACATTTACTAAATCCTCTATTTAAATGGGCCTGTTATTTTCTCAATGACCTAACAGTAAGAATTAAATATCAAAAAACATCATATTATATCTTTCAACTTGAATATTTGTAAACAAGTTAGATACAGCAATTAAGTTCAAAAAAAAATTAGATACAGCAATAAATAATGCAGTTAATCAAGAAATAATTAACAAAAACATTTGAGCACAAGTAGGTAAGTAAGATGGAAAATATGCAAAAGAATAGATGAGAGCCGTTTGTTAAATGCAAATTCAAAAATAAAAGATCTTTGTCACTCTCACCATCATAGAAACAAACGTCACGCGCTTTAACTTGATGACGTGGTTTATTGTGATTGGTATTTAAGTAGGGACTGAAGGAAATTGCATGTATAATGTGAAGGTGGCATTCTACTATTCTACATATGGTTCAAAAAAGTCAAAGCAACACTGCCCAACTCAGATCCTTCACAAACATCCAAATCTATATCTCAGCTTTTTTTTATTAATTACTGTAGAAATTTAGATACTACTACTAATTATGTGTTTTTTTAGTGAAGGTTTATAGTTTACCACATGAGAACGTGAGACTAGTCTTGATACGCAATGTTGTAGGAGTAATAATTACGAGTCGGTAGTTAGGGTGGTGGCAACCGTCTCGGTATGACCTTCGGCATGGGTCAAACCGAGCGGGGTGAGTATTGCATGCTAATCGGTTTCATGCGGCATGGAAGGAGAGAGTATGAAATCGGCAAAGACCCGATTCTACATGAAAGGAAATGTGAATGTTGGACATTAAAATGGAGCCTTTGGACATTAAATGAGATGGAAAATAGATGAGGTATGGGTTAGGCAGTTTTGCCTTAAAATCTATTGTTAGGTATGAGATGAGATCTTGAGGATATTATTGGTGGGTGATTAGGCATGAAAAAATCTCAGGCATAGTTCTTAGTACCCTTAGAGCATCCATGACATAACTTGACCAAAAGCTTTTTACTGTTTCACAAAGTTTTTCAAAGACTTTTTTGCATCGCAAAATTGGACTTTTTCAAAAGCTTTTACAAATGACTTGGAGTATGCCAAGCATTTGAAGCAATCTACTATGCAAATATGTTGAAGCATTAATTGAAATGGCTGTTTGAGATTAAAAAAGTAATAAAATTAAATGACAAAAAGCTTTTCAACATTTGAGCATTGTGGATGCTTAGTCAATTGATTTTTTTAGCTTGTACTGTAATTAGTTTGGGCGGGAATGATCATATTAGAATTTTCGGCTATCTTTTTAAACATTTCTGACAAATTTTGTTATTTTTAGCAAGATTTTTCTTTAAAAAAAAACTTATAATATATATAAATAACGACTATAACTATAAGTGGTCAAAACAAGTTTACATCAAGTTTTGAGTATTTCCGGCAAATTTTGCAAGTTTCTAGCAAGTTTGACCACCGTTGACCGTTGTTGATCATGATTGACCGATTTACACAAATCGAAAAGTTTGGTGGCCGATTAGTGCATAGACAACGATTAATCGGCATTATACGCCTTTTTGCAACATTGGTAATAAAAGAGCACCGCAACCAACTTCACGCACGCCCAGCCTCACATCATCTTTAACTCTCGACCAACTTTATCACCAACTTAGTTTAGTGTTTAAGACATAAACGGCTTACTTTATTTAGAGGCTGGGTTAGTACATATATATAGTCAGTGAGAGCCCACTCTCATACTCCTACAAGAGGAATCCATTATGGAGAGACTCAAACTTGAGACCTCTCGCATGAGGAAGAGCCTCATGACCAACTCTGCTATCAGATGTTGGCTATAAACGGCTTATTAGCTTATATGTATTCGGAATATAACATAAGCCACAATGTTGGGGCTTATTTTTGACACTTAGGCTTATAGCATTGTCAATGTTATATAAGCCCATAAATATCAAAATAAACCACAAAATTGTGGCTTATATTATATAAACCGAACACATATAAGCTAATAAGCATTATATTTTAAACAAACACCCCTTAATAATACATCCAACTTTATCACCAACTTCAATTTTCTTTCCATTTACTTTCTTATTAACTACTAAAAATAAAATTTCACTAATATTTAAAACACATTACATTAATAATTCAAATAAAATAAAAACATTACAATAAAAAATCAAATAAAATGAAACTACAATTTAATATGCATTTGTTCGATGCCAAATGTGTTCAATTAAATTGGCTTTAATGCTTAGATGAGTTTCCCCATTGACTAAATCTTTAACAACCTGTAACGTTTCTTCATTCGTTATGTACGAAAACAAACGTTATAAATAGGCGAGGATGGCGTGGCGGCATTACCAAGCCTCACGCTGTAAGAGTTATAGCGAAGCTATAGTGTTTTTTAAGACGTCACTTAAAGCGACACTAAATATGAAGATATTTATAGATTTATATATTATATCATATTTTCTATATATCGAGTTCACAAAAAGTGTTTTATGTAATGAATTAAGTCAAAAAAACTATTCTTACATTAAAACTTTTTCATTTCTTTCAAGAAACAATTTCAGATGAGTTGAATTCAAAAAGACATGCCTCAGCCTTATCGCGTCTTTCTACGTTCATCTTACATCGCCTAGAGCGGCGTCCTAGTCTATTTCGTAACATTGAGGTCACGCCTCGCGCCTTAGCGCCGCCATGGCGCGCCTTTTGAAAGAACCCTATCGAGACATCATCATGATGGTTTTCCGCTGGATAAAAGTCATGAGAGATTGCCCTCCTTTTGTCTTTTATAATCATATTATGTAATATGATACATGTGTACATCATATCCGTTATTTTGTTAAGAGTCATCGTTTGTGCGGGATTTTTAGTTATAGCCCACTTTTCTGGCGCGTCAAACGTTCGTTCCACATTTTCTTTCGACTCATGCGCGATTATACCTTATGTTTCGTACCATTCGCACCTGGTAGTGAAATAAACAACAAAAAAGGCCATTTAGGATATATCCCGTCAGTAAAATAATATCACTATTTAAAAGGCACGTCGTTAGCCACAAACGGAACCTCTGGTGCTTTCCCGTCTTTAAGATCATTGAAAATAGGCGATTGACTTCTAACGTTGACATCATTGTTCGCCCCAGTAATATCAAAGAACGCATGTCAAATCCATATGTTTTGTGATGCATCCGCTTCCAATAAAATGAATGAATGTGGCTCGTGATCACCCCTCCAATATTGAGCTAAATATGCGTTTGAGCAATTAGCCCACAACCAACCCGTACAATCATTTATATCTAACATCCAAGGAAACCCATGTTTCTCGTTGTGATAAGCATAAAGTTTTTCTACATCAGCATAATTGGGTTTTTGCAAAAACTTGTATCCATATAAGTACATAATAGCCTTACAGAAATTTTGGGGAGCAACACGGGAAGTTTTTACACGCATTTGCATATATTCGTCTAGAGTATCAAGAACGGTGCCATATTCTAACTGACGAATTGCAGAGGTACACTTCATCAACTGGGAGATGCCAACTCTTCCCAAACAATCACTACTTTGTTGAAAATACGACAAATTGTCAGTTATTTCCAAAACAATGCGTGTGAATAGTGAACAACTTATTTGGAACAACGTACAGAATAATTCTTCGTCATAAAATGGGTTTTAAGAGAAGTAAGAAGCCATTAGACTTCTCATTCCAAACAAATCGATTGTTTTTTTTTTGCTCGAAGACTCTCCTTGTTGGATCGATATACTTTAATCAAACTAACTAACTAGCTTGTTAAGGTTTAATAACCTCGGATAAATCCTAAGTTATTAACAAAAGAAACGAGCAATCATCAAGTACGCGGAATTTACTTAACAAAGCTAAGAAGAATAACTTTTATAATAAACTCTAAATCTGCTTATTATGCAGATACTCTAATACAACTCTAAGATAATCGAACTTCTCTCTAAAACTCTAAATAACTTGTGAATTCGTAAACTCTAAAACTCATAGACTCGTACATCTAATTCCAATCTAGGAGTCCTTTTATAGGCTCAAGGATATCCTAGTCGGTTTACAATTGATAACCTTGTACGACAAGTAATCTAAACATAGAATACAATACTTTCTATAAACGAATATAACAGTTCTTTGTTCTTGCAGTACTTTGACTCTTTGACTTTGTCCAGTGCTTTGCAGCTTACAGTACTTTCATGTCTTCAGCACTTTCATATCCCAACAATCCTCCCCTAACTTGAATTCTACTTGCTTGACTTCAAGTTCCTTTGTGAATATATCTTTAACAGCTTCATCATGAAGGACATATTGTTTCATAGTCTTTGGATTGTATCTCTGTAGTGTCTGTGCTTGTCAAAGTATCTCTTAGAATTGTTCTTTCTCAGCAACATCCAACAAGCTCCATCTTTTCAGCAACCAGCAAACATATGACAATTTGTACATTAATTCAGTTTAAGTTGCATACTATTCTCATCACTTCCAGGTGTGTTAACTCCTGTGAGAGGTGAATCATTGAAAATTTAATGGATTTAGATCTCTATACCAAAGCCATTAATCTGGTAGCCAAATGTTTTGGTGTGTAAGACCATGGTACATTGATAACCATATGATTTTTAGCAAATCATCAGCTATCAACAGATTTGATTTGTCTGTACCAAAAGTTGTACCTTCGGACTAGTTAGTTCTTCTATCTAATGGAGAACTAATTACCAATAATGGATTTTCCACTGCCTTTACCACAAGCCATTTTCTTGTGGGCTAGCCAACTCTTCACATAAACTGATATGGTGAGTTGATCACCATACAACTTATTAGCAAGTTGTCAACTATAAAACGGATTTGATATATATCTTTACGAGCCGTTTGCTCCTTCCATGGTGGATTGATGTCTAATCACCTACCTTTGTTTTCAAATATTTTATACTTAGCAAAAGGTTTTATTCAAAATCACTTAACTGGTTTAAAAGCTGCAAGCAGTACTTTGATGAAAGTACTGTTTGATCAGCAATACTTTGAATAAAGTACTGATTTATCAAAAATAATTTATTCAATGAAATTCATACCAGTTTACTCATTATCTTCAGCAATGATAGTCCAGTTGATAAATAAATTGATAACCATGCAAGCAGTTTCATTATCCTCTTCTACTTCCCATCCATGCTCTAGCATTCTTCTCATGAGCTCAACTGTGAGAGGATATCTTCTGTTTACAAACATGTGTATCATTGTACCATTTTCCAGCTCTAAAACATGAACTCCAGACTCTTCAAAGAATCTCCAGCTGTCACACCCCCAAAATATCGCAGCGGAACGATAGTGTCTTTGGGGTATGATGTCATAGCACAAAGCATGGATACAGAAAACGACCTCTAAAATGAGACGTTTTGAAAAGTTTACCATTCGATTAAATAAAGTTAAAGTTTACAAAACATGAGATCCCAAAGTTTGATAATACATAAAGGGTTACAAAACATGTCGAATGGTAATTGATAAAAACACAAGACTCCAATGTATGCCATGTGACCCAAAAGCTCCATGAAATGCTATCGCCTTACGACCTGAGATAAACATGCTAAAAAGTGTCTACACAAAGGTTGGTGAGTTCATAAGTTTGTTGAAAATGATTTGAAAAAGTCTTTAAGGAATGTTGATGCTGCAAAGGCATTGTAAATCCATTCAGTTAGAGTTCCGCCCTAGCAACCTATGTGTTCACAACCCATTGCCTAAAATAGAATTGTCAATCTTGTTTGTAAGTAGGACATATGTGCATACGATATATACATGTACTTAATGCAAAGAATCACAGCGAACTGAACCTCTTGACAAGTCTACATTGTTTGTTGTGTCTCATTGAATAACAGATTATATTCACCCCATGTCAAGTCATCAGGGACAAAGGGTGCGTCAGCCGATAGTACTATCAATACCTCTCCGCCGGCTCCAGGTTAACCAGTTGCTAAAGTATGTATGTTGAAGCATAATTGAAAACAAGTTTAGCACATTAAGGCACATATCGCAATAAACCACACATAATGTCCAAAGAGTATAAGAAGTATAGTGTAACACAATTGTATAAATGGTTTGAGTATTTGCAAGAGTAAAAACAAGTATTTAAGCATGGATCTCCCCCAAAGAGTTTGTAAGAATTTAAACGAGTAAAAGCGGGGTATGAACTCACATGTTGCAATAGTTACGATGACAAAGTGGATGCACAGAAATGAGCACTTGTAACTCTCTACTTACATGACACATTATGATGATATGATATATGATAAGTTACAATGTAATGTTATGCATGCAATTCGTATGATATCTATACCACTTGTGAATTTGTGAAAATAATACTTATCGTCGAAAAAATAATCTCATAACGTCTTGACCATTGTTAAATTACTTTACGGTATTTATATTGAAATGATATCCTACGATAGTCATTGAAGTGATTTATTATGAAATTATAACTTTTAAATTAGTAAAATAATGTCGTTGAAAATTTCATGAAAA
Organism: Chrysanthemum makinoi; assembly: GCA_910596185.1. Classification (NCBI taxonomy): domain Eukaryota; kingdom Viridiplantae; phylum Streptophyta; class Magnoliopsida; order Asterales; family Asteraceae; genus Chrysanthemum; species Chrysanthemum makinoi. The sequence continues at coordinate 278,136,281 of OU343220.1, read as the reverse complement.
TGACTAAATGGCCTTGAAAAGCTAGTCGTAAAATGGTGCACATCGATTGTTAGTAAACAAACTCAACGGTTTTGGGAAGCTTGTATCATTATCTCAAAGTTTTAGCATTTAAGTTTCATCATAGAGGTTCCAATCATAGAGAAAAATATAGGTAAAGTATGGTACTTGTGTCCAAAATATAGTTTTAGGGTGGTTTCCGACAAAGTTTAAGTGACCGTATTTTATTCGTTACAACTCCGCTTGACGAACGGTTGGACATTTTGGAAAATAGGCTAGGCAAACTTACTTTCACTAGAAGACATCATTTTATGAAAAGTACTACATCATTGTAAAAACCCCTCAACATGGTCCTTCGTGGTCCGTAATATTTGTCTAATAGAAATATATTAGTTTTTCTTATATAATATAGTTACGGCAACTTTGTATAAACACGTGTAATTTAATCGTTACAAGTCCGTTTTCTACATCCTTAGATTCGTATTAAAGTATACTAATATATTTTCGATAAGTCGACACATTTCATAATGCTTAAGCCTCATTTTGACTCTCGTAAAAGTGATATTAACATGTGAAATTCTGAAATTAATAGTTTTCGTCGTCAAACTTCAAAATAGCATAACTTTTTCGTTATAGCTCCGTTTTAAACCCGTTCAAGCGCCACGCTGCTTTTAAAGTATATTTTCCAAATATCTAGCCCAAAATATTTTACCAACTGTCTAATTTTCCCAGATTTAAAATAAGATCGACCGTTAACTAAAGTTGTCGAAATGAGTTTTTCACGCGCAAAACCTATTCTAACCAATTCAAAACAACTCTTAAGCTATTCTAATCCTAACATACACCTTCTTAGGGTGTCATGGGTTCCTAGACATCACCAAAAGTGATATGTTTCAAGGAGTAATTATAGGATAACATATATGAATTTATATAGTTTATAAACAATTTAAGTGGTATAGACATCATATAACTTGTATGTTTTACTCAAACACGATAATATGAACATAACATGAGTATGAAAGACGAAAAATGAATATGAGATGCTTACTAGTTACTTGATGAGGTGAAGTGAACCAAGGTTTTTATTTCACAACCTTAATCAAGAGTGTAACTAGAGTGTAAATAACTTGTCTAGAAAATTTTTGGTGAATTCCTCTTTGATCCTTGAGGGTGGCCGGTTGTAGAGAGAAGAGAGGAAGAGAGTGCCCTTTTGATCTTTCACACTTGAAATAATGTTAACTATGTGTTGATTTGTAAAGTATAAAAGTAATATATGTTAAGTAATAGATAGATATTTGTATTGAGGGTGTGAGTCACCCCTTGGGTCCATATATATAAAAATATAGACTAGGTGCATTTTGTTATAGCTAAATACATATATGTTGAAGTAAAGGTGTAATTACTTAAAGATAATTGATAACTTGTATATTTATTTAAGCATTTAGGGTAGCGTTAGCTAAAAATAAATTTTAACGGATCAAAATAAAATATATTGAAGTCATAAAATTATAAAAATACATTTCTTACAAAAATTTGAGGAAATAATAATAATTATCGTGGTAGTATTTAACGAAACCGTCAGAATTATATAAACATAACAATTTATATACAAAATAAATTTAAAACACTGGGTAAACTCATAATGTTATTTTTATAATCTTAATATGAGTATAAAAATATATCGATAATTTTTGAAGTATCGGATCAATTGTTCAAAAAAATTATGCGATAGCTTATTTAATAAGAAATTATGCGTTTAATGTGAAATGCAAAACCATGCATGAACTAATATGATAAATATTGAGTTTGAGAAATGACCGGAAATTGAGAATTGTGACATTCTTCCCATGTCAGAGGAATCATGTCCTCGTGATTCAATTAATGATAACTATAGGTCTACCCTTAGGTTTCGCAAATCGTGGTGTATGGTCAAAGTGCTTATGCCCAAAACTTACGCGTCTAGGTTTCTTATCTAATGAGGCTCATTGAATATGAATAATACAGTGGATCACTTAATGGTCTAGGAAAACGTACAGCCACGCATTGCGGCTGCCTCGTCCCTAAATAGAATGCTCGAGCTCGGGTGGACTGATATTGAGTACTGGTTTGGGTTATTTCTTCTATTGCTAGAGCTAGGTGTTGGTTACCCCGTGGTTGTCCCCTGCTCCATTCAACCTAGGACAATTATTCGTAGTGATTCGGCTGTTGCACTCGGCAAGTCCTTTGATTATTCCTCATGTTACCCACATTAGCCGGTGTTACCCGTGTTTTACCGCTCTTTAAAATGGCCGTATCGATTGCAATTTGTACAAGCCGCGGGCTTGGTCTTCGGATGATGATAAGCACATTTAGCACATTTGGGATGTGTACCAGCATACTCTCTTTGTTCAAGCACAGTTGCCCCAAAAAACTCTTGCCCTTTGTTGTATGCTACCACGCCCATCGCTCTATTCGACCCACTCGCTTCCTTCCTCTTGTCACTGCTCTTCAAAGTACCATTTATAACCATCTCGTCTGCCGTGGTTCCGCCCTCAGAGTAACTTTGTATTGTAGACGGCTCGGTTGTTTTCACAGCTCCACGGATTTCGTGCACAAGACCATATATGTACCTCGCGATTCTCTTGGATTCGGGGTAAACTGGATGAGGAACTAGTCCGCTAATTCATGGAATCGACTGTAGGCGCTGCGGACCAGCCCTATCATAGAGTGATGATAAAGTTCATGTTCCGTTCTGCATTTCATTGTCCGGCAAGACTTCTCTTCAATAACGCCTTAAATTCGTCCCATGTCATACCTATAGTCTTCTGCCTCTAGCCTCAGAGTGTGTTCCACCATGTCAATGCCTTCCCGATAGCAAGCAAGCAGATACTTCACCCTCTCGATGTGCGACACAATTGTCGATGTCGATCACGACTCGTCTTCTACCCATCGAGTATACGCCAAAGCACCTCCTATACCATCAAACTCCACGGGTTTGCATTCTGAAAATTCCTTATAATGCGCATCCGCCTGTTGTTGGTGGTGGTGGTGTTGTTGTTGGTGTTGTTGTTGTTGTTGTTGCCACTGCCAACTACATTGTTGGTGTCGCCATTCTCGTCCCGTGGTTTCCCGAAGTTATTCATATTGTTTCCAACTTGTGTGACAATAATGGGAAGCAAGATTTGAAGTTGTTGAGCGATGATGGCGGCAAAATCGGGTTTCCGCCAGCCGTTGTTGTCATTGTTACCCATGTCGCGACCGCTCTTCTACCTCCACGCCACCGTCCTTCCACCCTTTGCGCCGCACCACCGGCTAGTGCTGCTGTTACCCTCTTTGGTGCCATGATCTCTGCAAGGAAAGGACAGTTGAGTTCCCAATGTCTATACTTAACGCCCTCAAACATAATACCACGCCACAAATTGGTTCCTAAGGTGTGCACACCGACCGCTGTGATGTGGTCGCGATATGTCCACGTGGTTGTGACGCATTTATAATTATGTTGGCCACCATAATTATAATTGCCTCATTTCACACATACCACCAAGCATACATGTCTCAGCGATTGATGTTACTGAAATAGGTAGCCATTCTATCATCCGATTCTAAACGGTGGAGGAGGGATTAAGGGTAGGTATCTAGGAGAGTCGCGACTTGGTGTATAGGAAATTCCTTTAGGTGCTAAAGTCACGATGAGGTTTAGTCGCCAGCAGTTCCCAAAGTATCCTCAAGAGAACTCCCATCCTCGGCAAAATCATCAAATCTATACACCTATATAGTAACACTTATTTAGCTCGATCTCGTGTCTCATCAAACAAGAACTATCACGAGATTAAGTTAGATAAGTGCTCACATCGAGCTCCATATTTTGATGACTTGACTAGATTTTGGGACTTCCCTATCGGTACAAGGAAACCACGTTATCCAATGAGGTGGGTCTAGAAGAAATTTTTCAGAAAACATATGCGCACTAAAAGTGTGTAAGGCGATAGGAAAAGAAAGGATCGACGTGAAAGCGGTTATAGTCTAGGAACTAAAATGGAACCTAGTTCTCTATAACCAAGTCTCGACAATAACTGTCACACCCCCAAAATATCTAGCTGAACGATAGTGTCTTTGGGGTATGATGTCATAGCACAAAGCATGGATACCGAAAACGACCTCTAAAATGAGACGTTTTGAAAAGTTTACCATTCGATTAAATAAAGTTAAAGTTTACAAAACATGAGATCCCAAAGTTTGATAATACATAAAGGGTTACAAAACATGTCGAATGGTAATTGATAAAAACACAAGACTCCAATGTATGCCATGTGACCCAAAAGCTTCATGAAATGCTATCGCCTTTACGACTGAGATAAACATGCTAAAAAGTGTCTACACAAAGGTTGGTGAGTTCATAAGTTTGTTGAAAATGATTTGAAAAAGTCTTTAAAGAATGTTGATGCAGCAAAGGCATTGTAAGTCCATTCAGTTCCGAAGTTTACCCATACAAAACTCGTAACCTATGTGTTCACAACCCATTGCCTAAAATAGAATTGTTAATCTTGTTTGTAAGTAGGTATGGTGCATAACGATATATACATGTACTTAATGCAAAGAATCACAACCAACTGAACCTCTTGACAAGTCTACATTGTTTGTTGTGTCTCATTGAATAACATATTATATTCACCCAGGTCAAGTCATCGACTCGGAGTGGGGGCGCCACCCGATAGTACTATCAATACCTCTCCGGCTCCCAGCAGAGTTAACCAGCTAAAGTATGTATGTTGAAGCATAATTGAAAACAAGTTTAGCACATTAAGGCACATATCGCAATAAACCACACATAATGTCCAAAGAGTATAAGAAGTATAGTGTAACACAATTGTATAAATGGTTTGAGTATTCGCAAGAGTAAAAACAAGTATTTAAGCATGGATCTCCCCAAAGAGTTTGTAAGAATTTAAACGAGTAAAAGCGGGGTATGAACTCACATGTTGCAATAGTTACGATGACAAAGTGGATGCACGTAAATGAGACGCAAACTCTAACCGCACCTATTATGAATGATATGATATATGATAAGTTACAATGTAATGTTATGCATGCAATTCATATGATATCTATACCACTTGTGAATTTGTGAAAATAATACTTATCGTCGAAAAAATAATCTCATAACGTCTTGACCATTGTTAAATTACTTTACCAGTATTTATATTGAAATGATATCCTACGATAGTCATTTAGTGATTTATTATGAAATTATAACTTTTCGTCGTAAAATAATGTCGTTGAAAATTTCATGAAAATGACTAAATGGCCTTGAAAAGCTAGTCGTAAAATGGTGCACATCGATTGTTAGTAAACAAACTCAACGGTTTTGGGAAGCTTGTATCATTATCTCAAAGTTTTAGCATTTAAGTTTCATCATAGAGGTTCCAATCATAGAGAAAAATATAGGTAAAGTATGGTACTTGTGTCCAAAATATAGTTTTAGGGTGGTTTCCGACAAAGTTTAAGTGACCGTATTTTTTATTCGCTACAACCCGCTTGACTAACGGTTGGACATTTTGGAAAATAGGCTAGGCAAACTTACTTTTACTAGAAGACATCATTTTATGAAAAGTACTACATCATTGTTAAAAACGACCCTCAACATGGTCCTTTGTAGCCGTAATATTTGTCTAATAGAAATATATTAGTTTTTCTTATATAATATATTACGCAACTTTGTATAAACACGTGTAATTTAATCGTTACAAGTCTGTTTTCTACGTTTTCTACATCCTTAGACTCGTATTAAAGTATACTAATATATTTTGATAAGTCCATTTCATAACGCTTAAGCCTCATTTTTGACCTCAAAAGTGATATTACATGCTGAAATTTCTGAAATTAATAGTTTTCGTCGTCAAACTTCAAAATAGCATAACTTCTTCGTTATAGCTCCGCTTTAACCCGTTCAAGCGGCCACGCGTTTTTTTATAGTATATTTTCCAAATATCTAGTCCAAAATATTTTACCAACTGTCGAATTTTCCCAGATTTAAAAATAAGATCAAACCGTTAACTAAAGTTGTCGAAATGAGTTTTTCACGCGCAAAACCTATTCTAACCAATTCAAAACAACTCTTAAGCTATTCTAATCCTAACATACACCTTCTTAGGGTGTCATGGGTTCCTAGACATCACCAAAAGTGATATGTTTCAAGGAGTAATTATAGGATAACATATATGAATTTATATAGTTTATAAACAATTTAAGTGGTATAGACATCATATAACTTGTATGTTTTACTCAAACACGATAATATGAACATAACATGAGTATGAAAGACGAAAAATGAATATGAGATGCTTACTAGTTACTTGATGAGGTGAAGTGAACCAAGGTTTTTATTTCACAACCTTAATCAAGAGTGTAACTAGAGTGTAAATAACTTGTCTAGAAAATTTTTGGTGAATTCCTCTTTGATCCTTGAGGGTGGCCGGTTGTAGAGAGAAGAGAGGAAGAGAGTGCCCTTTTGATCTTTCACACTTGAAATAATGTTAACTATGTGTTGATTTGTAAAGTATAAAAGTAATATATGTTAAGTAATAGATAGATATTTGTATTGAGGGTGTGAGTCACCCCCCTTGCCTACATATATAAAAAAATATAGACTAGGTGCATTTTGTTATAGCTAAATACATATATGTTGAAGTAAAGGTGTAATTACTTAAAGATAATTGATAACTTGTATATTTATTTAAGCATTTAGGGTAGCGTTAGCTAAAAATAAATTTTAACGGATCAAAATAAAATATATTGAAGTCATAAAAATTATAAAAATACATTTCTTACAAAATTTGAGTGAAATAATAATTATCGTGTAGTATTTACGAAACCGCCGTAATTATATAAATATAACAATTTATATACAAAATAAATTTAAAACACCGGTAAACTCATAATATTATTTTTATAATCTTAATATAAGTATAAAAATATATCGGAATAATTTTTGGAAGTATCGGATCAATTGTTCAAAAAATTAATTATGCGAAGCATTTAATAAGAAATTATGCGTTTAATGTGAAATGCAAAACCATGCATGAATTAATATGATGAATATTGAGTTTAAGAAATGACCGAAATTGAGAATTGTGACATTCTTCCCATGTCAGAGGAATCACGTCCTCGTGATTCAATTAATGATAACTATAGATCTACCCTTAGGTTTAAAATCAGGTGTATGGTCAAAGTGCTTATGCCAAAACTTACGCTGCCTAGGTTTCTTATCTAATGAGGCTCATGAATATGAATAATACAGTTGGATCACTTAATGGTCTAGGGAACGTACCGCCACGCATTATGGCTGCCTCGTCCCTAAATAGAATGATCGAGCTCGGGTGGACTGATATTGAGTACCTGGTTTGGGTTATTTCCTTCTATTGCTAAAGCTAGGTGTTGGTTACCCCGGGTTGTCCCTGCTCCATTCAACCTAGGACAATTATTCTAGAGTGATTCGGGTGTTGCACTCGGCAAGTCCTTTGATTATTCCTCATGTTACCCACATTAGCTGGTGTTACCTGTGTTTTACATTGCTCTTTAAAATGGCCGTATCGATTGCAATTTGTACATAAGCGTGGCTTGGTCTTCGGATGATGATAAGCACATTTAGCACATTTGGGATGTGTACCCGTATACTCTCTTTGTTCAAGCACAGTTGCCCCAAAAACTCTTGCCCTTTTGTTGTATGCTACCACGCCCATCCGCCTATTCGACCCACTCTCGCTCCTTCCTCTTGTCAATGGCTTCAAAGTACATTTCTAACCATCTCGCCTCTGGGGTTCCGCCCTCAGATTGCACTTTGTATTGTAGACGGCCAGTTGTTTTCACAGTTCCACTGATTTCGGCACAAGACCATATATACCTCGCGATTCTCTTGGATTCAGGGGTAACGGATGAGGAACTAGTCTCGGCTAATTCATGGAATCGATCCGTAGGTGCAAGGTGACGAGCTCCTATCATAGAGTGATGATAAAGTTCATGTTCCAGCCTGATTTCATTGTCCGGCAAGTACCTCTTCAATAACGCCTTAAATTCGTCCCATGTCATACCTATAGCTGCTTCTCTGCCCCTAGCCTCAGTGTGTGTTCCACCATGTCAATGCCTTCCCTGATAGCAAGCAAGATACTTCACCCTCGATGTGCGGACAATTGCTCGATGTCGATCACGACTGCTTTCTACCCATCGAGTATACGCCAAAGCACCTCCTATACCATCAAACTCTACGGGTTTGCATGCTGAAAATTCCTTATACGTGCATCCAGTTCTGTTGTTGTTGTTGGTGGTGGTGGTGTTGTTGTTGTTGTTGGTGGTGTTGTTGTTGTTGTTGTTGTTGCCACTGCCAACTACATTGTTGGTGTCGCCATTCTCGTTCCCGTGGTTTCCCGAGTTATTCATATTGTTTCCAACTTGTGTGACAATAATGGGAAGCAAGATTTGAAGTTGTTGAGCGATGATGGCGCAAAATCGGGTTTCGCCGTTGTTGTCATTGTTACCCATGTCGCGACCGTCTTCTCTACCTCCACGCCACCGCCCTTCCACCCTCATGCGCGACCACCGGCTAGTGCTGCGTGTTACCCTCTTTGGTGCCATGATCTCTGCAAGGAAAGGACAGTTGAGTTCCCAATGTCTATACTTAACGCCCTCAAACATAATACCACGCCACAAATTGGTTCCTAAGGTGTGCCCACACTGACCAAGGTGATGCGTGGTCGCATATGTCCACGTTGGTTGTGACGCATTTATAATTATGTTGGCCACCATAATTATAATTGCCTCATTTCACATGTGTACATACCACCAAGCATACATGTCTCGGCGATTGATGTTACTGAAATAGGTAGCTATTCTATCATCCGATTTAAACTTGGAGGAGGAATTTAGGTAGGTATCTGGGAGAGTCGCACTTGGTGTATAGGAAATTCCGTTAGGTGCTAAAGTCACTATGAGGTTTAGTCACGCCAGCTTCCAAAGTATCCTCAAGAGAACTCCCATCCTGCAAAATCATCAAATCTATACAGCCTATATAGTAACACTTATTTAGCTCGATCTCGAAGTCTCATCAAACAAGAACCGCCACGAGATCGTTAGATAAGTGCTCACACGAGCCCATATTTTTGATGACTTGACTAGATTTTGGGACTCCCTTATCGGTACAAGGAAACCACGTTATCCAATGAGGTGGGTCTAGAAGAAATTTTTCGTGAAAACATATGCGCATCTAAAAAGTGTGTAAGGCGATAGGAAAAGAAAGGATCGACGTGAAAGCGGTTATAGTCTAGGAACTAAAATGGAACCTAGTTCTCTATAACCAAGTCTCTGATACCAATCTGTCACACTGATGAGTGTCTAAATACTCATCATTTTTGTACAATCTAAACTGCAAAATCATCTGAAAACACTCAAAAATGCATCAAAATGAAGAAAATATTACAAATCGTTTTTATGTGTTTTTAAATGCAAAAATATAAAATCGGATGAAAAATGATTCAAGTTTGTAAAATTGGCGCTTTTTAGTCCCCAAGTTTCAAAAGTTGTCAAATCTAGTTCCTGGAATTCAAAAATGTGGAGTTTTATCATTCAAGGTCCCTGAAATATTCTAATTTGTTAAAATTGGTCCTTGAATGATTCTTTTGGTCAAATGGCGTAAAAGGTCCCCGAGCTTTAAAAATTGCAAAAGATAGTCCTTGGATATTTTAAAATGGAATTTTATGCAAAAAGGGTCCTTGTACTATCAAAGTTTGTCAAGTTTTGTCCTTTTGATAATTTGAAAAAGTTCGCTGTCCCTCGTTGCGTATTACAAAAATGGTCCTTATGCTTTATTAATATCAATTGGACCCTTTTTGTATTTAGAACCCCATCCAAAACCAAAAGAACCCCTCGCCATATACCACTTGACCCCCTCTGCCATTACCAATTTTGACCCTCTATTAATACCACCGTCAAATTATTCAAACCCAAGATCGCTCCTCACAAGAACGCTACCAAACCGTAAAACCATGGTGGTTTCCAATGATTTTCTCCATTCCCCTTACCTTGTCCCTCCACCTCCACTAACACCAAAAAATCTTAATTGACTCAAACCAACCCAATTAATGTCTCAAACTGCTATGAGACTTTGGCCAAAAATCTACACTTGGATGGTTAAGATGATTTAGAGAGATCCAAGGGCTGGAAATTGTGGAAGCAATCGTGAGATCATCATAGAGTCCAAAATGTCATTATAAAGAGGAGGGGATGCAATGTATCAACATCATCTAGTGTAATTTTAGTTTTTCATTGTCGTTTTTATTATTTTCAAATATCCAGTGTAATTTAAGTTTTCCTAGCACTTTGCTTGTGTTATTTAAAGTATTTATGAACTATTTTCAGTTTCAATCTCAAGTATTAAGTTTTAATATCAGTTTATGCAATTTCAAATTTCAAAAATCTCATGTGAATCAAATGTTGTTATAAGGTGTTATCTTGGACTAAATAAGACACATAAGCTCCTATAAAGCTTATTCAAGGTTTTAGAAACACTAAAAGTCAGTTTAGAAGCAAAAATCAAAAATCACCAAAAATACAAATTAAATAGTTGAAAAATCAAAAGTCATTGGAAATGGTGTACGTATTGAGCAAAGAATTATGGATGGCCTTGGGTTAGAAGCTTAGGGTGTTTAATAGGGTGATAATTGGTTCTTGATCTCAGTTTTGAGCTTGGAAGCTTTTGTAAGCCTTTTTATTCATTTTTGCATTTTATCGTTGTAGTTGTTCATTAGCCTAAATTTGCTTTCTTTATGTTCATTAGATATAGTTATGTATCTAATCCTTAAAATCGCTTTGTTGTTCTTTTAAATTGGTAGTTTACAAAAAATCTCATTTTGACAGTAAAAATAGCATTATGGTTATTTCTTAGTTTAATGTTGTTATGATTGTTGTTTAAGGTTTCATTAGTCCCATAAGTGATATTATAAGGTCCAAGAACAAGTCTCATGGCTTTAATTTGAGTTTTGCTTTGAAATTCACCAAAACTGTCTAAGTAAGGGTGTTTGGATTTAACTGTTTAAACCATAGTAGGAGTCTTGTTTTGTATTGTTTGTTTGGGGTTGTCTCGGTTACTTACACACCTAATACCTCAAATAACAAGAAAACCATTGGTCATTTGTCAAAAGTCAAAATCTATTTTGATCTTATCTCTGTCACTCAATTGTTGATTTGCATGATCATTGATCTTGTTTTTATGTATATAAGTTGTTAAAATCAATCAAATCAGTCTTAGTATACCTTAAAACAACAAAATAAAAGTGAGTAGTAGTGATTCAAAGTTCATCTTGTCAAACTTTTTAGTTTTTCTTAAAAAGTCAAAATTTTCATTTTGGTCGTTTTTGATTAAAATAGATAATTTCAAAGGTGAGTTTAATAGTGAGTTTTAGCTTAAAATCTTTTGGGGTATTAAAGTTCAGTTGCTAAACAGAATTAGAAAAATATTAGCTTTCCTTTAATCAGCTTTTTAAGTGCTTATTTTCTCGTTTCTTTTGGTACATTGGATGAAAGGGTGCCCCGCGGGTACGCTATGGTCCAACTTGATAAGCTCACATAGAGCTTATTAATTGCTCAAATCTTGTAATTTTTGGTTCTTTGGGTAGCTGACCTAGTCTTCTTTGGGTCCCAAGTTTAGTTTTCCATTTTGAAGCTTAATAGCTAGGGCCGCACTCTAGCTTCTTTGTCCCAATATTCTCAAGATATACGCCTTGAGCCGAAAGCAAAGGAGTTGGTGTCATCTTTATAAGCTCAAAGCTCTATAGTTGTCCATAGTTTGTAATTTTAGCTTTTTGGAAAACCAGCCAAGCCATCTAGAGGTGTCAAGCTTAAAGTTTTCACTTTTTAGCTTGTTTGGTAGGGTCATAATAAGCCTCAACCTTGTCCCATATCTCTGCTCAATTCTCGTTTTTACAAAGTGCTTATTAGCTTTTCCTAGCTTTTCAGTGTTAATCTTTGTGTCTTTTAGCTTCATATAAGTAGCTTGTAGCTTATTTTATCTTATTCTAGCTTTTGTTTCAAATTGTGAGCTTGTTCAAGCTTAATTCATCAAATAAGCTCATTAACAAATCTGTTAAGCTCATAAGCTTGTCGCTTTATTTGTGAGTTGTAAAATTTGTGTTTTCTACAAAAGTAGCTTATAATCAGTAGTTAGTAGTTTTCAAAAAGAAAATCCAAAAAACTTCATTTTTAAAACAAAGGATATGTTTATTTAATAGGTTTTAGCTTTTGATTTTTTTTCATCTTATTAATAAGCAAATCTTGTTTTTTATACTTTTCTTAGTTTTCTGTCACCTTAAGTTATTTTTAGAAAAAGTTTCATAATTTTCTCTATTTATTTAGTATTTATTAGAATTTTTAATAGTTAAAAGTCTTAAATAATTAGTAATAAATAATTAAAAAGCATAAAAAATATCTTTTCAGTTTTAGAATTAGTTTTATCATATTTTAGATTTTTCCAAGTTAAAATTTTATTTTTCCAGGTTTATTTGATATTTTCTATTGTTTAAGTGTATTTTAAATAGTAATTAATTAGTAATAATTAGATAAAAAGTGTGAAAAATATATTTTTAATTTTAAAATTAGTTTTATAATATTTTAGATTTTTCTGAATCATAATCTTATTTTTCTAGCCTTATTTCATATTTTCTTTTATTTTAGGTTATTTTTAAATAGTTTTAAATAGTTTTTAATTAATAATAATTAATTAAATAGTGGTAAAAATAATTTTCTTTTTCTAATAATTTTATTTTATTTTTAGGATTCCAAAAATGTTATTTTCATATTTTTAGGTCTTTTATTTCTTTAATCTCACTTTTTATTTTGTAATGTGATAATAGTTTTTTAAACTTACGTATTTGCATTGGTTGTGTCTGATTGTTGTGCTTTCCAATTCTGTTTCTAATCTCATTCCAATCATTCAGTAGTGTAATAATCTATCCAAACCTTTACTGATCACTATCCTTAGTGATCATTCTATCATCCGATCAAGTGTTTACACACCATTGAGTCTCCGTGGGACTTAACGACCTCGAATTCATTCTATTCTCGTGACTTCATTGTATTTGTGTTTTAAGCAGTTTTAACCTTCTTACGGTTAGCCATTCACAAGTGGCTAGCTTGTGTGAGGTAGCTTGACAGTTTAGCACAGATCAAATTTTTGGCGCCACGCCGGAGGCTTTAGCGCGTGTTAAGCCATTTTCTAATCCATTCTGCACATATCCCACCATTTTGTAAAAGTTTTTTGTAAAGTTATAAGAAAATCAAAAAGTTCATTAGCACTTTTCCTAAAGTGTTAAAACCCCAAAAAAATATAAAACAACAAAACAATCGTAACGCTTTCTATCTTGTATTTTCTTTAAGGTGATTCTTAAAGAGGTGCGATTTGGTTAAACGAGACGATACTCAAAATATTGTCAAAAGTTTTAAACCCTTGCACAAATCATTACTCACGCCTTTTTAGTGGTACTTAATATATACATAAAATCAACTCACTGCAAATCAAGGCAAAGACACCTACTAACGGGGGTGACCATAATAAGTTCCCCTAACCACGATTTAAAACTTGCCTTTGTGTCCTTGTGATTTGGTGTACCTTTTCAAAGAAGCCATTTCATTTGTGATTATTGGTTAAGTTCACTTGTCGCTTTGCCTCATTTGTTTTGAAAATTGATTTTTATACTTAGTGCATTTGGCTTACACTTTCGAGCTCAAAACCTAAGTTGCTTAATCTAGTAACCCAAAGCTACCCTATGGTTTTGCTGGATGATCCCTATGCACACATTGATGGTTTAACAAGATTGCACCCACCATCAAGTACAAGAATGTCCCACATGAAGCTATCGCTTCTTCGTTCCCATTTTCTCTAGAGGGACAAGCCCTGAATTGGCTTGAGAAACAACCCCCTCGTTCCATTGAGACATGGGAAGATCTAGTCACCAAGTTCGTTAACGAGTTCTATCCTCCATCCCGAACCACAAGTCTTAAGAATGAGATAATGAAATTCTCTCAAAGATTTGATGAATCGTTCGGGAGGCATGGATCGTTATAAAGAGTTGCTTCGCAAGTGTCCGCATCATGGTTTTACCGAATTAATGCAAATGGATACTTTCTATAATGGTCTCAATCAGACTAATCAAGACTTTTGAATGCCTCCGCTGAGGTATTTCGAGCAAGACTACCAAAGAAGGGCAAATCATTGAGAACAAATCTCGTGTCCTACTTTCCGAAAGCAAAGACATATCACCTCCTGGCGCTGGACCTTCTTCTCTTCATCTCCCGCGGAGTACATCTAGCACCGATGCTAAGATGACAAGCTCACGTGATATTGTTCAGCTTTGGTTCTTGCTAACCAAAGAAAGTGACCTTCACTCGCATACCCAACACATGGTGAAGTGAAGAAAGTTGAGAGTTATATTACTTGTGGTGGTCCTCATGCATACTACAATTGTACCGCCAATCGATGGTAGTCCATTCGGCCAATGCTCTAGCTTCTCAGAGTTCACACCAAGGAGGTAACAATACTACCCTCAAAATGAACTTTTCACGCCATCGCTAACACTAATCAGTGCACCACCCGGTTTTAACACAATCATAACATGCAAAACCGAATCAATCCAACCTAGAATGAACCAAGGTTATCAAAACCAAGGTAATTTCTATCCTGCAACTAAATCAAGGTTTCCAACATCAAGGAACCTTCATCAAAACAAC